>BPLQ01010128.1:451412-802895 GCA_021605075.1 Caerostris darwini
CCCAGGTGGTCACCCACCCAAGTACTGACCGCGCCCAATGATGCTTAACTTCGGTGATCTAACGAGAACCGGTATATTCAGCATGGTACGGCCGTTGGCGTCGCAGTGGATATAACTACTAGATGTTCATCTTCAGTTAATTCTAGATGATCAACTTTAAAGTATACTATTTACAGACGGCAGAGTTTTATATTCTGCAATGGAAATTTTTTTAACATTGAAAATCACATTGAGGGTAACATTGAGTAGCCAACTTTGGAAATTATAGCTCCTAGTTTCTCGGAAACATACTTTGGTGCCCTTTTGCTGTTTGAGACTTTTTATGTGAATAAAAGAAGAAAAAACAATTTGAAAGGTTAGTTATTTGTAATGAAATCTGTCTTTGAACAGGAAAGCTGTCAAGAAAAAGTGTAACCATTAATTTTTATATCTGGATACACATTTCTGTGGAATATCGCAGAAATGTGTATTGAGTGTGTCTCAATGTGTATTGGGTGCGTGGGGCACACCCCTTGAGTCCCACTCACAGCCTTTGAGAACCACTGTTTTTAAATGATTTTTAAAATAATTTTTTAATCTTTAGATATTGAAATCTATTTTAATTATTTAAACAAAAGTATTTATACTAAATTGCTTATTTAATTCTGTATTCTGAGTTTAAAACTAAATTGTTGATGAAATAATTATATTATAATCGTAGAGCGAAGCATTATATACATATTCTTAAAATTCTTGTGCAATTAATGATCAATTTAATCAGAAAAATTTAGGTATTTTGTTATTACCAAACAGAAATGCTTAAAAATGTGGAAAAAAATTTGCTCTTTTGAAATTAATATAAAACTATATGAACAACAAAAATATAATGATATAAACATATTAATAAATAAATAAAAATCGCCTTATACTTATAAAAACTTATTCAGTGTAGAGAAACAAGAAATGATGAAAAACTGATAAATATTAACTATATTCTGATTTTACATTGATTTTATAATTAACACTTATAATTAATTTTCTCCTTTAATTATTCTTAATTTTGCTCATTATGGAGATGATCAGCAATAAAGAATGTTAAAAATATCTGATGATAATCTGTATTTTAATTAAAACAAAATTAAATAATAATACTATTTTTAACTCAAAGATTTTAGTCAATTTAAAAATAATTTTTAATTTTGCATATTCCTGTATGTATGTAAAGGACGTCAAATAATATTTTCAAAAGAAGCACCTTAACTTTAGCAAAATATAATATAAGTTAAAATTATAAAAATATGTAACCAAAATAAATTCTTCAATATATTAATAATATCCAAAATTATTTAAAGGGAACTTCAACTAAATAAAGGGAACTTTTTACTGATTTTTAAAAAATATCTTTCTGCACTCATAGTTGTCGGATAACATGTGCACATTTGTGTACAAGGAAAAGAGAGATAAGAGAGAGGGATTGAAAAAAAGAAAAGAACCTCGTCTGTTTCCGATCCAAGGAAGAGCAGGTCGAAGGGTATGGCTGCCACGACATCGATGATGAACCATCCCCGGAGGTAATGGACGGCAATCTTGCCGGGGTGGCTAATCACCTCGTCGTTGGAGTTGACGTACGTGGTTCGGAAGTTGATGATGATGTCGATGATGAACATGACGTCGACCAGCAGGTCGATCACCACTATGGGGTCGTCGCCGTACTTTCGGTTGCGCTTGTCCGCCTTCTCCTCGCTCAGGAGGAAGGCGGCCACGTAAGGCGTGAAGATGGCCGTGTACATGACCAGCAGCAGGATGATCCAATCCCAAACCGCCTTGAAGGGCGAGTAGTGCAGGATGGTCCATTTGTGGACTGTTGGTTTCTTCAATTTGTACTCGGGCAGCACGTCAGCTCCCAGGGACAGCACCTTCAAGACACGAAAACCTCACCGTCAGTAACAATCACAAATAATGGCACACATATAAATTTATACTCCACATTAATTATAATAATTTCATGGTTATAAGTTTTTTTTCTTTTGTTGAATTATAATTAAATATTAAGCAGGCAGAAGAATTGTATGTCTTGAAATTAGTAAGGATCCACCATGCATTCCCACTAAAAGCTATAATCTTGTACTTAAAGTTGATAGATCCTCCTTTGAAGGACGGGTTGATCCTTACGTTAGACTTTGGACTTTGCGTATTTCTTTCAAGGATGGATTGACCCTTACGTTAGACTTTGCATGTTTCTTTCAAGGACAGTTTGACCCTTACGTTAGATTTTGCGCGTTTTTTTCCGCCCGATAGACTTTGGAACCGATAATGGGAGAGGGGGAAAGTGAAAGGGTAGTGTACAGGGGTCGAGTGAAGAATTCCAGACAGTACGGAGGGTACAAGAGTCGAGTGAAGGTTCCATGCAGTACGGAGGGTACAAGAGTCGAGTGAAGGTTCCAGGCAGACGGAGGGTTCGAAGAACCTTAACAGAACATATTTTTAAAAGGATTTTGTAAATATTTGTTTATATAATTTTGTTTTATGTGTCAAGTGCTGCAGTTGTGCAGTTCTGTCTTTTGAAATTTTAATAAATATGACAGCTAAAATCATTATTATTAAAGCAATAATTCAGTTTCAACCATGAAACAACACTGAATCAAGACCACACGCATATCTGACCCTAATTTTACTTCAGTATATGGAGATATTGAAAGTAAGAGAAGTAAAATATTTGCCTACAATTATTTAGCATTATTTATGTTATATACAGAGTAACCAAGAATCACAAGAAACACCCGCATTGCGTGTCTCTTTTTATCTATGATTCAGAACATTCTAAGTACATAGAAGCGTGACTTAAATAATATGTAAATGAGATTTAATATTTTTTATTAACATGTTCTTTGGACACATTTTTAATTTTCGATATACAAATGCCATGTAACATTCATATCTCATTGAGTATGTAGTACAAAAATTTGGATTATAATATGAAGGATTGCATTTTAATTTTAATATCATTATTTAAACTTGTAAAATGAAATAAAATAAAATATTAACAATTTCTTTAAAATTCAGCTCTCGTGCGAAGAGTAATCATAATTATATTTCTTCCCATTCCAAAATAGTAGGATTATTCCGGAACAACAGTACTTCCTATACTATTAATACACTATTAAATGAAAAATAACAAGTAGTAAAAGCCTTATCTACAGTCAATTTATTTTACGGTTTACAACTGACGGCTTACGAGATTTAAATCCAGAGTGAGTTAAAGAACATTGTGAGAGAAAGATTTTCATCAAATCTTTGGATACGGACCACATGCAATTCACATATAATTAAAAATCCTTATAAAATAATATTTTACTTTGCAATGATAAATATACATATGTATAAAGTTATTAAGAACATTAAAATTACACAATTTTACTAAACATATTAAACATAATTTAATGGTATTAATTGGTAATTAATATTTCCTTTTGATAGAACCTAAAGTTTATTGTCAATATAGCAATTATTCTATATCAGGTAACTAATCAAACTAAAAAAATTAAGTAATATAAAAATTTCTATAAAAAAACTGAATTTGTGTGATTATAGAAATATATTATTTGACATAAATGGGAATCAAGAAAAAAATTATAAATTAATACATTGTTGCCTTTTTATTTGATTTGTATAATTAAAATAACAATATTGTTACTTTAAATATTAAATATTAACTTAATTTTAGAAATGCAAGAGATTATTAATAATTTGTAAAAAGATATATAAATTAAAAATAAATAGTTGGAAATCAATAATAACAAATAATGAAAAATTAAAAAAAAATATAATAACCTTTTCGGTGGCTATAAATAATTTGCAAAGTATATATAAAATTTAAATGATTACTTATGATAAATAATTTAATAATAAAATATAATGAAAAATTCTAAAAAAAACACACCGTTTGGGTGATATTATTTTCTATTGTGTCTACTGGTTCTTCTTCCTTAGTTATAATGTTCTCCGTAGAGGCACTTCGGTCTCGTTTTTTCTTTGTTGGTAACCAACTTCGAGTAGTTTTTTGATTACATTTTTTTCCCGAATTAATTTTCACTTTCTTTTTCGAAGTCCTTCGCCCTAACTTCGCTGTAGTTGAGTAAGTGATCGTGAATGCTGCGGCTGCCATAATTACGAACACTTCCATCAGATAAATTTTATCAAGGTAGTAATTCGCAAACATTGAGTAAATTTACGAAAATATGCTGGATTTTGAAAGTTAAGAATTTAAAAAAGAAAAGCAACAGTTGTATGAAAGTTCCCAACAAATTTTCGGAATCTAGTAGTAGAAAAAAACGAGGCAAAAGAAATTAGGATTCATTATGGGAAAATTAAATATGATGATGGGAATTTAAAAAAAAAAAATTTATTAATTTATTTAAAGATAAATCGAAGCTAAAAGTACTTATGCTTTATAGATAAAAATTTTATCTGTGCTTTAGATATAAAATATTATTAATGCTTTAGATATAAAATAACAAAACAAATACAATTAATTCATAGTAATTTAACCAGTGATTGTCATTATTAATATCGCATTAAATGAATTTCACTATATTATATAAATATTATTAAATTTCTGTAATAATTCTTATTCTTATATTATTAATTTAATTCACATTTATTTTTAATTTAAAAATAAAAACATTTTACAATAAAGCAACTGAATTGAAATTACATTTTTTATATTTACAAAATTTAGAATTTAATAAAATTGATGGGTCAAATAACAATGATATTGAATTAAGAATTATGAAAGGACTCCTTTAAGCATAAATTCAAACATTATAAGTCGATTTAGATAATTAATTTAAATATTAAAATAAAACATAAAGAAATAAAGTAAAAATTAAAATCGATTCTTAATTAAAAAATCCAAACAAATTTAGATACACAATTATGAATTATAAATTTAGATACACAGTAGTTTTTTCACTTTGCACTTTGAAGATCACTTATTCACAATAATTTTGACAACGTATATTCCTAAAGCACTAGAATTCGTGGCACAAAATATTAATTAATCCACGGAAACACCCGTAATTCGGTAAAACACTGTTAATCAAAAGAGTCGAACACTGTTTTCATCACATCCGATTCGATAAAGAGTGACATATGAATGTGTATGGTGCTTTTGAAAGGATTCTTTGATGCTGATACTATAATTGTATTAAGAAACGACTTTGGGGATTTATACTTTTCAAAGATATTGATTTTCTTGTCAGTATCTGTGGGATTACAGGTTTTTAGTGTTAATTTTAGTAATTCTAATTAATAATTAAATTTAATGAAATTTTTTTGTATAATATTATATCATGCTACTTTAATTTCGTTCGAAAATTTAATCAAATATTTCTCGTTGAAATTTGTGAGCCGTGAAAGGATAAATGAAGTGAGCATAAGTTAATAAAAATGTTAAATAACTTTAATTAATAGGAGTACAGAATAAATAAGTGACAAAATTATTAAAAAAAATAATGCAATTTTAGTAAATCGAGATCAAAACATTTGAACAAATAACAAAATTAAATACATAATTTTGTAGATAAAAATTATGAAGACTTTATATATATTCATCTCACCGATTTTGTTGATAATCACTCTTATTTAAATTAAGATATCTATTTGTAAACTGTATATTTAGTGATAACAAAATTCAGAGCTCTTAAATTTTCAATACATTTTGTGGAAAATAATAATTATGTCACTTTTAAAAAATAAAATTATTTTAAGAAATAGTAATTGAACACTTTCCATAGAATGCATGATTAAAAAAAAAACATTAATCAAATGCAAAAGATTATATTTTTCTACATTGATAGGAAATGCCAACATCCCAAAGAAATTTTATTTCCAATGGCAAGAGAAAATGACAAACTCTTACAAGATCAGTACAGTGTACAAGAAGAAAGAAAACAATAAGAGAAAAGAGTCAATGTTTCATCAGCAAAGTTCTAGCACTCCAATATCTTTTCACACAGTAGTCTCCATGTAAGTCTGGGCATCCGGCATCGTTATATGGTGCCTATCCATGCCTCGCCTTTCCCACAGAGAGGGCAATTTGGGCTATCAAAAATGCCAATGGAGTTCAGATGGCTCGCCAAACAGTCCTGCCCCCCATCTAAATTACGCGACAACATTTTCACGAGGTTTACCGAAATATCTTGCTCCGATATAGAAATTAGAAATTAGTTTAGAGAATACATTTTCTATAGAAATTAGTTTAGAGAATACATTTTCCATAGAAATTAGTTTAGAGAATACATTTTAATCTATGATTTTGGAACTTTAATTAAATAAATGTTAATTAGACAAATTCTTTGTCTAAATTTCATTTCTCTAAACCCCAAAGAAATTAGTTTGAAGAAATGAAATTTAGGCAAACAATTTGTCTACATAACATTTATTTAATTAAAGTTTCAAAGCCATAGATTAAAGTATACGCGAAAAGAGCCTTTCAAATATGAAAGAATGGGACATTAATAACGATTATAGTTTGTACGATTTTGAATGCAAGCATGCAAACGTATATGCATTTTGTCGTAAAGCTGCCGTATGCTAATTTGTGGGATGGAGTTCTATGCCTATTGAATTTAATCAATCAAATCATCAACGGTCCGTCCTGGTTCTGAATGAGAGAGAATGAGTTGGGCAAGGCAAATTCTCTTATCGATTTAGGGTCGATATTCTGTATACGAGAGTTATCATGGAAAACCGCCTCCGGAATAATAATAAAACTGATAGCATAATCAGTTCAGTCATCAGTCTGGCCTACAAATTTGATGTCACTGTTATTGGGATAATGATGAGAGTTCTCTTGCTGTCATAGGAAATGGTTCCAGAATAATCCAGTGTGTCTTCGACACAGATCGATTGAATCCAAGCTAACCTGGTATTTTCTAGAAAACAAACGGCCATTACTAGCACTAAGACACCAGACACAACATATCTCCATTCCGCTCACCGAAGAACTTTAGTTTGACATCACTGAAGTCTCAGGTGACAGTGATTTGTAGTGGCATGAACACTACAGGGCCTCTGGCTCGAAGTTATCCCTCAGGTAATCGAATTATTATTGTTCGTTGTGTCACTCTGGTGCCAACACACACTCGAATTTCTGCTGCAGATGCGGTACGATGTTCTTGAGAAATATACCTTCCCATGACCACTACTACAATCATGTACAGTGGATATATCCCCTCTAAGTCTGTCTTATAATATCGCGAAAAGCTTAGACTGCCTACTTTTCTTTTTACAAATTTCTCCATAATTAGATTTTAAATTTTTCCAGTGTAAATTTCAAATTCATATTAATATTTTATTTTGTTAATGTATCTTGTTTTTACTTGAAGAATAAAAAATGTTTCTTAAGCTGTATTTTTAAAATTTTAAAACAAATCTAAGGTAGTTCTTCATAATATTTGAAAACAAAATGAAGATATAACTTTTCCATTTAGTTGAAAGGGAATACATTGCTTTATTTTACTCATCTAACAACATCTAGATAATTTCTACGTTTAAGAATAACGCATATCTCTTTGTACAAATGATATCAGCAAACAATGAACCTTTTAAAGATTCGGCATTATCTCATTTGTAGATAATACGGAATCTCTTTGAAAATAGGAAATATGATGAAATGGGACTAAATATCTCTTTGAAGAATGTTTCGAAACAATCGCATTATCTGATAATTATACTTTGACTATCGATGATTTAAGTGCCGCTTTTAGAAGAAACTATCTAGAAATTTCGGAAAACTTATTCTCAAAGTTTGTAAACAATTGAGTGACTAAGTGCTTAAGAAACTAATGTCACTTATAAATATTGAGTAGGAGGAAGAAGTTTCAATCCCTTTATATTTAGACAGTAAGCATCTTTGAAATAAACACTTAAAATAGAATCTTTAATAACATAAGCCAAAAGTCACTTCAAATTTTAGCCTATAATGTGTTTTGGAATTTGAAAATATTTACCCCCGAGCAAGCTCCAGCAGTAGCTATACAAATGTTTACATAATCTGTTATACAAATGATGCAACAAGTGTAATTTAATCCACGAATATTTACCACATTCAGGCATTAATAGAGCTCTCCTAATTTTAAAATATGCAGAAGTTGAAATGCAACTGAAATATGCATCTTTGTAATAAACATTTAAAATAGAATCCCCCATACGTAAACCAAATGCCATTTTAAAGCCGCAATGTATTTTTGAAATAAATTCAAAGAATAAATTTGAAAATATGTTGTTGTTTCATATCCCACTTGGTAGACATCAACATCTAGTTCAAGTCCATGACACATTGTGGTCTTATGGAAGGAGGGGCAGCTTCTGTTGGGATGGAGTACTCGTAGGTAGAAGTTTGACTCATTCCGTGACGCTGAAGAAGGAGGGAAGTGCCTACCGGGAGGACTTTCATGAGGAACTACCCAGCATTTGCGTATCGCAGGGGAGAAAACCTGGAAAACTCCCACCAGGTAGTCCGATTAACGAGGCAAGATGCTCAACATCACAAACGCCATCGAATCTCCTCTTTTTTGAAACAGTGTCTACAACAAGAAGCCAGTGGATTGAACCTCCGTCCTAATATTCAACAGAGGCGCGCGTTGCCATTGAGGCACGAGTTGAAAATATACATTGCATTAGTTAAACCTTACTATTGATTTAAATTTGGATATAATTACTGCTTTAGAAACTTCAGATTTTAGCAAAATTTTTAATTGAAACAGCGCATAATTTTATCAATGAATAGTACACATTTAAATCGGACTAACATCATAATTGAAATAAACTTTTACATACAATATATAAAAAGCAACAAGAAATATTGAAACAAAAGGTAAAATTTCTTAAATTTTTTTTTTTTTTTAAATTTTGATCGATCATCTCACAGCTGGATTTGACTTCGATTTTCTATCATCTTGCAACCAGAACGAATCATCCTAATACCCTAAACAAAGCTTTAAAAAATTCATATATAAAAGAAAAGCTAGTGCTTTATTAACGACAAAACAAAGGATCTTTTTCATTCAAAGCTACAAACCGACTTCTTTTTCTGAACTATATAAAGTATCTAAAAACAAATTTAGAACTCATTTTTCAATTATAGGTGTGTCAACGCTAAATGAAAATGCACTTTGTTCTGACGCGTTTATTCATAGCGAATATAATGAACTAAAGCCCACTTAATCTTTTTATAGTTTCTTCTGATGGAACATGTTTTAAGTCATAAATTTCTTTAGAAAGCCCTAGAGACCATATTTTTTTTCATGTTAAGTGACCGGTATGATGAATAGTGCGAATTTCGTTTTGTTGGCATAGTTACGAATACGATTCAAATCTCGAAGAGAAACAAAGACGAAAAAGAACACACTCTGGAAAAGAAATTTAATTCAGACTGTTTTAAATTTGGATCATATAATATTAGTATTTCAAATAAATGCCACTTATTTAACAACTATTTAATTAATTTTTATTTTAAAACATCTTTACTTTGAAAGAATACTTTGAAAGAATAATTTGAAAATGTACTTTGAAAGAATAGGATTGCTATTATATATGAAAAAACAAATATAAAAGATAAAACAGACTACAATATAGCAGACAAAAAAAATTGAGTAATACTGCAATTGTGTTAAAAATTATTCGTCAAAGGAAAAAAAAATTTCCATTGTAGAATTTTTTTCTCACGAGAAGAGCTTTGGTATTTCATTCCCAAGAGAGAGAGGAATGTATGTTATATGAAAAATATATAATAAACCTATCCCACAAATATATCTACACCTATATCCACAACCTGTCACTCAAATCTGATAGCAGACATTCGATATCTTGTATAATTAGACCCCCTGTGCGACATTCACAGGTTGAAACAACTACAGACGGAACATGGACTACACCATGAGTTGTTGCGGTGTTGTTTTATTCTTTTTTTCTCTGAAGTGACTGAGCAGGCCGGAGTTTTCCGTCTGTTTTCAAAGTGAGCTTCTTGTGATAGTTAAGGTCTGCCGCAAACCAGCTATTTATATTCATCGTAGACTGCAGAACTCTGAAAATCTTCGAATCTTGGAGTGAATTGTACTTTTATATGTAATTTATATCCTTAATTTTCATTTTTTGTAAAATGCATTCTGTATACACTGAAGTGACAAAAGTCATGGGATACCAATATGCAAATTTTCAGATGGCAGTAGCATCGCGTAGAACAGGTATAAATGCGCAGTGCTTTTGCAGAGCTTTCATTTCTGTTCAAGTTATTCATGTGAAGAGGTTTCGACGTGATGATGACCGCACGACGGGAATTAACAGACTTTGAACGCGGAATGTTAGTTGGAGCTAGACGCATGGGTCATGCCATTTCGGAAATCGTTAGGGAATTCAACATTCCCAGATCCACTGTGTCAAGAGTGTGCCGAGAGTATGAAATTTCAGGCATAACATCCCACCATGGACAGCGCAGTGGTCGACCGCCTGCACTTAACGACCGAGACCGGCGACGTCTGCAAAGAGTCGTAAATTCTAACAGACAAGCAACACTGCGTCAAATAACCGCGGAAATCAATGTGGGACGTACAAGGAACTTGTCTGTTAGAACTGTGCGGAGAAATTTGGCTTTCTTGGGCTATTCCAGCAGAAGACCGACTCGAGTGCCTTTACTGACAGAACGACATCGCTTGCAGCGACTCTCGTGGGCACGTGAGCATATCGGTTGATCCCTAGATGAATGGAAAACCGTAGCCTGGTCCGATGAGTCACGGTTTCAGTTGGTAAGAGCTGATGGTAGGGTTCGAGTGTGGCGCAGACCCCACGAAGCCATGAACCCAAACTGTCAGCAAGGCACTGTTCAAGCTCGTGGTGGCTCCGTAATGGTGTGGGCTGTTTTTTCATGGCATGGACTTGGTCCTCTGGTGAACATTGACTGGAAATGCTTATGTTCAGCTACTTGGAGATCACTTGCAGCCATTTATGGACTTCATGTACCCAAACAACGATGGGATTTTTATGGATGACAATGTCACAGGGCCACAACTGTTCGCGATTGGTTTGAAGAACATTCTGGACAATTCCAACGAATGATCTGGCCACCTAGATCGCCCGACATGAATCCCATCGAGCATTTATGGGACATCATCGAGAGGTCTGTTCGTGCCCAAAATCCTGCACCATCAACGCTTTCACAATTGTGGACGTCTATCGAGACAGCATGGCTCAATATTCCTGCAGAAGACTTCCAACGACTTGTTGAGTCCATGCCACGTCGAGTTGCTGCACTTCGCCGGGCGAAAGGAGGGCCGACACGATATTAAGAGGTATCCCATGACTTTTGTCACTTCAGTGTATATATATAATATGTTCGTAATTAAAATTTAAAGTGTTCCTATGAACCTGAAAGCGGCCCTCTTCTTGAAGCGGTTGTAAATCTGGTATAGACAGAGACGTTGCAGCATGATTTCGTTTAAAAGTATTGAAATAAACGTAGTGAAAAGTCTAACTCCACAGATTTTGAGATACTTTATTGTCTTAATTTCGCTTTGAAGGAATAAAAAATATGAATATTCTCTGTATTGTAACCAGTATCAAGCCTGATGATTAACATTTGAATTTGAGACGACTTCTCCTTATATTACTTAACTAGAATTTCTATACCAACGGCCATACCATGCTGAATATACCGGTTCTCGTTAGATCACCGAAGTCAAGCATCATTGGGCGCGGTCAGTACTTGGATGGGTGACCACCTGGGAACACCGCGTGCCGTTGGCATTCACAAATTTGGGACCTGAGTGGTCTAGCGCTCTGGCGCTCGGTGCGACAGGTTTCGGGTTCGAATCCCGGCGGTGCCATGGAGGTTTGTAGTGGTTCGGAATCCACTTTAAGCCGTAGGTCCCGGTCTCCTATGACTGTAAGAGCGTCGCGGAGCCAAAGTCAGACTTCTACCTACGGGTGCTCCATCACAACAGAAGCTGTTTCCTTCCCCTTCAATCATGAGTACGTATGGGCTTGTGGGCTCTGCCAGCCAAGTGGGATAAGAAACAACAACAGAATTTCTATAGAATGTTTTAGAAGTCCCACATATTTGGCAAAGAAATGAACAGAATGATATTAATTTAACATTAAATGTTGGTTATAATTATATTATTATACTCAGCTACGAATAATAAGCTTTTTTAAGTTGGTGTTTTCTATTTAAATTGGAACGCATTATTCAACTTAAAATTGATACAAAAGACTGAATAATAGCTATGATTAGAATTTGATATTGTTTTAATATAAAATAATTAAATAAAAATAATATGGCGTAGCTTTCAAATAAAAATCTAATTTGAATAGAACGTTTGTTAGATGATAATCAGTGACAGTGAACCCGGTAATCTGACGATATTTTTTTTTTTTTCTGCTATCAATGATTTTTTCATACATACGTAAGACCAAATTTTCAAACAATGTAATGAAGTTAAAAAATTACCTAATTTCCTTAAAAATTTCCTTTAAATACTTGTTGAGTTTTATGCATGTACTTTAACAGCAAATATGTACTATCGCATGTACTACAAATTTCGTTATAAGCACCCTATTGTTAATTTTTTTAAAACCCTTCTGTAGTGGATTTCTCATAGTAATTATGATTTTTCGTTATGACATTCGCAAATTCTTACAGTCATTAATTTCTTACTAGTATTTTCTTTAATTTATTGCTTTTCTCTGCAGTTTTCCTTAGCAATGGTGACTGTTTTGAATTTTTACACACTATTTTAAGAGACTTTTTTTGTAATTTTGTTTTATATCGATTTTTTTTTAAAGATTCATTTCATATTTTAGCCATAATAAAGATTAATTATTTGTGAAAATCCTATCGCTTTTTTTTCGTAAATAAAATATGAGCCAAATGTAAATAAATAAAAAGTGCTTTACATACAAAATTTAGGTTTAACAACGATTTCGACTTCAAGTCGAAAACTTTTTCTTAAAAAGTGAATTCTACTTAGAGAGTTCTTTACATCTACTGGAAAAATAAATTGTTGTGAAAATTAAAAGCGACGCTGTGACATTCATATAATTCGTTGTCTTTCTAGGTCAATGGAGACACTTCGCAAGATAAGTGTCCGCCCTCACAAAAGACGAAGAGGAACTCGGGCGCACTGTCCAAGGGAAAACAACCGATTTGGCAAATATCCACACTCCTTTCCTCCCAAGATCCAAAACTCTGCATCAAGAAAAATAAATAAAGAAAAATGCCCCCCAAGATATGGATCGGAATCGATTTGGCAAAAGCCGGCCTGTCTCATATACATAATATTATTGTTTGACCTTCAAAAGATCTGTGCTTTTGTACCCCTACCCGAAAAACCGAACTGGCGTGTGAAAATGCCGTCTGTAGAATTTCCCATCGATTAGAGCGAGGAGGAGAGGAATAATGATAATAGAAAAAAAAATATTGATGAACCTGGTAATGTGCAGTAACTGAAGAACTTTTTCACGCTATGACGTAAGCGCAGCCTTTCGGCATGACATTATGTGGGGCAATTTCTTTTCCGCTAAATGACCAGTTGCAGTAGTGGTGGTGAGTTTGTGCATGGCTGGACAAAGGAAGTTTAAGTCAATAGTTATGTGAATGCTTGAAAATAAATAATAGTTTTTATTTAAACATAGCAAGTTTTTAAATTGAAATTCTTATTTGTTTGGTTTAGTTAATTATATTTTATTGGAGGACTTAAATATTTTAGTAAACAGCATGTTGAAGTTTTGGGACAGTGATCGACTAGCAATTGTATTTATGCCAGAAATGGATAATAAGCCATAGGATAATAAGTTGGTAGAAAAATCTTTTTATTAAGTCTAGAAAAAAGTTATGAACTCCTAGCTACAATAATTAAAGGATGCTCGTTCAAAATTATGGTGGCGAAATGCGGATGTAGTGCACCTTGGGCAACGATGAATCCAGTGAACATTAAATATTGGATATTATTTTGAATAGTGATGTACTTTGTTTTCTTTATAAAAACAAAAATATAGTCATTATATTGCAATACAGTTGAAAGAAACAGATTTATGAGTACTTATTAAGGCTATTTTATTGTGTTTTTAAGCCTCTAAAACAAATTTGTTTGGTTTAGATCTACTACTATAGTTGGTACCATTTATGCTGCAATGAGCTGGAATACGTATAGAGAATACATAACTGTTTGTCCAGCTAAATGAAGTTCTTTTTATGTTAAATGCTTTTTTTAACAGTTTGTACCCATATATTACATAATATATGATATTACGAAATAATTCGAATCTTATTGTTTTGATTTAAAATGGTGATAAAAACCATGTTAAATACACTATTTTTCAAAAATTAAAGAAACGCCGGAGAAAGTACTATTACACGGCCTAAAAAAATACATTTTCACAAAAATTATGAAGTATATTTAAAAATTAATGCTGCATCCGAATGTGATATGCAAGTTATTTGAGTTGCTTTCTTTAACGTAATTGAATGAATGGCCAAACATTTGCAATATTTGCAGGATTCTGCAGATTTGCAAGTATAAACTGTGTAGTGAAATCTTAAGATAGCCATGTTTTAAATATAAGCATGATGTCCATAATCTGAAAAATTACGATGGTATGCTATAGGATAGGCCAGAGTCAATCCTGTGTAAAAAGATGGTTAAATGCAAGGTCTTATACAATTCATAGATTGCAGAATGCATTTTTAAGAACAGGATCAGGTTTTAGAATATACAGCTGAGAGCTGCAAATGCACAGATGACCACTATTTGCAAGAAAGCACACCAAATATCTGATCTTGTCTTGCAGCAGTCATCGAAGGACTGGTACCAGCTCAATTATGCGAAGATGTCACTAAGGAAGGTTGCATACAAAAGTCCAACAATGTGTATGCCACCACAACCACCAAAATGAAAAGTTCAAATGGGTACACACATATGCCAATTGGAGTAGAAATCAATGGAGGTGTATAAATAGAGATGACATTCTGCAGTATACCATTTCTGCAGAATACCATTCGTGTAGGAAAGGCACAATTTGATGTACAGTTGGTAACTCTTTCATCCTACAAGGCTTATAATATTGGACTACAAAGAGCTCGGAATTTGGAGAATTACTTTTGTACTTATTTTTTGTACTTTTTTGTAACATTTTGGAATGTTCAAAGGAGTATTTCTTCACTTAAATTCGTCTCTTACAATTTTTTAGTGTTTTTGAACCGTCGTGATGTAGCAATGGTCTAAGCTACAACTGAGGTTTAAAACTCAATCATTTTGAGCATGGGGCATTTCTGTAAGACCACTATAGTTGATAGAGGCAATAACACTCCATAATGAAACGGATCACAAGTTAAATTCAGGCACTGTTTTTTGATACGTTTCCATATTGTATTTAAACAGAAAATAAGCCTATTGTTTTCCATTTGTCCTTTAATTTGTGAAACATGTTTGATTAATGTTTTTAACCAAATTTCATTAAATTTCAATGAACAGAAATTTCCCACTCACAATTTTTCTGATTTTTTGTGCTTAAATTTTGGAAACCGGTGGGTGTATTATTGGGAATTCATGTTATGTCTTTATTAATTATTTCACTAAAATTCTATCAATATGTTATTATTCTCAATATTTTATGACTAGTTTGCATTTAGATCAAATACTTTTTTAGGAAGCTTGTTTAGTTTTCACATTAATTTAGATAAAAATGTTATTATATCAAGCGATATTTTCATAATGATATAAGAATACTTAATTTCATGTTCTATAAAATATAATATGATAATATGTGACTTAAACCATACTTAAACTATTTCTTAATTCTTAAAAAATAACCTTTAAGAAAAATTTTCAAAGCAAAGTTAAAAATCAATAAAATTTTTAATAACATATTTCTTTTTCATCACTTTTGGTATATGCATGAAATACTTTAGATCCCCTATTAAATTTTTTCACTATCACTTCTCCAATATACGAGTACATGTGTTAGAAAATTAATTATGAAGTTGTAAAACTGAGTATAGAAGTTAAATTTCATTCGATTTCGATTTTCTTTTTCTGTTAGTATCTACAAGAATTTCAATAATGTTGGATCAATTTTTTTATTAAAGAAATCTTCCATGTACAGAGAAAAATGAAGCGAAATTGTATTCAAATTGGAGATAGTTTTTGATTTTGAATGCCACTACACTGTAAAAGCATATAACTGATTATTGAGAATGCATTTCAGGTTGGCTTCTTTACTGCACCTGTATTATGCCATTACAATTTGGAACAAATATTCCTAGGAAAATATTTGGAATCAACTCTTTTCCCCCTTTTCCTCAAGCCCGAAAGAAGTCCTTGTGATTTATAGAATTATTGTACCTATTACTGGAAGAGATATGAAGCGTGTTTGGTTCTGGTTTGGTTTGTCGCTCTACGGTCATTTTTTGCACACTTTAGGCTAATTAGGCCGGGACCTACAGTTTAGCGTGGATTCCGAATCACTCACAAACATCCATGCCACCGTCAGGATTCGATCCTGAAGCCTGTGGTACCAAAGACTTGGGAGCTAACCAATAGGCCATCAGGCCGCGTTTTCGGTTCTACTTCGCTTGCGAAAATTGTACTGAGTTCTGATAAACAATAAACAATCTACCAGGCCACTGTGGGCCTTACATGAGAAATTTATGTGCATTACAAATGGTTTTATATTTATGAAAGTAGTATTGGGATTTAAATTTAAAAAAAATTCTTTTTTAAAGTTATTCATTCGTAAAAAATAATTTTTATTGAAATATGGATAATTACTTTAATTACATTAAAAATTCAAAATGGACAAATATAAGATTATGCATGACTTAAAAAAGATAATTTTCATTTTAGAATACTTTTATAGGAATAGAAACATTTTTATAAATATCATTAAATAGAAACTAGTGTAATATATACTAAAACACTCTGATTTTTATCAAAAGAATTTGTAAATTCAGGTAAGAATATTTGAACAATAATATAATTAGAAAAATTGTCACCATTGAAATCAATTTATTAGAAACAATCATGATGATCAACAAACTTATATTCGTCGCAAATTTAAAACTAATCATTTTTGCATTTTAAGTACCGAAACTAAAAGATTGCTTTTATAAATACCTTTCTTTGTATTACTTTTCTGCTATCATAAGCATAAAAAATTGTTATAATCTTAAGCACAAATCCAATTGGTTACTACGTATAAATCTAACAGAATACAAGAACGTGTTAAAATATTAAAGCATAGCGTGACACTGAGAGGTACTTATCAATGGAGCTCTATCACCTCCTTTGTCATCTTTCTAGCAACAAAAGATAAAGATGATCCTTCAGAAAAAGATCTGATTATGCATTTTCTATGATACGAAAAGAATAAATAAAAATACGCTCAGGTTGAAAATAAGTATTGAAGATGGGTTTAAGTAATAAGTATATTTGCTTAATATTTTTTTCTTTCATCAAAGAGTAATATCTATTATTGTTAATTTTCATTTGATTAAAGTGTATAGTTTAATTTTAAATAATTTTATATAAGCAATTGATTATGAAAATAATTACACAATCCGTTTTTATATTAATCGTATCCTACTATAATGGAAAATAATGCAAATTCAATTACTTTATATTAAATGCTCCATTTCTTTGAATTATAGTTAATTTCATAACAATGTTGTAGAAAGTTTTATTCTTTGCTTAAAATAAATTTCTTGAATTTTAAAATAAGTAGAAATATATATATATAAATATATATATATATATAATTTTAAATCACTTTTATTATAAATTTAAATACTTCTATAGATTATAACAAGATTTACAATTAAAAGCAATCCAATTAATTCTTTGTTGCAGTTATAATAAAAGGAAATCTATGGAGATAATTCTTTGAGTTTATGAGACAATTTATTTATTTGGAATTTTTCTGTCAGTAAGATCTTGTTTAGTTTGTCACTCTACGGTCAATTTTGTGCACACTTTAGGCTAATTACACTGGGACCTGCAGTTTAACGTGGATTCCGAATTACTAACAAATATCCATGCCACAGCCAGGATTCAAACCTGGAGCCTGTGGTACTCAAGGCCAAAGCGCTAGCCAATTGGCCATCAGGACGCTATGACACCGTAAGGAGATAAAAATTTCCTTTTAATGAATAATAAATATCTTAACAAATTTAAACAGTGAGTTTTAGATAACAGATGTTTTTAGAAGAATGATATTAAAAAAATTAATTATATGAATTTTAAATTTTTTGTATGGTTAAATATCAAATTAATAAAGTTAAATAACTAACTGAGATATTAATTCTAAATTTTTTAACTGTTTTAAATATTATTAAATCAAAAAGGAGGATTTCAATCCTTTTTGCTTTAATTTTTCATCCTTTTTTCAATCCTTTTTTTATTTTAAATCACAAGAAGTTATTTATTTGAGCTTCATTTTAAAGTATCCTACAAGTTTTGCAATAACAATTTTAGTATAACTTTTATTAATTTCTTTTTTAAGTTCATGTATACAAAGTGCATAAATATTGATTATAGAGAAGACATTAAGGTTTAGTTTATGTATTAAGTTATGTATTAATCAATATATATTAGTTATATATTAGTTTATGTATTAATCAATTATTTTTTTCAAAATAAATACAAATTTTAATTATTTGTAAATGCATAGTATTATTGCTGAATAAAAATATTTTCTTGTGTTACGAAATTTTTTTATAATGCAATACATTTAATTAAAAAATTTTTTTAATAATCTGTTATCTAAAAAATCATTGTAAATATATTAATTTTTTCTTGAAACAAAACTTTTTGTATATTCAGAAATACTTTTTCATAAATTCAAAAGCATCCATTTTTTTGTTGATTTTATTATGCTGTAAAAGAAGAAAGAAATTTGTTTTTATTTTTGAATTTTCACATGAATATTTATTTTTATCTAACTAATCTTTTGAATCTTGTTTTAGAATGAAAAAAAGAATAATCAAGAATTTCTGTAATGTAAATGGATGGTCATGATTGATCAATAGATTTATAAAGAAGATTTTGTAAAATACAAAGGTTTTGCAAAACTTGATTCGTCAAATATTAAACTTAAATAAAACTTTACAAATTTTTTTTGTTATATTATGAATTCAAGTGCACTTATTATTGAGAAAAATATTGTAAAATTAAATTAATATTTGGGTGAAATTTCATTTATGATGAAATAATTCAACGAAAAAATGGCAGTTTTTCATAAGAACCAATTCTTATTGAACCTTAGTGTAGAGACACCAAATAAAAAAAATTATAAATAGTATATTTAACAAAAATTTAGAACAGAATTAAAGCATTTGTCCCAAACATCATTTTGTAATGTTTAAATTTTTGTTGTTGTTTCTCATTCCACTTTGCAGACAGCAATGCCTAGACCAAGTCCAAGAATCCGTGTGGTCTCATGAAAGGAAGGAAAGGGGAGGGGTAGCTTCTGTTGTGACGGAGAACCTATAGGTAAAAGTTTGATATGGTTTCGTGTCGCTGAAGAAGGAGGACAGTGCCTTCCTGGAGGACTTTTAGGAGGAACTATCCCGCATCTGCTTATAGTAGGGGAGAAAACCCGGAAAACTTCCACCAGGTAGTCCGATTCACGAGGCAAGCTGCTGAACATCTTAAACGCCATCGAGTGACCTCGTTTCTTGAAATAGTATCTACAACAATGCCGCCCTAATGCTCACCAGGGGCGAACATTGCCACTGAACCACGAATCGGGCTTAAATTTACGTTTATTGATTAATAAATATTATGTGAAATGTTCTTTCCATAAAGGAGTTCTTATGATGTTGTATCAATATTAAATGACCTTTATTTAATTTATTAATCAAACATGCTAAAGTAAATAATTTTTTTTCAAAAATTTAAAATGAAATAAATAAGAAAAATTCATTATGTATAATTGGAAACAGCAATTTAAATTGGTTTTCAGTTTAGAATACAGATCCTATTAGAATATGTGTTATCGAATGATAAAGTATTATTAAGAATGCTTTATATTGCAAAACAAAATTTGATTCAGTTTTTGATGATTAAAAACTGATTTGATACAGAAATGTATTTTTTGAGTTTCATCTGTATTTGTTAATGACACAGATTCGAAACTTGATTAATTAACAATTAACTAATCTACAACGCTAATTAATTAATTGTTAATTAATAATTAACTTTGTAGGTTAACTTTTTATTTTATTCCTCACATTTTGATTCATTTTTAATTAAGGGAATGATGTTGTTAATAATTAAAGGCACATACTTATCATATTATTTATATACAGTTTTCACGCTTTATAACTCATAAATAATTTCCGTTTTTTGCTATGAAACACAGTCGTCATATACATTAATTTAAAAGCATTCTAAATTTTAGGAAATGAATTAAAAGTAGTTTAACTTATAAACTAAAATTAATTTGCTAATAACTTTTGAGTTCTAATTATTAACTATTTACTATAAATTAGTTAATTGGGTTTTTTTTAATAATTGTAACTGTAACATTTCATTGAACGATTATAGATATTTAATCTTCCGTACAATGAATTGGGCTATACAAAACAAAAAATTCTGGTATTTATTTATATAAGCATAACCGTTCCTTATTTCAAAAGTTATTTATAAAAATAAATAGCTGATAACATTATTAAATTATACTTTAAAATCGAATTCATGTCATCAATATTTTTTGTTGATATTATTTAAAATAATTGTTGAAAAAATGATGATATAAATTTTATTTAGAATATTTTTCTGATACACAAAAAACCCCTGCAGACTCAAAATGGAAAAGATTATTTGATACAAAAAATTAACGGAATAATACGAAAATTACTCTTTGTTTTATAAGAACACATTATTGTTATAAATAAATTCATAATATTGAAACAAAGTTAATTTATTATCCTACATTCAGTTTAGCTCCATTGATTTTTAATTTAATACAAAATCAATACTAATATTAAATTATTTGATGTAGTTAAAAAAGGATAGAGTCCTTTATAAAACGTGATTTCTAAATTTTTTCCTAAATAATCCTTTAAAAATAAGTGTTGTTGTTAAACTTATTTTGGGTGAATGAAGTTGATGATTTGGATTTGAATGGATGGATTTGGTGATAAAATTGGAAAATATGTTATTGTATGTGTTGAAGTTATGAAATGCTTAGTTCTCATCATGAAAATTCTTTATAAAAAGTTATGAATGAACATCGTAAATAAAATGAAAATTTCAGTATAGGGTTGTAAATCGGGGGAAAATGAACATGAAAATATTTTCGGAAAATTAAAAAAGATAATTTTTTTCATTTTTGAATTCTTTCTATTCAGGTCCTTTAATTCAATACGATATTTAAAAAGTGTTCTTAAATTAAATATATGTTGTTTCTTATCCTACTTGGTCGATAGCAGCATCTAGACTTAGTCCATGAACCAGTGTGTCCTCATGGAAGGAGGAAAGGAGGGGGTAAACTTCTGTTGTGATGGAGCACTCGTGGATTGAAATCTGACTTGGCTCCGTGTTGTTGAAGAAGGAGGGCAGTGTCCCCAGCAGGACCTTTAGGGAATGAATACCATGCAATTGCGTATCGTATGAGAGGAGACCTGAAAAAATCCCACCAGGTAGTCCGAGTAACTAGGCAAGATGCTGAAAATCCCAAATGTCATCGAGTCTCCTCGTTGTTTGAAACAGTATCTACAACAATGCCGCCAATGGATGGAACCTCAGCCCTAATGCTCTCACTAGCGGTGCACGTTACCACTGAGTCACGAGTTGGTAATTTAAATATATACTACAGATAATCGGTCAAATCTAGGATATTAAATAAATGAAAACGTCTTAGCGTATTGTGTTACTATATTCATTTCATAGAAATTTTTCAACTTTACAAATAAATGTTGGTACTATGGTTTAAATATTTAGGGAATTTAATTATTTCAAAAATGTTGAATAAACTTCTATGGCAAACAATTTATCTTGAGCACCACCATTTATTTATCCCACTATTTTTTTTAAACTAAATATATAATTTGATAAAAGATAGTTGAAATATCGGTCTGCTTTAGAAATGATTTTTCATTTGAAAACGAGTCTTTTTTGTGTATGCAACAAGACTTTTAACTCGCAAATAATGTTTCTGTTTCACAGAAATTTGCACCTACGAACGCAAGCACGGTGCACACACATGCACACATACACGCACACACACTGTAAACTGTAAAAACTGAACTTCAAAATTTCTTAACATTTTTCCCAAGAAAAAGTTAATGTAATTGCAAAACAATCATATCCTATACGATAAAAAAAAAATTCAGTAAAAAATAGTGCGTTTAGAAATAATTTAACAAGAAATAATTATAACCAAAATGTATTTTAAAGGACCTTAATTTTATAAATTTTTAAATCTTTAAAAATCTTAGATTTTTAAAAAATTTTAAAATTTTAAATATTTGAAATGATGTATAGTATATTCGTACTATTTAGTTAATTTATTAAAAATTTTAAATTTAGACTGTTTGGTAGGTAATGATTTTAACATGAAAGTGTTGTTATTAATAGTATTTTAATTATTACAGCTTATGTCATGAAAAGCAAGAAAAAAATATCAGTTTCTAAAGAAATATCTGACATTTTCTGAAGGATAATTATGAGACATAATTTCTAATTGCTTGTGATGAAATCAATGGATACTATATAATAATGCTAATCGTAAAAGACAGTAGCTTATAGAAATTCAAAATTTGCATATCAAACTCTAAGTGGTTTACATCCAAAGAAGATTTTTTTGAGAGTATGATGGAATATGAAAGAAGCAGTAAATTATGAGCTGTTAGGTGACAATCCAACAATAAGAACTGTAGTTTGCTGTCAGCAGCCAAAAGTATTTTTGCAGCAAAAACATCCTTCATTGATAAACAAAAATGGATTGATCCTGCATCATGATAATGTCAAAGCTAGATTGAAAATTTGACTGAGAAATTATGCTTCACTCAATCTATTCTCCCGATCTTGATCCAATGAATTACTGTCTTTTTAGAAGTTTACAGAATTATTTTGCAGGACTTAGCAAAGTTCAAGAGAATAACTTGAAATAAAGCTAAATTATTTTTTCTTTCAAGGCAAAACTAAATGAATTTTATATATAAAAAAAGTAATCAAAAATTCATGGAAGATGTCACTAAAAAGAATAATGATTAAATAAACATATTTTTGGTTAAGTTTTACAGTTTTATTTATCGTAGAAATGGAAGGAACCAAATATTAATAAAATTAGAAATGATATGACATTAGTTAACAATAATTATAATACAATAATTATAAAAAAAAAATATGTTAGGAAAATTAATGCATTTTAGCTTTTATAAATTATTTCATTTAAAAAGGATCATTACGATTATGTAACTCTTAAAAACTTGATCAATAAATTAAAATATTAGGGTGTATATTAAACTAAAATTAATTTTTGCTATGTTATAAACAACAGTAATTAAAATTCTAATTAAATAATTGTATTTAGTGTTATAACTTCTGAAATGGTATATTGAATATAACAATGCTAAAGCAATTTATATAACAATAAAGTTTAACGCAATGAATAGTTTTTATCCTGCAGTTTTAATTTAGAAATTGTGTCTCATTTATGTCCAGAGACTTTTAACTTTTTCAAAACGTGCAAGATTTAATAGTTGAAACTTACAAAACTATCAGAGATTATATTATTAATTTCGTAGTGTATTCTTAACAGAATGCTATGGTTATTTATGTTTTGATTTCATATTGTGATTAAAAGATGTTTTGCTAGATAAGAATAATACCTTAGTTATTTTTTAAAATTATATCTTTGCAAAATAATGTGCTTGTCAAGATCAAAAATTTTTCTGCTTTTTAGTTGCAGAACTACGATTATAATATACAATATTAATATTACACATCATTAATATTGTTCACTACTAATTTGTACAATAATTTACAATTCAGAAAAAATATCATTTGCTAGAAATATTAGTTCATATTAGCTAGAAATGATGAGTTTTTTAAGATAAATAAAGTTCTTGTAGATACTCAAACGGCTGTCACATACAAATTTTAAAGATACGGAAACACAGATTCAGCCAGAAAAAAGGCACGCTGTTCCTAGAGCATAGTGAAAAACGATGAGCTTCATTATAACGTCAAATTACTGTCAACTAATAATGAATGTCAGGATTCAATGGTGCATTCATAGAAATGCACGAGAGGAGAGACTATTTGTTTCAGGATAAAGGACATAAGGAATCCTACCGTGTTTGTTTGACCGGTGCCTGTCCCCGGAAGCTGAGTGGGTGTTTGGGTGTAGTAATTGACCGCGTCCCCCGTCACATGCTCAGTGTTGATGGCACTGGAGGACCTACTGCTCGCTCTGCGGACCCTCAGGCGCCAGTCTTTGATTCTCTGGTGGACGGCATGGAACATGGCACCGAGGTCGGCCCGGGCCTCTTCAGGGACGGACGGACTGCAATCTTTGGGCCCTTGTCGGACTTGGCACATCGCCGCTACTGCTGCCGTGCCGCCGCAACAGGGCCCGTGACGTCACGCGGTCCCTGGAACTCACACCCATCCCGCATTTCTTGCAGTGGAAAAAGAGGGCGTGGGTAGGAAAGGAACGTGCGCAGAGGGTGATGGGATCGTCGCCATGGCAACGCTCGTCAACATTCGGGCGCCCTTCTCTCTCTCTCGCACTCGGCGTTTTTTTTCCAGACCATCCCCGATTTGTCTCCGGTAGAGCGGTGGTTTTAATTGTGGAGGCGCGGTTTGTTAATCGCCATTCTCTCTCTCTATAAGATTTATCGTCCGCTCGCTATCACTTTTTCCTTGGGAGAGATATTCATGGTGGTAATTTTCGTGGCTTATTAAAATTGGCTTGGAAGTTGATTTATGCAATCTAAATAATAACTGGGATGCAATTTTAGCATGGATGAAACCTTTAGGGAAACGCATAATATGGCTATTAACTTAATGTATATAGTTTTAGGGGCTGTTAAATTGGAATTTAAGCTGCTTTATTAGAAAGAGAATTGGCAGAGAATATGTCTCATTATTTTAGAAAGTTAAAATGGCACATTTTAATTTTCAGGTGAAAAATTGGTTTGATAATTGTTTCAATAACTTCGAATTATTTGACTGGCTTTCAATATGTTTAATCTGAGTATAAAATTTTTAAGATAAATTTAAAGGATATTTTTTTAAAAAAAGTGGGAAAATTGAAAGTTTCAAATTCGTACATATACTTTTAAGTCATTTTTAATCGTGTAAAAGTGTCTAATTTGAGTGGAACAATTTTATTACAGAATTAACATTTCAAACGAAAAAAATTTGTAAAATATTTTTCATTGGCCAGATATTCAACATTTTTTACATTGCATTTTTTATACTTACTTTGACACTTGTATTAAAATTTCATGAAATTATAATATTCATTTTTATTTAATAATAAATAAGCTGTAATCCTTACTCAATAACTGTTAGCAGTAGGAGTTCGAACTTCCAAAAATTTCTACACTAAATCTGAATACTAGAATGCCAGACATAATCGATTTTTTTTTTTACAATAAACTGTAAAATGTCTTCTTTTCTTAATCTTTAAATAATCATGAGATCATATTCATGAATTTAAACTGTAATTCTATGATCATTACTCATAAATTTTAATACATCTGAATATTTCGAAAAAGCTGAAATTATTTTTCTTTCATGTTTCAAAATAAATTTAGAATAGAGTTTAATAGTGTTAATTAACTAATTTTTAAAAATTATCAAAATTTCAATAATTATTAGTTGAATTATCATTACAATCATTATCATTAAAATTATCAAACTTATTAATTGAAAATTATCAAAACGTATAGAATGACTAACCTAACCTTTCCAATTTAACTAAACTTTCATTAAATTGGAAATGGTATTAAACTACACTTACATATCTACCTATACAATTTTAAAATTTTTATTTAAGCATTTGTTTTAGAAATAGAATTTTTGCCTTTTGATTAAGTATTGATTTTTTTTTTTTTTCAATACAATGCATATTACACTACGTGGACTTAAGCAGTAATTAGTTCTTTAAAAATGCTTTAAAAGAAAAACTCAATAACGGATTTCGTAAGTGCAGTAATTAAGAATCTGGATTTCTTTCAATTCCCCCGTCAGTGCACATATGCTTCTTTTCTCTTTGAAAGTGATTCTAATCGAATTCCAGATGCAGTGAGCTCAAATTATTTGTTTCGACTTGTATCGATTACCAAAATGGAACGGGTCATTACCCTCTCATTAGCATCCAAATGTAGAAAGGTGAGAACATCGATAGCAAGGGAGGTGTCTGGAAATTGAATGGATCCTTTTTTCCCCTTCTTGCAACATTTGTTTGACTAGACTTAGACTGATAAGAAAAAGTAAAAACCAAATAAAACATTTGATATTGTACAAAGAACTTTGATATTAATTAATAATTGTTTTTTAAGTAAAATGTTTTTTAATAACGAAAACGTATCAATTTTGTCACAATTTTATCAAATAAAAATTTATAATTAAGCTGGATTTTACCGAAATGAGTGAAAAATTAAAATAAACAAGTAATATAAAAATTTTTTTAAAAGCCAATTCCTACTTTTTTTTTTTCACTATATTGCAGAAAGTCTTTTATAAATAATTTTCATTCATTTTTTTAAGGTTATCTGGCGCCATCTATTGGCAGATATAAGAAACTTAAATCTAAAAAAAAACTAAAATTTATTAATTAACTTTAATTACTGAATTAATATTTGAAAAAACTGTATTAACATCAAGTGTCATCCACTACAAGTTAAAAAAAATGTATTTGAACTTTAGTGGATGAATAAAAAGTGTTTTATTAACGATTGAAAATTTGAACAAGTATATATATATATATAGGGAGAGTGTGAGCTAATAAAAGGAATTGAAAAATAAATTAAGTATAATAGCAAATAAAACATTTGCTATTGTACGACGAATTTTGATGTTAATTAATAATTGTATTTTAAATAAAACGTTTTTAATAACGAAAATGTATCAATTTTGTCATCGATTTTATCAAATAAAAATTTATAATTTTTAATTTAATCTATTTTACCGAAATGAGTGAAAAATAAAATTAAAATTTGTTCCATTTGTCTGCATTTTGAATTAATTATTATTGTTGTTATTAATTATTACAACTTCGATGGCTATATATACACCCGTTTTGCCTTTTTTGAATTCCCGACTACAATGAACAAATTTAGTTGCTGTAACAACCCCTATTAACCCATAACTTAGTTGCTCATTTTCCAGTAACAATTACTTCTAGTTGCTGTACTGCTGTAATTTATCATTACCTTATGGCTCTTAGCTCTCTTCCATGCAAGATATTAACCAGACTACTTTTAATGACATGTTTATAATCTTGTTCGCTACGACTGCAGATGCTTAGAAACTTCCACTCCTAATGGAATTGGCTCTGCAAATGCTTCCTCAAATTGGCTCCAAAGTCCGTAAATTCTTTAAAAATGTTTATAAAATAAAGTAAATAGTGTAATAAGTTATAAAGTAATAAGTATAAGTGTAATAAATAAACTAATAAGTGTCTTTTCTTTATCCACAAAACTCACTTGGCTTTCGATTACAACTCGTAGCAGCTTCTGTGCTTGTTACATAAATATGCTATTATTATAATTTTCCAGCACAACCAGCATCATTGAAAATTTATGAAATCGTTCTATCAGAAATTTTTTTCAATTCCTTCTATTAGCTCACACTCTCCCCATATATATCTTGTTCAAATTTTCAATTGTTCATAAAATACTTTTTATTCATTCACTCAAGTTCAAATACATTTTTTTGAACTTGTAGTGGATGACACTGATGTTAATGCAATTTTTTCCAATATTAATACAGTAATTAAATTTTTCAAATATTAATTCATCAATTAAATTGCACTAAATTAAAAAATTTTAGAAAATTTTTTAAAGACTTTTTTTCAGGTGTTATTGCTTTTTTCAGGTTCAGGTTATTGCTTTTCAGTTTTTTCACGTATATTTAAATACTTAAATTTATTGCTATTTATCTAAAATGAAGTTTGGTCTTTTTATAGTCTATCATTTTTTTTATATTTAAAAGAAAATCAATAAACATAAATGATTTTAATTTTGACTGTTAACAAAAAGTCATCATTTTGAAATTTAAACTTCTAGTAATAATGTTAAATATAAAGTAAAAAGAGAAAAGAAGTATATTAAAATAATTTTGTAAAAGTATTAATTTCTTTAATATTTAAGAAAGAGAGAAGAAATATGCTAGTATTGAAATAACGTAAAATAAAAACAGAAAATAACATTAAAGCACGTGAAAAATAAAATATCATTAAATCAATAAATCGGATGAAAAAATTATTAAAGCATGATTCTAAGTAAAAATTAGGCAATGATGTTTGATTTAAAAGTTTTAAGCAAAGAAATACATATTCACGGGAAAAAATAATAATTGTTAATAAGCAACAAAAATGAATAAACAGTATGAATAAATGACCAGTATGCTTCAGTTGAGGACGTGACTAGTTCTAAAGTAACTAGTTATCTGGTTATCAAATAAATATTTTATTATGTTTTTATTAGAATGAGTATTTTATTAGAAGGAATAAAATAAACACATTTTCATTGAAAAAGAGTGTTTGGCTTTAGATTAAACGTTGACATTGAAATCTAATTATGGAATTTTTATTAGTCTACATAGCTGGTAAACAGCATTTAGTTTACTTGCTAGCAAACAGTTTTGTTTACTAAACTAATTAATAAAAAGAAGATTTTATATAAAAAAAAAGAAGATTTATCAATGTTCATGAAAGCACCCTTAGTTATATACTGAAATATTTCAATTATTAAGATTTATCATGTTGTTAAATATAGTATAGCGTTCAAGACACAATTAAATTACTGTTCAACTACTGCATTTTTGCAAAAATTTCTACAAGTTATCGTAATGTAAAATACTTATAAATTCATTTTTAAGTTTATGATTAAGGTTGACATGTAAAACTATAACAATAATAAATTATTTCGACAATTACAGAGACGCATGTTGTTGAGATTTATTTGCGGATATTGTATAGCAGTTATAATTTTTGCTTTTGTCCGTACTCGTTGTCTACTTAAGATATCAGTATTCTGAGTAATATAAAGTTAGACAAAAAATCCCAATCTCTCTTCTGAAAATAATTATGACTTTTAATGCTGATTTCAGCTCTACCATATCCATCCAAACAAAATACAGTCGTATTATTATAAGTAATAACATTATTATAAGTGACATATACTTATTACTTATAATAATGATTTTACAGAAGATTTCATAATAGTTCGTTAAGACCCATGGTAGTAAAATAAATAACAAAGTTAGTTTTGCTTGCGCCATATATAATAATGACCACGAATTAGTATACCTTTAACACAGAATTTATAGCGAATGTACTGTTTTTATGACTGAAATAAACTGAATAAAAGAGCAAAATGATTTCTACTCAAAATTTTAAATTTGCATGAAAAAATACTGCATCCTGCAATAATATTACTGTTAACACTCAAAAGATTCTTACTACCTTTACTGAACAAAATAGAAATATATCTTTGGATTTTGTTGATAATAAAACAGAGGAAATTTCGGCAATTAAAGAATTGATTGGCTCACAAAAGAAGATCATAAACAGGACGTAGAAATCAATAAAAATATACCAAAAAAATATTATAAAAAGGTACTCAAAGACAAAACTAAGATGTGGAATGAATTGCACATTTAATCATTAAATACCTCTATGACGAACTACTTTCGCTCTATTCCACAGAAATTTGTAAGCATTATTTTTTTTTCAAAATTACTCAGTTTATAACTGGACATAATAGTTTTATCTTCTACTTATACAGATTTAATCTATGTTTAATTGATCTTTTCAATTGCAGTGTAGAAGGAGAACAAAATGTTAATCATATACCTTTTAGCTTTTTAGCCTTGAACTGTAGAAATATTTTAAGAAAAGAACTAATACCTCGAAACGTCAAATGATCACTAAACTTTTATCAACTTTTAATAGCTGGTTTCAACTGTTTTGTCATATGTTCTAAAACTTGTTTTACTGCTCTTTTCATTTTAAATGTGTTTTCAATTCATGTTTAACAATATAGCCAGCCTGTAAACTCATTAAAACTTTTCTCCGTTTATCTTGTTCAAATTTTCAATCGTTAATCTCTTTTTTATTTATAAAGTTCAAATACATTTTGAATAGTAGTGGATGACATTTGAGCCTGACATTAATTAAATTTAATGAAATTTTAGTTTTTTTAGATTTAAGTTGCATATATATACCAATAGATGACGCCAAATAAACTTAAAAAAATGAATGAAAATTATTTATAAAGGACTTTCTGCCTGTAGAAATTGACATTTTTTTTTATTCTCTCAACGCACTTTCATCATAGTGTGTCTTGTCTTCGTAAGATGTAAAACTAAATTTTGTTTCTTCCAGTGTGTATAGTTTTGAATGCGTCATATCATCTAATAAATAAATTAAAATGTATATCAAAAGGACTCTTCGACTGCTTTAAGCTATTATGAATTAACAAATAAGCTTTCTTCTGAAGAGAAACTGAACGAATTCTCAAGCAACTATGCATCTTCTGCTAGATTGTATGATTTTTTTTTCTATTTTCTTAAAGACAACTCTGCTACGGAGTAATACTTCTAACAGATTATGAGACTGAAACTGTGTTTGTGTTAGAAAAATCAGATAAAATGTAAATTACATATAATTCATAACAGAAAATGAAATTTGTATTATCCTCAAACAAATACGAAACATAATTAATTAAACTCTAATAATCAAATAGTTAAATCAAACTCTACTAACTATTCCCCACTTAAGATGCAAATGCTTTTAATTAAAGAATATATATGAGATATTATCGAATATGAATCTTCGAATATTTAGATGAGATGTGGATGAAATGTGATCGACAATGTTGAGCAATGATATATTTGTACATTGAAGATAATCAGATAATTCATGTAAAAAATCGGAACACAAACAAAGCTACCTAGGATAAATTAAAACAAATTCACGAATGATCTAATCTTTCGTGTAAATTTTTCTCCTACGAAAACTTTACAGTTTAAAACAGGATTAAAATGGAGTTATGCAAATACATATTAATAAATTTCTTGAAGCTAATTGATAAATTCAAAAGCCATGGTGAAAATGTAAAGGAAAATCATATTTCCGTACTATTACTCTGTCCAATTCTCAGTTCATATGACACGATTGTAATCATTCTTGAAGCGGTAACAAGTAAAATTGCCTTTTATAAATTCCAGAGTTGAATGAAGTAACTCTGGAATTTATAAAAGGAAATTTAATTGATGAGTTTAATCGAAGGGCTAAACTGATCTATCGGAATGAAAGCCGCTTAAATTGTATTTGAAATAAAATGAAAAATCATGCTCTTTAACCCTTGATAAATATTTTAGGTCAGAACATTTCTACCTAAAACCAAATTATAAGCAAACAAGTAATATAAAAAAAAAAAAAAAAATTTTAAAGTCAATTCCTACTTTTTTTTCACTCTATTGCAGAAAGTCCTTTATAAATAATTTCCATTCATTTTTTTTAAGTTTATCTGGCGCCATCTATTGGTAGATATATACAACTTAAATTTAATAAAAAACTAAAATTAATTAATTAAACTTAATTACTGAATTAATATTTGAAAAACTGTATTAACATCCAATGTCATCCACTACAAGTTCAAAAAAAACTGTATTTGAATTTGAGTGGATGAATAAAAAGTATTTTATTAACGATTGAAAATTTGAACAAGGTATATATATATAGGGAGAGTGTGAGCTAATAGAAGGGAATTGAAAAAAATGAATCAAACCCAGATGCTTATTTCAAAGACAATAAAGCTAACGTTGCACACTCAGCGAAAATGCACCCGCTACATCAAGAGAAAATAATATTAAAAAATACTGATATCGAAGATCGGCCACACGCATCGGGCGCCAACCCTGTTCATGAAATAGCCATAGCATTAAACAATAGTCAAAACAAAAAGGAATTACTTCCGCCATCGACAGTGGAGCTTCAAGTTATTATAGAAACAACAAAAATTATTTCACAAATTTTAAAGATGTGTCTATTTCGAATATTAGAATCGCAGATGGCTCAGAAATAAATATAAAAGGGATTTTAAATATTTATTTTAAAAATCTCAAAATAAAGTACAACAGAAGTCACATTAACTCGAAGATTGTTATGTTCTTGATTTAGACTAATTTGACCTCTCTAAGGAAAATTACTGAAAAAGGCTTAACGATTAAATTTAGAGGAAATAAATGTATCAGAGCAAGAGATAATAAAGTTCTTTTGGAATGTTTTGTAATAAATACAATATACAAGTTACAACCTATGCAAATAAATAATGAATTGTTGAATCATACGGTTTTAATATGCACAAATAAAAATTGCTTTCAAATGAGCATAGACACTTAGGTCCCGAAAGCAACGGTGCTATGAAACCAATTGTAAATTGAAGGTTAATTAATGGAATCCAATTAGATAACTGTAAATACTAAACAATACCGCTGACAAACATCCATGCCACCGCCAGGATTCGAACAGTCTTGATATCAAAGGCAAGAGCACTAGCCAGTTAGCCGCCTTTTTTTCAGTAGAGAAAGGAATTGTCAAGTATCTACGCTTCTCTTCGGAGGTTGCATGAATTTTTATATTTTTCAAAAGACATCTCTGTTACACCAAGAATTAATTCTAACAAATTAATCATTTTGATGATTTAAAATTTCGTTTCTAATTATTTATTTTTGCTACCAAATGTAATATTTTGTGGAGCAGAAGGATTTCAATGAAAATTTATCTAAAAATTAAATGTACTGCATAAGTTTTTTACATTAAAAAAATTAAATAATTCATATTATTATGCAATTTGTAAATTAGATAATTTCATAGAGCTAAAAAATAAATGGAGTGCTAAAGCAATATTTAAAAAATATTAAAATAATATCTTTGTAAAATTATTAGGATTATTTCCTAATATTTAATACAAAAACACGTTCAGCAGATAATTATATAAATTTAATTAAAATTTTATGAAAAACACTAAATAATACTTTAAAATAAAAATTTTAAACAAATTAAAAATTTGAGTTCAGATTTTTATGTTTTTATTAAATTAGGAAAAATAAAAGAGTTTCTTACATATTATTCGAAAAAGAAATACAAACAAGCGCATAATAAAAAGTTACTTATTTTTTAAAAATAAATTAAGTAAATTAAATTATATTAAAGAAATTAGTTCATGACACATCCAGTATTTCCGTAATAAGGATTAAAATAGTATATTATTTAGAATATGATGATTAATAGGAACAGCAATAATTTTGCTTCTTACATAACTAAATTTTAGTTTAAAACATCGAAAATTAAAAAAAAAAAATTGTGAAAGTCATATTACACAGATGCATTATAAAATAATTTATTTGAACTTAATGTTCCTTTTTCAAATATAGAATATGACAAAAAAGTTCGAATTACCTTGAGTATTTTTTTTTTCATTAAGTTTTAACTCAATGAAAAAAATAATGTAAACATTAATACAGTTTTAATTAATATTTTTATAAATGAATGTAAAATTAGTCTTTAATGGCTTTAATTCCATGAATAGAAATTTTCATTTTTATAGATTATCTGTTCTACAGTCTAAGTGATAAACGAAAGTTTATACGAGAGTAAATAATTATAATGGCACTGGATGATAGAAAAAAAAATTAGAAACAATAAAAGTACGTTAAGTTCATTTTTATGACGCTTAAAAATGGAAATAGTAAGTAATTTCTGTTCGATAAAGTGTTTTTTTTCAATAAAATAATGCATCCAAGTTATAATAACAAAGAATTGAATTCTATTTTCGTTAAATAATCTTAGTTTTAATCCTTATGAAATAGAAGTTTTTAAAATAAAGTGCTTTGCATTTCTATCATTTTACTTTACATAGATTCTTAATTGGCTCACATAATAATTGAAAATAATAATTGCTCACATAATAATTGAAAATATTTAATGATTTATTAAATATTTTTTATGCTTAAGAACATTTGAAAACTTAATGCAATTGGAAAAATAAAAAAAAAAATTGAAATAGAAAATTAGTAAAGTAAAATAAAACAGCAGGTATATGATTTAAAATTTAGAATTTCTTATTCGAAGGAAAAGTGGATGAAACTAACATTAAAACGTTTTTTTTTTTTTTTTTTTTTTTTACAAATAAGCAGCTAATGTTTTTATATTTATTTAAAAATGGAAGAACTTTATGCTCTTTTTTAGTTTTTTGAATTAATTCCAGGAATTGAAAAAAATATGTAGCTTATTTATTTACAGAAATGTGTTAAAGTTTTGTTGAATATAATCTAAGCAGATATGTAATAAAATTCTCTGAATTTCAAAACATTTCATTAAATTAAATTATTGTTATGTATTTCACATAAAACGTGTTTTTCATTGTGATATATTAAGATTATTAGTTTATTAATAGTTGCTATTATTTTATTAATTATTAGTTTATTAATAAAACTTTTATTAACTCATGCTTTATTTTTTTAGACTAGTTTAAAATCAGTTTCATTTAATTCCTTCAGGTAATTAAAATAAATTATCAACATTGTGAATTTTATTTGAACTAATTTTGAACATTCGAATTAATTTTGATTATTTGAAAAGAATTAAAAATTTGAAAGCAATTTTTAAGAGAAATTATCAACATTGTGAATTTTGTTTGAACTAATTTTGAACATATGAATTAATTTTGAATAATTGAAAATTTGAAAGCAATTTTTAAGAGAAATTGTCAAAGCAATTTTTAAGAGAAATTATAGACATTGTGAATTTTATTTGAACTAAGTTTGAACATTTGAATTAATTTTGAATATTTCAAAGCAATTTATAAGAGAAATTATCGGCATTGTGAATTTTATTTGAACTAATTTTGAACACTTGAATTAATTTTGAATAATTGAAAATTTGAAAGCAATTTTTAAGAGAAATTGTCAACATCGTGAATTTTATTTGTACTAATTTTGAACATTTGAAAATAATTGAAAATGAAAGCATTGTGAGCTGAACATTTGAAAGCAGTTGTTTATTTTTCGTAGTTCAAACTTTTCAAATAATGAAAAACCTCACAGGATTTAAGAATTTATCAAACTAATGTTAAGAGCAAAGCTAAATTTTTCGTTTCAGAATTAATATAAAAAACGAATCTATTTTTTCATCGAAAGTTTAATCTACTTTTTCAATAAAAATTATCATTTTTCTACTCAAAACGAAATAAAAATATTTTCCAGTGTGACATTAATAAAATACGTAACGGTAGGAAAGGAAAATTAATGACTTTATTAACAATGTTTTAGAAATACATTAAATATATTTTTTTTAGCTCTGGTTTTTTTTATAAACTTCTAATAGCTTTTTGGTTCGTTATCTCTATAATTGCGAAAAATCTCTAATGCTGTAAGATTATCTGGCTTTTACAGAATTAATTAATTGCACGAAAGCTATATTTAACGCTGGTTTCAATCGATAAAATAAGAGAAAAAGTGGATAAATGTGAGGAAAATACGGAATTGCTTTAATAATGGAATCACTAATTTATTGAACAAAATAAACGTAATTTTAAAGGGAAAATATTTTTCGAAATATTTGAAAATAAAGAAATTTACGGTTAATTTGAATCTCATACTTTTATTATTCAAAAAGTTTTCGAGAAAAGGATGGAAGTTAAATTAATGAAAATGTTATAATATTATATAAAAAAGTTTTGATTCATATATATTTGATCAAACAAAACTTTTACCAAATAAATTTTGTAAAAAGGATAGATTTCATTTCAAAATATCTCATACTTGCAGCTGGTTTTATATATCTTATTCTTTTAAGGAATTAGTAAAATTCTGCATCAGTGAAAGATCATGAACACTGATGTAATAATAGGATGAACACTGATGTAACAAGAGGGACAAATTGCCACGGGTCCCAGCCCGAGCAATGTGGCTATGAATGCAGGAAAGGCCCGACATTTATTATTACAAAATAAATTAAAATTTAATTCTGTATTTAATAAATTTAAGCAATGAATTAAAAAAATGTGTAACAAAATTTTGAAGGTATTCATTTGTATGAAAAATCTATCACATATGGTAATAGCGCGCATGCTCATAGAAACTGACCATGCGCGCTAGGGAGAAAATGCTAACGGATAATTACGGTATGCAAAAATCAATCAATGAAAGGAACTTTCCTGATTTCTGGTTCGGGAATAGATACTTACAAAATAAAAAGTGGGAATTTCCGCTGCCACCCATGTGCCAATGGGGCATTTTTAAATTCACTTATTAGGAATTCTCAGTTTTTGCTCCACTTTATACATGAATTATAAAGTATTCTACCATAAAGGAACTGGGTGATATATTAATAATAAAGAATCATTTTATGTCTTCAAGCTTTCCTGAAATGTACACTGCATTTGGCTATTTTTAACTACTACTGTGACTACGGCTAGTGCTGCGAGATCATTCTCGAAATTAAAATTGATATCGTATTTAAGAAATTCTATGGGGCAAGACAGATCAGGCAATTTGACTATTCTATCCATCGAACATTCTATGACCGGAAACTTCAATGTTTATGCTGTCATTGACATTTTTGCTGATCAGAACGCCAGAAAAAACTTTGTGTCGTAAAATGTTTACTGAAAAAAAAACGGTAATTTTAATCCAATACCCGCTTTAAATTAAAAGTTCATAATATCAACGAAAAATAATAAGTATTTTATGTAGTAATTTATTAAAAATAAAATACATTGATGATGCTTTACATTGAGGGGCCCCCCATTTACCACAGGTCTCAGATCGTATAGTTACGTCACTGAAAAGATTACTAAAAAAAGTAATAAAATTAAAAAATAAGAATAATGAAATAAAATAATACAACAAAATTAAAAAAAATTGGGAAATGATTGTGCTTTAGTTAATTAAAATGACTTTTTCAATTAACGTTTATTTTTTCCCCTATTCTGTTAATCAAGTATTTATATAGAATTAATGAAAAATAATCTCACATTTAAAAACAGTGCATACTTTTTCTATAGAATTATCAATATAAGTGTAGCTATATACATACAACATTACTATGCATTTGATACTGAATCTAATGTTTAGTACAATTGCAATATTAGGAAAAAAATTTCGAGTACAAAATGAAAGCAAATTATAAATACTTAATTGTAATTTTAAAATTGATAAAAATTCATTTTTAAATTACTAGAACTGATTTGAATATACATTTAAAAACTATTAACATCTATCAACAATTTCCACTCATATAACGTTTAAGTGAGATATCCCAAATATAAAATATTAAGCAGCAATTGGACCAGAACAAATGATCCTCGTCGTTTTACAGAACTGCCAAAGTAAAAATGATGTGAAAAATTTTCTTCTTTGGAGCTTTTCAATGTTCTAAATGATCTTTTTTCTTCACGTATAAAGCATTAAAACTTTGTTTCATCCAAATGATCCATTTCATACGTGGCAGATATGGAAGATAGATATGTTATAACATTTCCGAAGTTCAGTGACAACTGCCTATAACTAATGATGTGGAAATTTGTTTCCTTTTTTATAGTGATAGCTTTATAACCGATGATTCATAAGTTACTACATCCATTCACAAAAATTTCAGTTGTTAAAATAAGTTGATGCTGATTAATTTTAGTAATTTTAATAAATTAATTAATAGTTTTATTTAAATAATGTTAAATTTTTTCAATGGAAATTTTTTTAAAAAGGCATGAAGGTGAAAAATTTCATGAAGGTGATGGATTAATTTAGACAAATTTGGCACCAATATTTTTAGATTATAATCATCGAGTTCTCGATTATGCCTATTATATATTTGAAATGTTGTCAGATTTATGGTCAGTTTGATGAAATATCTTATGAATATGAGTTGATATTAGAATGAAGTTTGATTTTGTCACAGTATGAAAGTTTTACTACAGGTATCATTACTACTACTACAACTATTATTATTATTTGATTTTATTATAGTTCAGTTTTCATAGAATTTAAATTCACTCTCTGAATAGTATTAATATTTAATGAAAAAAGAAGCATTTTGTATATTATTTTATGAGATGTGAAAGCTACAAAAATATAATATTATTGAAATGCATAAATAGTGTGAAAATACAGATGACTATAAATCTAACTTTGAGAAGTACTTACAATACAAGTGAATGCCTTCAAAATTATTAGAAACTTTTATTTGTTGAAAAATTATCCAAATTGAATTTTCAATTATTTACCATATAGTACATCTTAACATTTTTTTTTACTTCACAAATTTTATTAAAAATATATTGTCTTAACAAATTGAAATAGTGAACATTTTAATTATTGAAATGCATATAAATTATTTTTAATATAATAAAAATGGAACATACATGGAGAACTGTTTGAAAGAGATTTGAAGGTGGAGAGGTGTATAAAGATTTGAAATTCCTAATTATTATAAAATTTTATTAAATTTCTACTAATATTTTTTTTTATATGATATGAATATAACCATTTTGATAGATATATTTATAATTTAAAATTAAATACGCCTTATGAAGCTTTGAAAATATGATTATAAAATATAAAACTTCAAATAAAGGCATATGTTATGAACTTCATTAATTAATTATTTTCAAAAAGGCTCATGTTATTTCTTTATAAAATATGATTTGGAAAGAATGTTCTTTTGCATATAACTTGAATCTGTTTGAAGAGTGCGATATATGTTTAATTGTCTAAAATTTATTTAAAAATTACAACTTAATTTAATTTTTTTAAAGACTTAATCAAATAAAAGCTAATACGTAAGTTATCTTATATTTAATAAAGATATATGGATATTATGTGAGAATAAGGATACACAAGATATTTTTATTCTTTAATACCCAATAAATCATATAGAAATTCGGAAATTATTTTTTATAGCGAAATGGATTGTTTTTGCTTTAAAATATCTTCCTAAAGAAAATTAGTAAATTAATTAAAAACATTTTTGCATAAGGAATAAAAGTATTTAAAATATTAATAATTTGTAAGTAGCATTATTTAAACTCTAATTTAATAATATAAAATCCAATTGCTCTAAGAATCTATATACTTTATTTCTCCTTTTAAAATTTTAAAGGCTTTAGTAGAAATTCTTAAATTTATTATAAAAACAGTGCATTGCATTTTTAATTGAAAAACTGAATTAACATATAGATTTATTAAAAAAAACTGATATATTATTGAAAAACATGCATCTTTAAGTGCAAAATTTTTATAATAATTTATAGAAATATTTTGATTTATAACAATAAAAAATAATCAATTTTATTTGAAAATATTTAGATGATCAGTTATTATTTAAATCATAGAAACTGATTACCATATTTTTCAGTTGTATTTATTTTCTTGGACTAATTTTGAATTGTTTCTCGGATATTGAAAACATTTGTTTGAATAAATTATTTTATACAACTAGATATTATAATCGTAAAGAAAATTGCTGGCTTGAAAAAATTGTTTCAGGGGAAATATAACAGAAATTGAAATTAATTTTTTTTATAAGACGATAATAAGATTAAAGAGATTAAAAATTCGGAACGCACTATGTTTTCTTCACTTCTTTATAACTGTTTATATTATAAAATGAACCATTTGTAAAACAAATTATGTTACCGTTATTTTTATTCCACTCGATCAACAACTATATATAGACCAAGTCCGTGAACCCGTGTCTTTTAAGACGATGAATTATGATAAAAGATAAAATATGCAGCTTCTCTTTGTCCTTGAGAGACAAAGATATGGGGAACCCAAAGGGAGAAGTCTGATTGTACACAAACCCGGTTATACCCCGGGCATAGGGTGCCCATTTTAGTCACCTTATACGACATGCATGGACTACAGTGGGGCTTTTTAAAGACAAAAACAGGAGACAATAGAGAGTTTTTGCATACCGTACGTTAGTTACCGTAGGACGTCCGTTAGCTTTTTCTCCCTAGCGCACATGCTCATAGGAAACTGAGCATGCGCGCTAGGGAGAAAAAGCTAACGGACGTCCTACGGTAACTAACGTACGGTATGCAAAAACTCTCTAATAAGGACCCACATAAGACAAAAACAAATTATTTTTTACGAATTTATTTTCTAAAAGCAGTTTTTAAATGAGCAGAGCACTTCTTAATTTTAAACACTGAGTGGGCAATATTTAAGAACAAACGATTTGCATTAAACTTTGGAATAAATTTCTAAAATTGTGGAAGATGATAAAAAAAAAAAAGAATCGATGATTATTATTTAACGTAAACGCGTATAACTATTGATTCATATTTAATGCAAATATTTTAGTAACAAAAGATTCTTTCACAAAAATGTCATATGATATCAAGCTTTATTATTATGTCCCATTTAAGAACAATCTTAAATGCATGCAAAGTAATCGAACAGAAAAAGAAAGCAATATAAATAAAAAGTCATGCTCATCTAAATGTCAAATAATGGATTTAATGAGAAAAAATGAATGGTTATTACGCTATTTTGATTAATTTCAATCCATTACTTTAATTGTAATGGTAAGAGATATGAAAAGAATCACTCGCTCAATTATTTTCTACAGTTCACATTAGAATTGAATAAAATCAAGGAAATCGTTATTCGTTTTATCATGCGTAGCGAAATGAATGATAATTTGGGTGAATTTTATTGGACGCTCGCATTACTCTATTGCCCATTTAAGTGGCCAAATTAAATTCTGAACTTTCCAAACATTTATTATATTCAATTACAGCTACAATTTTGATAAAATTATGGTGAGATGAAGCTAAAATAGCCTTAAAGATGTAATTATAAATCAATTACGATTCTAATTTTTAAGCTTTTAAAAATTTTGAAAATTTCAATTACATCTATCTTCCTCAAATTTTAATTTCATTAAAAAGTTTTTTAATCATTTTCGGTTAAATTAAAAAAAAATTAAATTTTATATGTAGTTTTTATTTAAATTACATAGAAGAATGAAAAATAAAATGCTATAAGGAATGTTTTTCTGTTTTTTAATATTTTTAAATTTAAATTCATTATTTTCATGTAGACAAACCTGAAAATATTTTTCATTTTTTCTTTGTAATAATAAATTAAGTTGTAAAAGGGAATAAATTAAGTAGTAAAACGTACTATTCGTACTAAATATTATGAATAAAAATATGTTTATCCACTTTATTTTTAAATTAACTTTGAAAATAATGACAAACTTGCTGTCACATTAAGGAAAGTTACAAAAATTTATTAATACATGAATTTTTATGCTTAAAATATAAATAGTGATAAGTCCTATTCGTGACTAGAGCATTAACTATCTCTTTTCAAGTAGAAGCAAGTTGGTCAGTGTCAAAGCATTACTATTTGAAATAGAAAAAATAAATTCCGTTATCTCCCTTTACGATCAAATCGTCTTTTGGAAGACCATAAATCTTTTGTTTCAGAAACAGAAAAGAACATCAGGCCAAACAATAATTCTTCTTCTCGGAATGGCTACAGGAAAAACCGCATATACTTCGATTTTTATCTAAATCCATCCATCGATTTCTAAGCTTTAGCAAACTGGTTGGATGTCTGAATCAGGACAACAGATAAACAATCTCATATAAATTTTCAAATTTAAAATACAGCATTGTAACGAGGAGCAGTCCTTTCCCTACTTGAAGACATTCTTTCTTCCGCACTATTTTAATGGATGACCAGCTTTAATAAACTGTTTGGATGACTGAGTCGGATCAACAACCTGATTTAAGTTTTCAAATTTAAACTACAACATGGAGACGAGGAGTTGTCCTTTCCCTACCTGAATGCATTCTTTCTTCCACACTATTTTAATGGATGACCAGCTTTAGCAAACTGTTTGGATGTCTGAGTCACACCAACAGATCAACCTAATATAAGTTTTCAAAACTAAAATACAACATGGAGATGAGGAGTAATTCTTTCCCTACTTGAAGGCAATCTTTCTTCTACACTAATTTAATGGATGACCATTTTTTAACATTTAACAAACTTATATTGAAACATGAAAGTGGTACTTTCTACAACAACTTAACTTGCTCGTGTGATTAGGCTATAAGTGTCAATATATTGTAGAAATACTGTAAAAAAGTACAAACGCGCTCATAGTAGCAATTGCAATTGTCCTATTTAACATCAATTTTTATCTTTTAATTAATTCCCAGTTGATTATTTCTTACTAATACTTTCATTGCAAATATTAATCCAGATATTACTTTTCCCTCAATCCCGAAATTACTTTTCTTTAAGTCTGAAGACAGAAAGAAAAAAAAAAAAAAAAACTAAGTGAAATAAAAGAATCGAAAGAACACTATATAAAAAAAGAAACCCTCTATAATAAAACGATTTAGGTGGCGCATCAGCTTTCATTTCTTAAGCATCTTTCTTCTCAAAGTCTTCGATAACGCGCCTCAAATCTTGATCGATTTCAATTTAATGCCAGCCGCGCTGAATGATCGATTCCGCATCGTGACGAGTTTATTATTGTAGCGCATTTCAGGTGAGGTGCTTCATGGAGAAGAAATGGGCCAAATGTTCTGGCCATGCATTATATTACTAGGTTACTAGACACTTTATTTTCGTTTGAGTTAGCATGGTAACGAAATAACAGCGTTTCTGTTTTGACTGGGTAAACTTGTCAATATATTCGACGGGTTTTTCTTTATCCTCAGTGTTTTCAGGATTATATACAGCCAATTATACATGCATTTTACCAGTTCGTTACAAGAGTCTTTTATCGTTATTTGTCAGTATTGAAGACAACAGTTGATACAATAAAAGCAAGTGTTTCGTATTGTTATAACTATCCATGACTAAATAACGTTGTTTAAATGTATATTCAAGCATGATAAAAAAAATCATTCTTGATACTTATTTCGATTCATTTAATTAAGCATAAACATTATAGGACATTGTGAAAATATTATAATGTAGTTGGGTTAAAGATAACGTATAATGATAACATAATTGGGTTAAACGTTTTGGATAATTGACACTCTCTGGCCGTAGGTAACTGTCATCGAAAGTAGGGGGATGGAAAGAAGATTCTTTTTTAATCCATAAAATCTAGTGACGTGAGATGGTGCGATATACTCTGAATACTGGGTGGAATGATGTATTCTGTTGTCAACTAATCACATGGTTTCAGTTACAGTCGAAGAAAACTCTCTTTAATAATGAAAACCTTGCTTCTAATTTACGATATCGAAAAAGAAATTTTTTTTCAACCTGGCACTATCTGGTTCTTCAAAGACAATATGGTTGTTAGAGCAATATTATTTAGTGTTATGCTTTTATTACTTTTCTGGCATGTCACACGTTTTATTACATAATTTGAAATAATATAATTATCCTTAATAGAATTTACAGATTAATTTAATAAATTAAAATTTAAATGATGGATACTGCAAATTCATGTATTTTTAGATTATAAGTTTTACTAGTAATAGTTTAGTAGTTTCTTTCTATATCACAACGGCGGAATGTGGATTACATCGTTAGTTGTTGATTAATAAAAGATTTTTATTTACTAATTCATTTGAAAAAAATTATTCATTTTTTAATTTTTTTTTGTTGCAGTTTGGTGAAAATTAATACTCAGGAATTACAATTGCTTTTCCAAGATGAATGATACTAAATATTTTGTTCTTTTGTATGTTAAGTGAATAAAGCTATACCAGCGGTATAAAACGATAATGTCACATAAAAGTTTGAAATATTTAATAAAAAATAATTTAGATTTAAAGCAAAATGTTACAGAATTTAAATATATATAAAAAATCTTTCTCAAGGTAGGAAATATTTGCAAGCTTTACAATTTATCAACTACTATTTTTCAAAACTATGGATGTTAACTTTGGTATTTTTTGTATGAATGGCAGGCATTTCTGTAAATTAGAAATAAGATTTTGAAAACATTCCATATAAATTTTTTCCGCATATAAAGTAGCTGATTGTAAATTCTCTTTAAAATCTTGAGACTGTTGAAAAAGTTTTTCAAAGTGTCCTTATTTCAAAATGTAAATGCATACAAGAATGAAGTCTATATTTTAATATGCATTACCCTATAAAAGATAGACGTGTTAGTTAAAAGAATGTTTCCATGAAGTTTTGCTTCATATTATTGAAAAGTGTTTAGAGAAACTCAATGGAACTAGATTTCAGTGATTTCGTTTTACCTTTTAGTATAGTTATATGGATGCATAAACTTGGTAATAATTGTCAACAGCATATCAATTAATAACGAATGAGAGATTATTGATATTACATAGAGAAAAAAACTAACGTTTGAAGTGAACATTAATAGAGAGTTTTTGCATACCGTACGTTAGTTACCGTAGGACGTGCGTTAGCTTTTTCTCCCTAGCGCGCATGCTCATAATGTTTCCTATGAGCATGCGCGCTAGGGAGAAAAAGCTAACGGAGGTCCTACGGTAACTAACGTACGGTATGCAAAAACTCTCTAATATAACGTTATAAAACCATTACATTTTCTTTGCAGTAAATTTGGGATAATTTTACAACAAGCAGCAACAAATGAAGCTTGAAATAATACTATATAATAAATACTTGAAGGCATCAAATCAGTTTCAAAGGATAATTTAATCTTAATAGATGGTTTTAATATTGTTACAGATAGGTGCAAAATAAGTTTAGAAATTTAAAACTATTTTAAGAATGAATTGACGGTTAATTTTAAGAACTTTAATTGTTACTATCTCCTCATTTTATTGAACCACCCTACATATTTAAAAATATGGTAGTCATTGAACTATTTTGTCATTTCCCTAGCACCTCAAAAGTGATTAAATAATAAAAATGCTTTTAAATAGCGACAGTTTTTACAAAAATAATATTTTTTCTTTGGCATTTTAATCAATTTTTTTCATTCAAAGATAAAAGAGCAATATATTTTAGTTAATTAAGAATATTTTAGTTCTAGCCATTACAAATAATCTTCATTTTTTATTTTAATATTAAGACTTTGGTTTAAAAAAATTTTTTTTTATACTAACTGTATTTATGTTGCATAAACATTTCACTTTTATAAGTTATTAAAACAGCTAATTTTTTTTACATCACAAATGTTTAATGTGGTATCCAACAAATATGAATGCACAAATTATAATCCTTTCTTTCCAACAAAAAATTAGGAAATGTTTCATATTATTCAAGTTAAAGAAGCAATAAAGAATCTACCTCTTTTATAAAGATTTTTCGCAAATATCTAATATCAGTTTCATTTAAAAAAAAAACTTGATATTAATTTTAAAAACGAGCTATTAGCGATAAATTCTGAATTATTATACTTACCGTTCATTGCTTAAATGCAATTACATTAGGAAAAAAATTGATAGTAAATTAACAGAGCATATTAATATATTTTGCAAGAAATCTAAGATCTTGAAATTTTTTATTAATTATTTTCTAATTTATTTTCTTATTGCAGAAAGAATTAAATAAAGCTGCTTAATAATTAGCTTTACTGGATATAATAAAATAGGATTTTATCATTGTATTTAATTCACTTCATAATTCTTAACGCGCATCTTATATTATTGGAATAATAAATTTGTATCTAGTCTAGTTGACTCTATTCTCAGAATTCATATAAATTGCCTATGAATATTTTAAATCAAACATTTCACACAAAACTAATCTGATTTGCTTGTGTTAACTGCACCCATTTGTGAGACAACATCACAGTGTACGGATGTCCGATCACGTGCTTTTCCATCGAATCTGTTTCGGACGACCTTTACGGAAATCTCCAATTAACATTCCTGTCCTAATGAGCCCCAACCGATGCAATTTAGCGTGCCTTCCCATAAGGCATCCATTAAGAAAAAGTTCTTCCTCGGGAAGGAAAGGGGCTTGGGCCCTTTGCCAAGAGTGCTTTCTTGGGGCGACTGCATTGCGGGCCCACTGATCGATCCCACCGCCCCGTGGAAAGTCACGTGACCCTTCCCTGTCTACTTTCTTCGGGATCGATTGGTCGTTGGAGAAGGGGGACCAGAGGTGACATGCCCGACCCCGTCCCGAAAAGGGTTCAAGGTGGTTTTCCCTCTATCTCTTCCACCTCCTTCTCTTTATCGGGGGTGGTCAAGGAGGTGCAGGGGTTATTGGACGAAGAATCGCATGCTGCTTCTGCTGTTTTTGGTATTTGTTTCCTTCCGGGGATGTTTGGGTTGTCGTGCTATTGTCTTTGAAGGGATGTTAACTGCTCAAACAAAGATGTTTCAAGGATTGCGTTTGCGTTTATTTATTTTTTTTTTCTTTTCTTTTCAAAGGAGTTTATTTAGTGATGGTAGCAATGTCAGAACAAGAACAGCAATTAAAATTTTTTCTAAACACGTGTTTTATTTTTATGTTTAGGTGAACTTCTCAGTACGATTAATACATGATTATGAGGATTCATTAAATAAAATGAAATTGTAAGTGAAATTTTTTCTGAAATAGTTAAACAAAAGATAATAATACAAAAGGGTACTTACCTTTTTAAGGCATATACTATAATGGAATAAAGCATTAATATTGTTGATTATATGTTCGGAAACTCGTAGATTAAACTAAATTTTCAATTAATTAATAATTAATTAACTTATAACTAATATAAGCAAATATGTATAAAAATTTATATATATATATATATATATATATACTAGGTGCTCAACTAAATTTTCATTTCCACATATGGATGGCACTAACGACATATGTAGTGGACATACATATCAGAAGTTGTGTTTCTTTATAGATTAGATAGCTGTAAACAATAATGTTGAAATACCAACATACTTCGCAACGCAAATATATATATTTTTAATAATAAAGATGTCAAGTTTTGTGCCAATTAAACAGCATTCGTGGGGAGCTTTGCTTTTTGTTTTAACTTAAAAAAATTGCAGCTGAAGCACATCGTTTGCTTGAGGAGACCTACGGTGAACATGCACTATCAAAAATTACCTGCGAAGATTGGTTTAAGCGCTTCAGAAGTGGTTATTTCAACACTGAGTACAGGGTGATCCTCAGAAGACTCTTATTATATTAATTAATATTATTTACTCTTATTATTTTAATTAATATTATTTACTGTTATTATTTTAATTATTATTATTTATTCTTTATCTGAAACTTAAAAAACTTTTAATTGCTTTCTCGGAATAATATAATTTTAGTATGCCAACACCTTTATATATAAAATAAAAGATGTGCAGTTTATAGCGTATGTTCAAATACGATTAAATTAAAAAAAAAAACTTTAATAAATTCAACTCTATTATAAAGATACTATTGCTTTATTATTTTCATGGAAATTTAGTTAAAGTATTTCTATAACCTTTCCTTACACACTAATTATGACATTAAGACTTACTAGTGCTATTTAAAAGAATAGACGGACTTGCGTACTTAGAAGCCATTGGGATAGTTTTTCTCAAATGCGAGTGAGTCACTGATATAAATATCATATTTTTACATTGTGGGTATAAAAATTAATATTATTAAAATTCAGCTTTTTTATTTTAATGTGAAAATGAATTTTTCATATAACCTCATTAGTTAAGAATTTTCGTATTACTATTGTATAATGTGCATTTTTCATGCGAGAATGTTCATGAATAAAACATTTATCAACAATTGCATTAAAATATGGACTGGATTTGTCAGGATGATAGCGTGTTGGGATGATAGATGCGGTAATGCTAGTGAATGGCACAATAAATCTGTCAGTCTTTCCTTTGGAGTCGAATAGGAGGAGAGAGAAGGTGCGAATTGCAAAAAACAATCCTCGGGAGTGTTCTTTTAAGTTTTGGTGGCACGTAGTGAGTACAGTAACGCACCTTTGCTCGTGTTCCATCTTCGGTAAGAAAAACAAGCAATATTTTTTTAAACTGCTTAAAATCATAACAAAAAATCTAAAAAACTCATTAAAATACAATGACGTTGAAACAAAGTGGAACTTTTACTTTTCAATTAGACTGAAGGGAAAAGAGAAATTGTAATATTAAAACCCTATACAAAATATTTTTTTATATGGTAGAGAGTATGTTAATCTAATAAACTTTGTTCTTTAATTGTTTTACCCTCGTATTTATTTCCCCATCACACATATTTTCTTTTTCAAAGTTAGCATGGTCAAGAAATCATTTGACTACATATTTTTCAAAATACATGCATCATCAAAGTACAAAAGAACAAGAACAAAATATCAAAATGTACTTAACAATTAGACGACCTAAGAGATAATATTTTTCGTTCTGCTATAAGGAATGACTACATGTTCAACATCCATCTTTAAACTGGGCTCTGCAATCTTCACGAAAAGATAAGTTCCATTTGGGCTGTTGCCCTACTCTACGTTCGGCTTCACTGTGAGAGAGAGATGCTAAGACACAAATTGAAAATATTCGACTGATAATCATTTCCTCCATTTGTTTTCATATTTATTATATTTTATTTGTATATAGGTTGTGAAGGAAAAAGAATTGGATCCATTGGAATTCTCACTGGTTTTAAACTAAATGAATCTAAAATATATGTACTCTTGAAGGAGTATTCAATACTAAAATTAAACACAAATACATCCTAAAAGGAGGCCTTTCATTTTTTTAACTTCTGAAGCTACGTTTTCATATTCACCCAGAAAGAAATAAGAAAGTGCCTTTTCCCGTTCATGGGAATTTTATTGTATTTTCAAAAACAGGAAAAAAAGAAACATATTTCTAAACTTTCATCTATTCATTTTTGTTAAAAAATAACATGTATTTAGCTTATACAGAGAATGACAGAAAAAGAAACAAATGCATTTTATACAGCAGGGAACCAGGATTATTAATTAAATTGCATTTACTTAGCAGTCATTTGTTTATATGCTCATGAAATAATATTTCCTTTTTATTTATATCCCCCTTTCTTTTATTTACCCAACAGAAAAATGTTTCTTTCTTTTTAAGAAGATAAACACCCAAAGATCATGGCGCCGTAGCGGGAAGTCTAATTTAATTCAATCCATTCATACTAAGCCGAGAGAGATCACCATTCATCAGTCACTAACTGGCAGTAAATCATTTTAAGCTTTAACGAGAATAACTTTCGCGGTGTTATCTCAGAGTGGTTTCTCCTTGTAGGGGTTAGAATTGACATAATTTGACTAATGAGATTTACACACATGTGTCTGCGATAATCCTAAGTTATAATTTAAAGCCTACTAACTTACGCACTTTTATGTGGAAGCAGTTTGTTTTCATTTTAGTATTAAAGAGTGGTGTGAAACTGTGTTTTCAAAAGTAGAAGTTTGTCTTTGATTAAATGTGTTTAGAATTTTATGTTTCTCATGTTTCCAATTTCGGTAATTTTGAAAGTCGATTAATTAAGTTTAAGAGAATATTAGTAGGGAGACTTGTTGTCTTGATTTATAGAAATAGAATTGATTTATATTCGTAGGAAAGTTTCGAATAGTTGAATAGTTAATTATTATTAAATTTTTACTTCAATTTTTTTTAAAAGTTATATTATTCAAATGAGTAGGGAACTTTGAAATAATGATTAGCTTGAAATGAAATTTTCTTTAGCCAATATCGTTATGAATTTTTGATCGATATTATTTATTTCGAATTTTGTTTATTAGTACAAACAAATAACATTTGCGGTACTCATTAATATCAGAGTACCCCAAATGTTTTATACGCATTAAAAAATATTCTATTTATAAAAAGTTATTCTCTATAAAGTCTTCTATTTGTAAAAAGTGAATATTTGTGTGTGAAATTGTAACTCTTCAAGCATGACAACTGAGGAATCAAATTTCAATCTTTTTTCTCTGAATCCGTTTTTATTGTATAGTGTACAACTATAAACTATGAAAAAAGTCTTCTTAATTTTTCATTTAAATAAAAATTTTATTGTTTACCACAGAAATTGCTATTCATTAAAGAATAAATATTTTGAAACATGATGATAGTTTAAGTACGCCTAATTTGTTTTATATTTTTCTACCTTTTACAGAAATAAATGAATTGAAGTATCAAGCAACTAAATAAATCATTTTTTTAAAAATATTAAAGAACTTATTAACACTTATGTTAGTTATGACTTAAATTTTTATCTTAAATTTTAAATTACTAATAAAATTACAATATTTATCACCCCTTACATTAATAAATTAGGGTAAAATAGTTTTGTTTTACATCAAAATTTCTTAATTACTACTTTTGATTTGAATAATTTAACGTGTAAATCTTTTATTCCATATGTTTTCCTAAAAAGCAAGCTATGTCATTGTTAAGTTAAAAGTTTTAAATAAAATTACCTAACTAATGGATAATCAACAATAAAAACTTGATTTGTAATAACAGGAATTTTATGATTTTTAGTCACCAAAAGCATAAAATAAAAATTATTTTATTGAGAAAAAATAGCATGATTGCATGCATCAATGTGCGTTTTCCTCCTAAAAATCAAATTGCGAGTGTCGAAAATCCTTTATTTATATCGTGAATATTTTAGACGCTGTAAAGTAACTGCTCCCTCTGTGCTCATTTTCAATGTTTTTTCCCTTTAATTTCTCGTCCAATGAAAATATCGTTGTTATACCTCTCTCATCATATCATTCTCAATTTGTTATTTGTTAAATAAAATTAATAAAATAAACATCATAGAAATATAATTTGAATGCAACAAACACATTGGAAATATTTGATACACAGAAATAATTTTGATTAATTATAAAATTTTTCTATTTGATAAAAATTGATAAATAAATTGACAATGAGAGAGATCTATTCCAAATTCAGAGCTTATAGTTTATTGAAATTCGATTTTCCTAATAACAATTTTAATGTTTTCCTATTTTACTATATAAATTTTTCAATAAAAACAGTTCCATGATTAAATATGATTACTAGATTACATTTTATTACAGAGAAGGGTACATGAAATATATATATATATATATATATATAACTTCCACTAATAGTTTTCAAATAACATATGGAAACGATATAGGATTTATATTATTTGGGATCAAATAATTTGGAATTATTTATATATGAAATTAACAGAATAATGATTGATAAAACCATTAATATAGCAAGTTTATTTGTGAAACTGCAAAAAAATAATTTGATACGCTTTTTGTAATCAAAAGTGAATTTTTATCATTGAAATTAAATTAAAATAAGTCATATAAAATAATAAATAATATTTACTTTAGTGATTTTGCTTTGAATTCTGAATTATGTTAATAATCCTATGTTATATGACATATTTTAATTTAATTTTTTAAAAGAAAAGTAATTTCTACAATCAAGTTAATAAATAAATCTTTTTGATGAATGTTTAATAAATGGAGAATGAGTTTTTAATTTCTTTGACTTTTTCAAATTTTGAGTTTTTCTTGCCTTAAATAACAAAAAATTATTAATTTTAACATTATTAAAGAATTATAACGTTAAAATATTCTTATATCCCATAAGAAATCTAAGCTATATTTTTAAAGCATATAAAAATGTGCAATCCATAAGCAAGGATATAACAATAAAAGGTAGGAGAAATAATCATGAATGTGAAAATAAGTATTTTACATAAAAGCGTAAGGCATCAAAGCATTGGAATTAATAGTGAAAAACTTCCGGTTCCAAAGAAGTCTCAAAAGAGATTTCCGGAGAAAAAATATAATAATGCATGAAATTAATATGAGCAATACAATTCAATTTTAAAAAAGAGAATAAATTTTTTTTCTACCCATAGCTTTTTTTCTTATATGCCAGTAAAAACTTTCATAAAACAGTTTCAAAATCATCCCCATTATTTTATTTCGCTGTTGAATTCATATATTGAAGACCAAAGTTAACATGACTTTGCAATAGTGTTTTCTAATGTAAAAAAAAATATTGAAAGTCAAGTAATTTTAAATGTATTTTACAATTAATGTATTTCATAAAATAAAAAAATAAAACTACAAGAGTTTCAATAAATAAATAAAAGCACTGTAATCCCATTTTGTATCTTTCAGCAGAATCTTGAAGTTATTTGACAAGAGAAGATCACGAACTGTCCATCACCGATTTAATTAAAATTCATTCTATATGCAGGCCATGACTAGGATGTTAAGTAGCCAAAGTGATATGGCTGGCATCTAAATAATTTCCCGAGAAAATGAAGTTTGAAAAATTTAAAACACTTTTATACTTTTAATACGCTGCACTAACAAGTAATTTCATGTCGTAGTGGTTAAAGTGGCTATCACTTTAACCACTAAGACATGAAATTGCTTGTTAGTGAAGCGTACACTGTACATTGCGAATTCCAAGAAAAGCAAAGTTTTCTTTTTATTCAGTTTTTTGCTTCTTTTTTCCATTCTAATTTCTTACGTTGCATTCATTAGAATACCAGAAAATCACATTAAATAATATGTTCCTATTAGTTTTAATATATTTACACTTTATACTTTTATACTTAATTTATTTCCTATTAAACTTTTATACATTTTCTTCATTTAAATACTTTATTTTACCTTATGAAAAGTATTGGTTTAAGTATTAAGTTTCTGAAGAAATATCCATGACTGTAGCAATCGAAATAAAATATAACCATATTCTACAAGGAACATAAAAAACAATTTGGAATGAATATAGAATTTATTATATATCATCAGAAAATTTAATTAGAATTCTTTTTGAAATGATTTACTAGAGAGAAATTGCAAAGTTGGCAAACAAAAGTTAAAAGAACTGGAACAAGAAAAACTTAATTAAGGAACATAAAGATTGTAATGAGAAAGTTAATAAGCCTCTATCTCAGAGGTTCTCAAACTTTTTGAAGTCGGGGCTCATTTAAAAACCTACAAATAATTGCAGCCACACTATATAAAAATTTTATTGAGAAATATACACCAGCTATTGGTGCCTCAAAGTTTTAAATTCAGATGGCCAATTCCATAGACTGCGTGGTCTCAGAGGTTACAGTGGAAATTTGTGTAACGTTGAAAATCACATAGCGCTTTTAGTAGCCAATCATGGAAGTTACCGCTCCTAGTTTCCCTAAAACCATAGACGCATTATTGTTGTTTGGCGACTTTTTATGTGAAGAAAGAAAAAGCATCCGGAAATGTTAGTTGTTTGTAATAAAATCTGCTTTTGAATGGGAAAACGGACAAGAAAAGCAATAACTATATTTATTTCTATATAAGGGCATTTCTGTCTCTCCTATTCTCTGCAATACCACAAGGCGCATCTAGATATCTACTAGGATGCACCCTTTGAAAACTACTGTTCTATCTTCAGTGAAATAAAAAGGAACAAATGAACCCTTTTCATAAATGTGAACAAAGTTTATTTCTATCAACTAACAGTTTCTATTAATTCATAAATTCGGCATTCATAAACTATTCTGGAAATCATGAAACATATTGATCCTCCAGTTTTTGGTATGGATATTATCTGGTTATTGCAATACTTTTTGTGATTACAATATATCTAATCTTATAGTTAAATAGGGTATTGTATGTTTAACATAGATCATAAATTCAAAAACTGATGTATTGAATTTAATATGTATTTTCTATTTCTACAATCTCAAATACATTTTCTTAAATTTCGCATTCAATTGCTGCAATTCGCAAATAAAAAAAAAATCGTGTATTTGGGAAAAGTTTACACAAATTATATACAATATACATATATTGAACAAAAATAATTTGTGTATTTATATATTGCTAAATCCTTTAACACTTAAGTACATCGACACAATTATAAGCAATTAATAATAATATTTTAACACGTTAAAGTTTTTCAACCTTCATTTTCTAGAAAATCATTAGGTGAGTACTATTGCTTTGGCCTCTTTGATTTCCGACTCATAATCTGCAGATAGTATAAATTTCAATCAAATCGATGAAAGCCAGGTGGTCACTTTCCTTGTGAGTCTTAGAAAGTAGGTTAAAAAATACTATCGGATTTTTAGAAAGAATTTTTTAATTTATCTGAAAACATTTAGTGCATGCTTGAAAAATTGTCAATGAAATTATTTTAGTAGATTATTTACCAAATCTAATACGAAAAAAAAAAAATGAAACATCCAATTGTCGAATAAACGAAGAATATTTACAACATAATAAGTAAATGTAGCTTGAATTGATTATTGTTAAGAGCAGAAGATTGATTTTAAAGTGAAAAAATGCTTGTTTAAAATTGATTTCTTATCTTCAATTGATGTAAACATCATTCACGAAAAAAGTTTCCATAAACAAAGAGAAAGTAGATAATAGAGAAAACATTCTACTAACAAGATTTGGTTTGACATAAAAGTCTTCAAGCATTTAAAAAGAAAAAATAATTTATGTACTTATTTGCTCAAAAATCTTTTATTTTATGAGTCTACGTATCCATTAATCGTTACTTAATACTTAAAAATATAGACGAAAAAATAAAATTAGTCGTAATGTTTTTAACACATTTAAAAAACACCATACCAAAGATACATTTTTAAATCTATAGCAAAAACATTTTCTTCTTAGTATTAATTGATTCAAATATTTTATCCACTATTCACACTTTATTTTTATTTATTTTGTCACTGTTTATGATGATATAAAATATGTCAACTCCTAACATAAAACTTTTAAACATTCCAAAATTTATTTGCAGTACACTTTTTATTCATGCATTTATTGCTTCTAAAAGTCTCATCCCTCTAAAAGAAACATTTGTTTAAAAGATTTATTCGAACTTCTTTTAACCCTCGACTAGAAAATACTACTCTCATGAAATATAGTGTCAATTTTAGCGGTCACCAATACATTACAAAGTAAAGCTGTTATATTAAATCTTTTTAAAAAAGGAGAAAAAAAAAAGAAACTGAAAGGTGGGAGAGAAAAAAGAAGTTTTCCACAATCCTTGTGGTGGGTGTGGCCGAAAATTGATCTTCTCTCTACGGGGTGACAAGATTCGAATTTGGTAAAGGCTCTCTTCACTGATTAAAGTCGTTAAACATGAATGCGAGTCGGGTTTTATCCCCCTTTTGAGTCATAACTCCGACATTGTTGATGTACATTTTAGTACTTACCGGTATACTTCGAAAACGAGCCATTTGTGTTATGAAATATTAAATATTTGATTACACTCTTTGCGCTTAAATTTTTAATACGGCCGTGTTGTTTAAAAGAGCATTGAACAGCCGTGATGTCTTCAGGATTTTCAGAGAATGAACAACTAGGGAGGAATGATGGAATGTCTTTTGTAAAATTTATTAGTGTTTTTTTGGAATTAAAATTTAAAACATTGATGTGTAGAACAAGAGAAATTATGACAACGCATGTGTTAGAATATCAAACAAATTAATTTAAATATTAAAATTTTTTTTTATTAAAAATCAAAGAAGTTTAAAGTTTTCAATTTCAAATTAGTGAATGTAGCACATAAATATATATTTCAGAATTTTTTTTTTAAAAATTGAATTGTATTTTGCAAAACTACATAGATTAATAATTTATATGGGGGATTAATTATACTCGTATATTGTTATTTGTTTGTGTCTAAAAGCAATTTGTTGTTGCTGTTGTTTCTTATCCCACTTGGTAGACATCTAGACCAAGCCCACGAATCCGTATGGACTCATGGGTTGAAGGGAATAGGGGGGAAATTTCTGTTGTTATAGATGGAGCCTCCATAAGTAGAAGTCTCACTTGGCTCCTTGATGCTCTACAGTCATAGGAGACCGGAACCTACGGCTTAAAGTGGATTCCAAACAATTACTAAATCCATGGCACCGCCTGGACTCAAACTCGAAACCTGGGGCACCGAGCTCTAGAGAGTTAGACATTCGGCCATTCAGGCACCAAAGCAACTTGAAGCTTGTAGATATGTAATAAAAATATTTAGTATATTTACAAAAATTGCATAAACATTAAAAGTTTGCAAAATTATCTTTGGAAACAAGGTAAAAATTTAAAACAATAAAATTTAGTGGGAAACACATTCATTTAAATGTTGATACAATTTTTCAAAGCTATTATTATAATAGTTGAGTAAAAGAATAAAATAGCTTAGCAAAATTAATGCTATTTATTTTAAACTATTAATACTATATTACTTTTTTCTTTTTGAAATTAAATTTATTGCTTTGAAATACAACAAACAAAATTTATTATTTTAACAAACATCACAATGTAACAAAAAGTTTTTTGTTAAATTATAACAATAAAATAATTCAACTTTCAAATACTCTGGAATTTGAAAGATTTCATCCCTTTTCAAAAAACACAAGTTGCGTGCCACTGAACGTTTTAACATTTTTCAAAACAGCTTGGAATCAAATAATAATTCTCAAGCTATTCAAAGAATGAAGGCATTGTACTACAATGTTTATTATGGTTGTTATATATTATATAATGTTTACAATGTTTATACTTTTGTTTGAATAGTTACAACAGTAAAATTATTTTTGGATCAGTCAGTTGTAAATAAAATAGAAATTATTGATCTTTTATTCCAAAAATAGTTCTGAACACGATGAACATGAACTCGCTTTCCCTTTACGATTAATCAGTTCAGAGTTTCATGTCATATTTTGTGAACTGATTTCCCAAATTGTCATTTTTACGTCCTCCGAGAGAGAAGTTACAAAGTGGTGAATGAAATATGTCCCCTCGTTTTACGAGTTCATTACTTACCCTCAATTGCTCTTGAGTGTAACACGTACTAGATGAGATTGGATGTCAAGGGTAAAAAAAGAGAGTACATCGTAGAAGTACAATGTATCAAATATTTGTAGTGGATCTTCAATATATTTGTTAGTTATAGAAATTCTTGTATGGAATATATATAAAGAGAATCATTTCAACGTATACAGAATGATGGAATAAAAATGGTTTTAGAGATATTAAAGAATTAAATTTTTGAAAAAAAGACATCAATATATATATATATATATATATATATATATTAAACTAAGAAGGAAACAATGAAGAAAAATTATCCAGCCCATAAATACGAATTACAGTATTAAAAAGAAAGTATGTTTTCTATCGAAATTTATAACAGGTAAAAAATTTTTAAATTTAATATGATTATTATTAATATAATAATTATTCTATTTGCACATAATTACTCACATTTTATTCCAAAATGAATAGGCAACAATTAATTACAATTTTGTTCTATTAAATTTAAAGCTTGTTATTAATATAATTAAGTCGAGAAATACTTAATTTAAGAAATGCTACTTAAGGATACATCATACTTAATATACTTAATCCCAGAAATAAAAATTATTAAGATACTAAGGAGTACAAAAAAGAAATAAAGCATCATGCTATTTTACAGTTTCCTCCTAATTTGGTTTGTCGCTCTACTGTCATTTTTTACATACTTTACGCTAATTAGACAGGGAACTACAGGTTAACGGGGATTTCGAGCCACTAACAAACATCCATGCCATTGCCATGATTCGAATCTGAAACCTAAGATACCAAAAGCCAATTGACCATCAGACCGCTAGTTCCCTCCCTAAGGAACTACATTTATCGCAAATTTTCAATCAATTTTTATTCGTGATCTTTTCCTTTTTTTTCTTCTTATAAATTAAATGCATAGTTATGTTTTTACTTTCATTTTTTTACCATACATCATTTTTCAGCATTTCATGCGCTACTTATATTTCTTCATTTATATTATTACTATAAAGAAAAAGCATCTTCTAATTTCATGTATATATTGTTTATATTTACATGCATCGTATATATGCGAGTCCAAAAACACATATGGGGAATTTTTTAAAATTTAAAATTTTAAAATGTTAACAGGTACATTTATCTTTTAAGTAATAGTTTAAATTATAAATTATCTAACAAAATAAAACTTTTGTACCATATTACAGAAAACTTAAGAAAAGTTAATAAATTAAATAAAAACACAATAAAACAATAAACGCACATGAATTAAAAAAAAAAAAAAAGACATTGTAAGAGCCAAAAGTTTTTTTAAATCTTTTTTTTTAAATGAATTTTTTAGAGAATTAAAAATCCAAGCCACAACGAAAAATGTAATTTATTTTACAACCTGACTTTTTCTTCTACCGAAGTTTCAGTTTTTGCATCATTAAAGAAAGGTCTCTTGTAAGTGGATTTTGGAATAGCACCAAGCCAGGCCATTAATATTTTGTATCCATTAAGAACGGTTGAAAAGAAGGAAGAAAAAAAAAAGAAAACACAGTCGAAAGTGAATGCTTAACACAGTAATAAAATGACAGAAGTAGGTCACATCGATATATGCCACAAAATGGGTTTTGATGGTTTGCAGTTTTTGGAAAATTTCGAAAACGGGAATACAAGATGTTTTTTTTTGGAAAACTTTTGTTAACCCATAAAAAAAACACGCATGCAGCAGAATGAGTTATCGATTATCAATGTATTTAATGCTTGAGGTATTATTAGCATTCAAGCTATGAATCTAAAATTACCTTTGCCATTATTTTTTCGAAACAACAAATTGGATTGCTAAGAATAGTATAAAATTTACTTTTCAAATTACCCATTCTAAATATAATTCTAATATTCTAGCAAACGTAATATATAAATAAATGATAAAATTACATACAAAAATATTTTCTTTTTTCAGATTATTTTATAACCATAAAATATATTTATAGTACGTATAGGAAAAAATATTTAACGAAAATGTGTATGTATTATATATATATATATATATATATATAACGTACCTAAATTTAACCTAAATCATAGACATAGTTTCAATGATTTTTAAAATTCTCAGATTGTTATCATTTTAGTCCAGTAAAATGAAATTTTATGTTTTTTTTATCAGGCAACGGACTAAAATAATTTAGAAAAATTCATAAAAAAGAAAAAAATTAAGCAGTAAAATCAAAATACTAAACAATTCCATTTCAAGGTATTGTAGAAGTAATTATTTTATACTTAGGCATTTTAAAATATTTCTTATTAAATCAATATTTCTAGATATTTTGCGATAACATAAAATAAAGAAAAGGTTTTCCTTTTCATTACAATAATAAATCAAAATGTTAAGGTAAATATGAAAAATAATATAAATTTAATATAAAACAGGCCGCCTGATGGACGTTTGGCTAGCACTGTGGCCTTTGGTACCACAGGTTTCAGGTTCAAATCCTGGCTTAGATGTTTGTTAGAGATTCGGAATCTATGTTAAACTGTAGGTCCCCGTCTAATTAGCCCAAAGTGTGCAAAAAAAGGACCGTGAGCGGCAAATCAAATATAAAACAAATTCATATTTGATAAAACGATGACATAATGTAAACAATAAAAGGCACGTATATAACCAGCTAGTTATATGAAAGGGGCTAAATGGTCGATTTGTTTTCTCCTTATTTGGATTAATTTTTTATGATCCAAAAAGTAAGAAGCATTATAACATTTATTATTATTTTAGAAGCATACCGATTCTACACTTTTCATTTTTAATGTTCCATTATGAGATTCTTATTGTTTACTAATATGCATTGAAACACTACAAAATAACTTAAAAATTAAAAATTACAAGTCGGTAATATGAACAAAATATTTTTCAAACATAGAAATCTTTCAAAAACTAAGGCACAATATATGAAAAGTATAAAAGAATGATTTGAAACAGATAGTAAAGAACGTTCAACACACAAAAATGTTGTGTAACAATAATTTCTTAAATGTAACTAATCCTCCAAATTGACATAAAAAATATTTATTATTCATCGAAGTTAATATATGAAAGAATTAATATAAGACCAATTTTATTAAAATTTGTGTAATTATTAATTAAACTATAAAAAAATGCTTGTATATATGTCGTATACTTCAATTCACTGAAACAGCATGTATAAAAAATATTCTTAACAAAAATGAAATTTAAATTACTACGCAAAAAAACTATATTATATTTCTTAAAATAATTATTAATACATTGAATTTAATATATAATAGTATATAAATCGAAAAGTTCTTAAATTAATTTAAAGATAATTTAAATTTTTTTTTCATATATCTTTCGTATTTTGATAAGAAAATTTCCCAAAATAACAAATTTAATTTAATTATCATTTTGAAATAAAATATTGTTGAATAACACTCTGTATTAATTAAAAAGTCTGTCAGTTAGACCGTGAAACTCACCTGGTTTACTTGGTTAATACCTTTCTTTCTTCCTGCTAAAGGTGTAATCAGTTCAAGGGGTGTTAGAATAGTTATGGCATTAGCAACTGTCTTTTCTGTCTCTAACATCATGCTTGTAGGCAGAATGTATTCATCGTTATTAATATTTCTGGTAAATAATACAGTAGTTTGTCATTTTAATCTAAAAACTTTTGGTGGAATAATTTGAGGTACTTGTTTAAAGTATCATTACAAAAAGAAATAACAAAGTATCGAAATTTGGATGTCTAACAACGAAATTTGGATGTCTCATCTATCTTATTTTCTAGCTAATTAATTAATTTTCGATAACTTAATACTTGATTAAGACTTTAAAACCCGATTATTTTATTTGCTTGATAAATTTTGTATTAATTTTATATGTTGAGGTGTAGATTGAATAAACTCTAAATCCTTATTTATGTGATAAGCTAATTTACTTTGAATTTGTGATGTATTAGACTCATAGCTTCATATATAAAAATGAAAAAGGAATTTTTTTGGGATAAAGCAATACAAGAAAAACCCAAACAAACTGAGTAAACATGTTATCTTCAGCATCTAATTTAGTTCCAGAGAATTTTAAGTACACAAGGTTAAATTTATTTTTTTCAAAATGGCGAAATTCGACCATGAAATAATTACTTTTAATAGTACTGAATTAAAATTTTAAGTATATAATATCTGGTTTCAAGTTTACATTGTTGTAATGAGATTCAAAAAGAAAAGTATATGTTATTTAACAACTCATACTAAAATAATTACATTTTGAAAATATTACAAACTGCATAGCAATAAAATATTTTAATTTTCAAAATTGTTATTTTTTCTCAAAGTAAGAATTACATTATCTATTATAAAATAAAAATTCACTATGAAAATTAAATTATTAACCGGCAGAAAAATATAAATATTATAGAAATTTCTTTCAACGATATAAAGCACATTCGCATGGGTTACTATATTTATCTTCTCACCATTTCCTAACACTTTAATACTGGTTTAAAAAAAAGGAACGACATTACGTTAGGCTTGTAAAAATATCACGCATGTTATATTGGTTTTTCTGTTCCGTTCTTTTCTACTAAATGAGTGAGTGCTGTTATCTTACTCTCCCGTTAACACTTTGCACAGATCTCAAATACATTTCCGGTCACTTTTCCCGATTCCTGCACGAGCGCACCAAATCCTTTCACCGTTCTTGCAATCACTGCTAAGACCACGAGGAAACACGACAGCTAACATCATTCACTAAAAGGTTGCTGCTTCAATAAAAGAAATTTTCTTGTTGGCCAAGAATAAAAAAAGCTTTCCTTCCACTCAACCATCCATCTCCTCGCTCGTGTCGCGAGCACCGGTCCGATCTGCAGCACGACCATAAAAACGATCTGCCATGCAAAAAGGGGGTGTACGCTGGAGGGGTTGTCCCTCCATGCCGAAATCCGATCGGTCACGTTGTTGATAGAGACGTTGTCATAGCAATCTGGCACGCGTTCAGAGCGGTCGGTTCGCACATCGCAGAGTGGGACTCAAAGATTTTCACTCAGTCACATGATCGTTTCTTGTCTACGGTCTCATCTCCAACTTTTATAATGTCTTTTGTTTTATCTTTTATTCCATCCCCTCCCCCTTACAGCCCTTCCGAATCGGAAATCATCTGGGTTCTTTTTTCTTTTTTTTCAACTTGAGATTTCGATCACGCCTTTCATGAGAATAGGAGCAGGTGGGAATTCCAAAAACTAGACCCATTTCGATTCGCGTCCCATTTTTTTTCCCTTCTTTTTCTTTATTTTGGGGTTTTTAAGAATGAATGAGTTCGTCGTCGCAGCAGCGGATGGTTTGGTCATAATGACAACGGAGAAAGTTTTCAATTCTGTTTGGATATTCTGTCGTGGAGACAACGTGGGGATTTAAGTTGAATGTCGGAATAAGTAGTTGGGAAGTAAAATTGCAGTGTACCACTTACAGGAAAATTTAGCATTGCGTCACGTTAGCATTTGAGACTTAGATTAAAGGTTCTTTTAACGTGCCTATGAAATTAGGGTTTGAAATACAGCAATTGTTTATTAAAATGACAAAATGAAAATAAAATGATTGGTTAATATAAATAATAATATGCTTCACAGTAAATATTGAAAAGACGGGTAATATTGATAAAAATTGGTGTGTGAAAATATATTCTAAATAAAAGGGATTTAAATTAAAGATATTTGATTAATGAATTACCTGTGTATTGATTTTGTGATATACTCATGATGTTGTGAACATATGTGAAATTGTGAATCTATACTGAAGAAAATTAAATTAAAAATCAACCCATAATGAATTAAACCAACACTAACATTGCACTTTTTTAACATGGAAAATATAATCTTTTCGTAAATTAGGATTAAAAAATGTAGCATGAAGCTAAATTAAAATATAAAATTTAAACAAAAATCCTTTTTACTATTTGTCTAACTAAAATAACCATTAACAATTACAATAAAATACAGTAAAAATGGAATATTGTCACAAAGTAATTATCAAACATTAAATAGTTTCAAATGTTGTTCTGATATATTGTTTGAAAGGATACAAATTTTAAATATTTCAAACCCTCTCATTTTGAAACATTTCGTGCAAAATGATAAAAATAAATCTGTATTATGTTTTTAAATCTAAATGTTGTATGTTTCTAAAAAAAAAAGAAGAAAAAAAAAAAAAAAAGGTTTAATTTCAGAAACGAAATCAGTTTGTGTAACAGAGCCATGAAAATAGAATCAATTATACATTAATTTTCATGTGATTCCTAGGGTCAGTCCCATAAAAAAATACCGAAAATAGAAAAGGGGAAAAAAATGAATTTATTTACAATCCGAAGCGACGAATTTAAAAACATTACGCCCCCGTTCACTGACAATATTTTAGTTTGATGATAAAATAGTTCTAATACTAAACAATTCTGTACTCCTCGTTAATCGAGCATTAGGTGATTACATAGTTGCTATACAATTCAGTTTCACAAACTTTCAATTACATTTTTTTTTTAATGTTTATCCGAATTTTCCTTCATTTTGCAATCATATAATGACGAGTATTCAGGCTTGTTAAAGCAAGCGTTATGGCGAATGAATTTATCTTCCGTATCCATTTTCACTTCTCAAAAATATTTCGAATAATAGACTTTTAGAGGAATGGCAATGAGACCGGAATCAATACAACACAGGGTGAAAAATTTTCGAAATCATTACTAAAGTATTAAAAAAAATCACAGAATCCTATATAGAGAAAAAACTATGTTACAAGTGGCCATGGTCCATTCCCAATATATTTTAAAAGATTCATTTACTCAGAAGATGATCTCTGTTCTGTGGAGAAACTGGAGAATCATTCCACTATGCAACTAATTGTTCTTTTACATGTCATCTTAAGATATTCTATCAACTTCTTTACATTTAGTGGTACCGAAATATAATTTACAACACATATGACCAGACGAAAAATAATCAAATTAATGAACATTTTAGAAGAAAATTAACATTTAATCATCCCAAGAAGCCATTAATCCTGAAATACAAAATGAACTCTATCACCTTCTATGTAATATTTCATTCTTCATAAAAACGAAAGCAGTCATAATATATTGTATCACATGCCATACTTTTTTCTTCACAGGTTTATCACCATTTATTATCCCTTCTGCATTATATATTTCCCGTTTCACTTATGTTTTAGTTAACTTTTGTTGATTTCATAGTTACTGTTATGTTAATTACTAAAGCATTTTTTTTTCTGTATTTTATCTTTTTATACTTATATATATAAGTTTTTTTTTTCTCACCCTTATCTTTTTAGTTGAAAAGGCGCTACATAACCCTGGTATGATGTAAAGTAAAGTAAGTCATATAATGGTTTTTTTCAACCTTACAAGTAAAAATTAAAGTTCAGCGATATGACACTTATTAAACTTACAATAAGAAAAGTGAGGAAGAAAAATGTTACAAAGTTCGCTCATTGAAGGCAAGTTTTAAATAACCACACAATAACAATAATTTTGAACGTATTCATTTGTATAAAAATAAATCGCATCTGGTGGTATTAGTAATAGAAATAGCTACGCATGGATAATCCCGATGCTAGGGACTTCTACGATTTCTGGTTCGTGAATACTTAGGTACTTATAAAATAAAAAGTGGGAATTACCGCTGCCACCCATGTGTCACTGGGATATTTTTAAATTCATTTGCTTAGGAATTCATCGAATATTCCAGGGACCAAAACTTAAGCTTTATGCTGTCATTGACGTGGTTCAAATCCAAACAAATATAGCAATGTTTTTCAATAACATGAATGAACCAACATTCGTTTCGACCTTCCTTTCTGTAATATTGCTGATGGTAGAAAGTAATGAAATGGGCTTATAGGGTATGTCCCAAGTTTTAAAATAGAAAGGAGTTTTGCAATTTTCCAAGGTTTGGAGAAATATTGAACTTTAAGAATGAAATTAATGATTCCCGTGTCATAATGATTGAGACTGAAGGTAAATTATTCATTACCTTGTTCATAATCTCATCAATTCTTGGTGCTTTTTCCATTTGTAGTTGCTGAATGGCTTAATGAATTTCAGACGATTGAACTGTTGGAATAGAGTCCAGGATAGAATAATTATTAAATTTATCGATGGTAAAATTGACCAAATGCTCAGTTTTATTGGTGGTTAATTTTATTGGTTTGAAATTGATGTTCTAAATTGTGGGTAAGTTCTACTTTTTTTTATCGTTCTTTGAAATGGAAATTCCAGAAATAAGGTGAACAGCTTTAGGATTTTTAGTCTTGGGGTTCCTAGCAAAATTCAATAATGTACCATTTTCCGCATTTATAGATTGCAATTTTCTGTCCAATTATTTTGAATTTATTCAAACGAAGATTTCTTGATTTTCTTCTAGATTCAATTATAAAAAAAAATTTCTAGTGGATTTCTTCTGTTTTACCAAATTTTTTGCTTATTCAGTTTTTAAAAATGTTTTTGATGTTCGGATAAATCTATTTGCAAAAAATAGGACTGAACTTTTTTGGTAGCAAATTTACATGCATTAGAAAGAGAATTTGTAAAAGCATATATGGCTTTATCAATCTTGATCATTGTGCCAATGAGCACGAAGGTGAATTTTGTATTGTTGATAAAATGATTTTTAAAGAGTTTCCAATCAGTACCGGTTGAGTACCTATCCTAAGTAGTGGAATAACGAAATGATAATTCAATATTGTATCTTGCTTATATAGAAAAATTGGAGTCGAATTACATGAACTGATATCCAATAGGATGAAAGATATGTTTGATTTATAGTTGGTAAACTCCATAGCATGTAATGGATAGTACGATAAGGCCATAAAGAAAGTAACTGGGGGATACAGGCAGCTAGGGGTATGAATTTTGAATGTGTTTGAGAATTTTTTTGTCTTTTGATCGACATATTATACTATATAATTAGATGTGTGGGAAGATTGAAGAGAAATTGATCGTGTGATTTAACATTTCTTAAAATAATTGAGGGAAAATGTAAACCAGTGGTCGCTATTGGAGTGCTATTACTGATCAATGTATTTTGAAGTTATTTTTTTGTTGATGCTTAAAATTAGAGAAGCTGCAAATGAAATAAACTCTAAAAAGAAGTTAATTAATGATGATGGTAAAGATATATTTTAATGCTGACGTTAAAATTATCGGGTATGATCTATTGATTTTGAAATGAAATTATTTCTTTTGCCAAAAATATTGATTTCTAAGGAGTTATAGATATTAATATTGATATCGAGAAAATCAGTTTTCAATGTTGTAAGTCTTTTTCAGTGCTTCTTTTTAAATGTTACGAAAATTTGAATGTTTAAATATATTAAGGCCATTTACTGCTTATGAATTAAACGTTGATGTTTTTTCATAGTTGTGTAAATAAAAATCAGCAACAGTGGAATTCCTTGAATAGATTTTCGTTGTTGTAAATGTAATACAGAGATTAATCAGTTTTGCCGAAAGCTACCATTGGAATATTATGACAGTCAATTGTTAAGATATGACGTTGAAAGTGAGTTCAAAGATATTGTAACTTTTAAGGGAGGGCTGTGAAAGGATCATTAAAATCAAAGGTATCTATTGAAGATATATTTAGTAGAATTATTTAGAAATTCTGAGATGCATTTATTAGTGATAATCCATGCGTATGAGGTCACCAATATAGCGTAGGAAATTATTTTTAAAGCTTAGAAAATATATCTCCTGGTTTATACATATAGGTAGAGGTACCACCGATGATAACTGCTTATCAAAACAATGGGAGTTTTGTGAAATATCGTATAAATGATTACATATGAAAATTTTATAAAACTATTACTGTTTTTGAGAAAAATATTAAGGGAATGTTTTTTTTTACTAAATGAATTAAGGATTGCTTTAACCGATTTGACAGTAAATGGAAGAAATATTAAAGTCTACACTTAGCAATTTGAGATAATGTAGCTTACACATTATAATACATCTTAAAATGAAAATAAAAAAAATAGTTAAGATTTGATGTTGATTCTGATTCACATACATATCAATAGAGGAAAAACAATTAGAGCAAAGCATCTCCATTAATGTAATTTTATGAAATATAGCTATGAATTCAGAATCTATATACACATTCATAAATATATTCATAAATTTATATTCACTGGTTTCAAAAAATTAAGGAGAAAAATCAGCAAAATTACCATTACACAGCAATTTTTATGAAAATTTATTGATTATTTACTAAGTATAAATGAGAAGTAACATTGCATCAGAATATGATATGCAAATTAGTGGTGCTCCTATCATTGGACATATATTGAACGTTCATTGGACACATGGTGAAATTCCGAAATAGCATATTTTAGATATGAACATTCAAAATCAGTTATTGAATTTCAATGGCAATACATTGGGTAATACAAGAGTCACTACGATGTAGCAAGATGGTTGAATGTGAGCCTCATTTCTAAGAACAGAATCAGTTTCTAGAAGGTACAGCCGAGGAAGACATAGAAATACAAGTGTCGATGGTGATAACTATTTGCAGGTAATTGTAAGAAGGTAGAGAAAGAAGGCACCAACCCCTCAGATTATCAATTATAACAGCCAATAGAAAACTGGTAATCAGATCAATTGTATACAGAAGGTTCTAAGAAAGAAAATTGTATGCAAAACATACAACAGTATGTGCGCCTCCTCCCATGCCACTAAAATGAGTGGTTTAATTGCGTTCGCACACAAATCAATTCGAATTCAAGTTAATAAAGGTTTGTATTTATTACTAATGAATTCAGATTTTGTTAGCCAAGAGATTAGTAAATTTTAGATCTGGCGAGAGCTTGAAACTTGGTATTATCTCTATTATATACATGAAAGAGACAAATTAAAGGAGGCTTTTAGCTGATAGCCCTCACCTCCATATCGTCGTAAGATGTACCATAACAACTCAAGGATATGGTGGCAATATTAGTAATCTAGTTATTTGTCTTTGCGTATGTACAGTTGGTGAATGCTTTATCTTGCAAGATAATACATTGAGCACACCATTTTAAGCACACGGCATTGTTATTGTGCCAACAGTTAAAGATCATGTAGGCTCATTTGGTGCTCCTTTATCACACAAGAACGATAATACTTTAGAGCACGTGGAGTTCGTTTGACGAAGGATCACCTTTGTGCGAAGAATGATGTGCATATGGCTTGAAGCCCGTTCTCCGGACTTAAACCAAACTGAATATATTTTGGATGTCCTAAGAAGACACATTTCTGCACTTAGGCTTTCCCCTGTAACCCTTCACATTTTCAAATAACCTTGGCATAGGAATGGGATTTGTCTTCAGCTGAGTTAATGAACGCCATCCATTTGAGCAAGGATCATCGTTGGGTCTTATTAGCTCTTCGAGATGATCAAATTTCATATTGAAGCTAATAACACTCTGAACTCGGATACAAAGTGTTTTGGTATTTTTCCCATTTATATATATTTTAAAGACAGAGAATTAATCAGAATTCAAGACAAAAATAATCATTTTGGTTTCTATATGTGCCTAATTTTTGAACCATTGTTTGATTAAACTTATGCCAAATTTAAAATTTCAATGAATAGAATTTTTACAATCACAATTTTTTAAATTTTTCCTTGATTTTTTTCAAACTAGTGTTTCTTTTGTTATAATACACATTTTTGTGAAAGCAATATATGAGTTTATAAATACAATAACAAAATGAAATATCATAATTGAATCAGGGACAAAATTGCTGATTTGTTAACAAAAAAGTAAATAATGTAACGAAAATTTATTTAATATATTTAATTATTTTGAAGTAAATGTTATAAAAGCAACTAATATTTCTTATTTTAAATAATAAAAACAATTTAAAAAACAAAAGATATGCTTCAAAGAGTTAAAGTTTTTGAGTTAATATTTAAATTTATTTCATAGAAATACAGATTTTAAATTTTATAGCACAAAATATTTTTTAAAAAAGTAATAAATAAAATTCGGATGTTACATAGATAAATAATACAATAATAAATAAATATTAAAATAAAAAACAAATTATGTGTAAAAAATGACTACTGATGGAATAAACTAAGAAGAAAATAATGTAAGTACAAGAAAAAATTTAATTGAAATTAGATTGCTGATACTTTTAGCAAACATAAATATGCTAAAAGTATGTGACATATTAAAAAGTTTATAGTTTTTAGCATATAGCGTATACTTATAGTTTGTATGTGAAGTGACAAAAGTTGCTCAATATCTATAAAAAAATGAAATTATTTTCATTTCTATAAAGTAAATGTAAAAAATTTTAAAAAAAGAAACAAAATTATGTCAGTTTTCAAAAACAAACTTTTTATTGAAATTATTATTTTCTTTAATAAAAACCTGTTGATTTTTTAGTTTTAAAACTGTAGTTTTTACTGATGTTGAAACAGACTAAATGCATTTTATGTAAATAATTTAAATAATTCGAACTTATTGTGAATTTAGTGATTTATTGTGAATCTCTTTATCAGTGATATACTTCATGATGAAATTTTTTTTAACAAAAGTAATTAAGGATTAATCCTAAATTGAATTAAAATTATTTAAAAAGTACAAAGAGCAATATTATTTTCATTACAAAAAAAAAACAAAAAAAACCTACAATAAAATTGTGCAATAATAACGAATTAAAAACTTCTTGTTAATTGAATAGCCAATTTAGTAGAAAACATGCTTATATTTTTAATATTTCATTTCAATTAGAAAATTGCCAACTATTGAAAGAAACATAATTAATATCTTAATGCAGGTAATGAATTAGTTATGTTTCTTATATATTTTATTAGTAATAGAGCCCGGAACTGTAAACTAATCTGAACTGTAAACGATATAACCTTTTTATAACACAGTTATTTTTAGTAAATTCATAATGAAAAATTTATGAAATAAAATGGCGAAACAAAAAATTTTAAATTCAATATGAAGGACAAAAGAATAAGAGAAATAATCGAACCATTTTTAACAATTAAAACTAAGCACAGAAAAACTTTCAAGTAGAAATTATATTTAGTGAAATAAAAATAACATATTTTAGTTTCAGAAAACTGTACTCATACTTAATAAACAAACATTTAACGATATCACATGATATAAAGTTTTATCAAACCTATTTGTAGAATAAATCTCCTATTCTAACTGCGATAAATAAATATAAGAAATACTTGAAAATGCACTCAAAAAGAAAAATTGATGCTTTAACTTTCTGAGTGTTTTGAAAAGTACTTGACTTATGACAATAAAGTAAACTAAAATTGATTCTGACGGAAATAAGTTATTTATAGCTAAAAAGGATTTTAAAAATATTTTTATTTCAAAATAGCAGTAATACTCGTATATAATGATATTCATTTGTGAAGAAAATAATTCAAATTAGTGTTTGGTTAACATTCTTAAAAAAGAACAAGTTTATTCAAAGAACAACATTCTAATTTTATTTCAGTGCAAAAGTTAAAAAACAATGTAATGAATACATAAACGTATACAATGATAAAGTTTCACTTTTTTGCATGTCAGTAACAAAAATGTAAAAAAAAAAATAGTATAGTTTAATTGCTTACTTTTTAAAAAAAAAGGTTTTGTAAAACAAAACTCTCAATTTTATGAGTTAGAAGGGTGTAGAATAAAATATGGTACAGAAAAAATATTTTACTATGACTTAAACTAGGTAAATACAAGAAGTTTAAATATATTATAGATGAATGTGCATTACAGACGGCAATAATTATTTTGTTACATAAGTGTGGATCGCTTTTTTTTACATCATTTTGTAATAACAGTGCAGCGTTATGCTTACATTAACGAAAATGATGTGCAAATAAGGGTTTGTTCGTAATTGCTGATAATTATCGATTGATAATTTTTATAGATGATATTTTATTATTAGTATCGGGTTAATTAATTTGAAAACATGTTATGCAAATAATGGTTTGTTCATACTTGCTGAAAGCAGATAATATAAAGGATCTTATTGCCATTTTTATAATTGATATTTTATTATTAGTATCATTTTATGTAATTTGAAAAAGGGCAGTACCAGGAATTTTTCAATTATTATTGAAATGTAACACATTTAATAAGTTAGTTTTTGTTTAACCGAAGAATTAATTATATTTTCACTCTGTTGTTATTATTTTATTATTTGCTAGTTAATTATAAGACATAGATAAGGAATAATAGTTGTTATACAAATAAAGAAAATAATGGAAGGGGAATGAGGGGATTACTTTGGAGTGGAATGTTGTACATATTATTAATATATATATATATATATATATATACACTCATGTCCATAAATTAAGGATAATTCAGAATCACACAGAAATTGAACTCTAAAATAAAAATTTCACCTGTAGAATTATCACACACATCTTAAAGAAGAATATGCAAATTACAGGAAACCACCAGATGGCGCGGATAGTACGTCACAATGACGAGAGTGTAAGAGAGGGGTATATAAGGAATGATGGCAAAGAAGTAAAATTGTTCCCAAGCGCTTTAAAAGCCTTTCAGTGCAATAACCGCATAGCTATGGTACAAAGGAAGCATTTGGAGGATTTTTTACGTGGTAGAATTATTGGACGACTGGAATGTGGACGTACCCAGCTGAAAGTATCCGAGGAACTTGGAATCGCCCAGAGTGTCATCTCCAGGCTTTGGCAACGATTCCAATGATGAAGGTAATGTGAGTAGATGTTACAGCACAGGTCACCCCGAGTTACAACGCCGAATGAGGACCGGTATTTAGCAGTTACTGCCAAAAGAAACAGACGGAGCACAGCATCAGACCTGTCTCGTCAGCTCTCTTCAGCTACCGGTACGACAGTTTCAAGGCAGACCGTGTACAGACGCTTAGGGCACATTAGTCTATAATCTCGTAGGCCTGTCAGATGTGTTCCACTTACCGCAACTCACTGTCGCCTGCGATTAACCTGGAGTAGAGAGCATGCATTGTGGACACCGCAACAGTGGTCTGGTGTGATGTTTTCCGACGAGTCCAGGTTTAGTTTGCAGTCTGATTCTCGCCGGACTTTCATATGGAGAGCGCCAGGTACCTGTTACCACCAAGAGAACACCATTGAACGACACCGTTACGGTGGTGCAGGATGGCTCGTTTGGGGAGGAATTATTCTTGGTTCCAGAACTGACCTGCATGTTCAGAGTGTAACGATGACAGGCCACATCTATCGGGATGTCATTCTGGAACAACATGTACGTTGGTTTCGGGGCGCCATGGGTGCTGAATTTCTGTTTATGGATGACAACGCCCGTCCTCACCGTGCAAACATTGTAGACGAATGCCTTCAATTGGAGGATATCACCCGTATGGATTGGCCAGCATACTCACCGGACTTGAATCTAATAGAGCATGTGTGGGATATGCTTGGCCGACGAATTGCAACCCGTCAACCCCCTCCCACCTGTCAACCGGAACTTCGGAGGGCATTGCTTGATGAGTGGTGTAATATTCCCCAAGATCAGATTGATAATTTGATACTCAGCATGCCTAGGCGTTGTAAGGCCTGTATTGCATCGTCCGGGAGACATACTCCATATTAACCATCATACTAACCATGTTATACTGTTTTTTGTAAATAGGTTCTTTTTTGAAATTTGCTCCAGGGAGTAAAAATCGCAATTTTTATTAATTATGTCAAACATATAGCATCTTTTTTGCTCTTTACCTTTTGTTTAATAAATAGACTTTGCAAATAAGTCAAATTTGTTTTGCTTCTGTCTCTTTCTTTGCCTGAACTTCATTATCCATAATCTATGGACATGAGTGTATATATATATATATATATATATATATATATATATATATATATATACAATATGTTTGATTTTTTCCCCTGAGTTGTAATAACACAAATACGCCCCAAAAACATGGACAGATTTCTCAAAACGAAGTATGACATTAAAGAATAAGATTCTAGAAGTAACAACAACAACAACAAAAAAAATATATGCAAGTGAGATAGCAAAATTGCGACCTTTAAAGTTTGGTTTCATGTGGACCGGAAGTGAGGATTATCCTTTACTATTGTTAAGTATGTGAATATAAAATGGCAAATGAATCATTACTTCCTATTATATTTTAAAACTATACACTTTAATTAACAAGGTAAAACAAGTTTAACAAGTTTTTTCAAGAGATTGTCTGTATAGCAAACAAAAGCGTCAAATTTTAAAAAATTATAATTATCGTTTCTGATAAAGGTCATATCTATTCTTATCAAGTTTCAAAACTCACATAAAAAAATAGGAAAGCTCATACTTTATGTGAATCGCTTATTTTAGAGGCATGCAGAAAGATGCTAATATTAAGAAATGCAGCATCAATGGAAATAAGCAAGATTCATCTGTCCAACGATTCAGGACGTATACGATATACGACGTCCAACGATACTAGGCGCATTATAGAAATGTCTTCTGATATCGAGAAAAATTTATGCTGTTATAAACTTCAGTAATCAAATTTTACATATCAAGTTCATGAGTCGACATAAATTTCCAACAAGGCACAAAGTCCGTTTTTTTCTTCTTTTAATGCAGCTGGCAAATAGACCGTGATCTTCGCCATAAGGGCTGCACCGAGGTTACTCACTTTGAATTACCCAGGGGGCGCGTGTAACTTGATGGTAAGCCACGGACGTGGAGTAATAATGCTCCCGCAACGCTCTACGATCCTATTAGGACCGGGACCTACGGTTTAAAGTGGATTCCGAACCACTACAATACCCATGAGCAAAGCCGGGATTTGAACCCGATACCTGTGGTACCGAACGCCACATCGCTAGCCATTCGGCCATCAGGCCCCACGTCCGTTTTATTTATGAAGATCAAACAATAAATCAGTTTATTTTACAAAGAGTCTACAAAATGTGAGGAAGTTTTTAACATTCTGAATAAATTATCTTGATAAATGGCAGTTAATATAAAAGTCGTGAGTTGACATTTGTACAGATACAGCCTCTTTCCTTGTAAACTGTGTTAAGGGCTTTTTTTGTAAAAAAATGTGATTATCATAACTCATTGCTTCCGTCATAGTAAGGCCTTGACGGCAAAAATTAAGAAAAATTGTGGGTAAAAATTAAGAAATATTGTGAAATATACATCAAATGCAGTTTCGATGGTAAACTTTATTAAAATAAGGCTTTTGAAATCGAGTCTATTTTAAAAGATTTCTATCGATATGGATTCCCAACACAGATGACTGGTTTTACACACTGAAGAGAGGTAGCTGTCAAGGGCCAAAGTTATATTTGTGTTCTTTTGAAATCGAGTTTATTTTAAGATTTCTATCGATATGGATTCCCAACACAGATGACTGGTTTCACACACTGAAGGGAGGTAGCTGTCAAGGGCCAAAGTTCTATTTGTGTACACAAGAACTTCTTGCGTTTTTTGAAGAGTTGAAACACATTTTTCCTTCAGTGAGAATTTCGATTGCCAAGTTATAGTATTTGGTAGGTACATTTCAGCATCTGAATATTATGACTAGTGGCGTGGAAGAAAAAGAAGAAAATATTCTTACATCCACTGATAAAATGAACGCGTTTTAGTGAAAACTACAGATTTGGAAAAGAACAGCCGGTGAAGGTAATTTAGAAATGCTTCCATTGGCAAATAACACTTTCAGAAATGAAACACTTCCACTAATAGTTGAATATATAACAAATTCAGAAGAAAAATTGAGTTCTTATTTTAGGTCACTTAGCATTGAACAATATGATTGGATTAGAAACCCATTCATGGAAACTTCAAGTGAGTAAGATAAGAACTGGAAGCTATATCCACTGATCGTGGATTGATGATAAAACATAATGAACAGTCCCTTGAAAGATTTTGGATTTTTATAAAGAAGAATATGTTTAAATATCTAAAAAAAAATGTAAAATTTTACTACAATTTTTAACATCATATGTATACAAATTAAAAGAGTTTTTGCTCTGACCACGATTAAATGTAAAAAGAGAGGAAATTTTTAATTTATTGACAAAGAAATACAAGTGTGCCCTTCATGTATAGGCCCAAATATTGAAAAAATTTCTAGAACCCATCAGGCTAGGGTTCCTTTTTTCCCCCCTACGTCCGGGTGGAGGCCATATCGGCCATGAACCCTCTGGCAGCTCAATAAAAAACAGCTTTTTATAAAAGTTGTCTGGAGAATTGTTCATAAAAGACAGCACAGGGCAGCTTGTAAAATATTTAAAACCCATAAAAGTGTCTAAAGAAAGCAGGTAGGAATATTGGCCACGCCAATACGACAAAGGTGTCCTTGTAAAAAGTCATGGTCAGTCAAAAGTCTAAAATTTGCAGTAAAAACAGAGCGAACGAGGAAGGTTCATGGAGAGGGAGGAGTGCAATAAACTCCAGAGCTTACCCGTCACAACTTCAACACTCATTTCGAAGGGACATTTGCAATCTATTTTATATTACACCGCAGATTTGCTGGTAGGGCTGAGTAAAACGTGGGTGTTGCAAATTGCATTCATTTTTTGTAAGGGTGGCTACTTTTTCATTTCCTGGAATGTCGCAGTGACCAGGAATCCACTGAAGAGCAGTTTTTCAGCCAATAGAAATTGCTTGATTAAAAAGCATCTTTACTTCCTCCACTTGGTAGGAATCACTTATTGTATGTGGAGCAACATCCAAAATAGCAGACTGGGAATCTATAAAAAAGGCAACTTACTTAAGTGATGCAGACAAATTTAAAAGGTTTAGAATGGTTCCTTTTATGGCCTCGATCTCAGCATCGAAATTTGTGGCATTTAAGCCGACAGGATAATATTCTTCGAAAATTCCCTCGCAGTAAAGACCAGCCCCAGTAACACTTCCCGTCAAAGAACTATCTGAAAAAATATGGAGCCATTCAATTCCTGGGTAGTTTACAGCGATGAGATACAAGGAATGGGCTCTGAGGAGTTCTGGGATAACATCACATTTCTTTTCAGAAGAGCCAATGTTCCTCATAAACACAAGAATGAAAAAAACATAAAATATATTTTATTTTTTTATTTTTATCGTTTTATATTTTCTATAATATTTGACTTTTATTTGTAGAATTTTCAAATGGTCCAAAAATATTTGAGATCCACTTATTTTAGAACCTCATCAAACACTAACTCTATTGCTGGAAAAAAAAAACCAGTAACAAATATATATCACATAAACATTGTGTTTGTTATAAGTGAAAGTACTTTAAAAAAATGGGTTACAAGAATTGAATGTCAGAAAATTCATCAAGTATCTACAGCATTTCACAGAATATAAATCAAGAGCAATGCTTAATGAAACAACTTTGGCAAAGCTTCAAAGATCAGGAAGGGGAAAAAAATTGCCAATTCACAATATTAGTAGCAGCTCACGTTTGCTCATTTTTTTTTAAGGCAGAAAAAAACTTAAGTGAAAAGAAGTCAAATATTCATAAGTGAAAAGTTATTTACACAAATATGTAATAGTTTTCATGCTCCAGTTTATGATCTGCTTTTCAATAACAACAAAAATAGAATAGTTTCTGTAGGACTCGTGAAAAATGGATTCCTACAGAAAAAAAAAAAAAAAAAAAAAAAAAAAGGGGGATTGAGAACAACTTTAACTCCATCAATTGGAAATTTATTTATAAGAAAAATATCATGAATAATAAAAAAAGATATACGAATTATTATTTAAATTATGATACTGGAAATATTCTCCTCCTCATGAACTGTCATTCTTAAATAAAACCAGATAAATATTTCACATGTCTGGATTTAACAGAAATTTATCGTTTCACAACTATTTGAAGATAAAAATTTTTGAAGGTTAATACCATTCAAATTTGTAATTATAATTGACAAAGTTATGAACGTAGAAGAACGAATTTTTTTTATAAAAATATATGAAGATGCATCTATAAATTTTAAGATGCTGCGTTTTAAAATATATTTTTCATTTATTGCTTTTTGTAGTATATTTTATTTGACAAAAATGAAAAAACAGTTTACGACTATAGAACAGTGCATTTGAAACCAGATTGTGTGATTCGCTAATAATATTTTTTACAAAATGGCAAAATTTGTCTAGGTTGCTTGGAAATTTTATCTGTTAAGCAAGAACCATCATTATCATACATAAAATGATTACATTTATCCTTATTCTGATCTATTTCACTTGTATGTGGTTGTTTATAAATATTCATTCAGAAATCTACTCGTTACTGTGTAAATTAGCAAATAAGCAAAGTCAAAATAAGAATTTGTCACCAAATAATTTACATTTAAATTATAAATTCTTTAAAGGAGTTACTTTTTTTTCAAGTAAATAAAAAAAGTTCTTAATTACGATAAATATCAAAGTTAATGAGTAAATACATTTAGTTGATTTTTATGCTGAAAGATATATATTGGATAGATTAGGTTTTATGTATATTCAAATAATAACGTAGATATTTTACTCGAAATATTATATTATACAGAAACGAAAGTTCTTTAAAGCAATCAATGTTAAAAATGGTTACACATAACTTCATTGAGAGAACAACCTTTTAAATTATGATGTGCTGTCTTTATTTATACCGAAAATTAACTAGGTTTATTATCCTCTTTGATTTCTAAAGGAAATGAATTTCTGTTCAAAATTAATTAAAATTCGATCTGATCTATTTTTACTTCTAAAGATTTTTAAAAAGTACCTAAATACAATTTTTATATTATTAAATATACATTAATTTTTAAATTAAATTGATTTATTTCAATTACATTAATTTTACGTTATTAAATACTATATTGTAAAACTAAATCATGAGTCTTATAATTCACGAATTAACTAAATGTCCCATTATACTTGATCATATCATGAATACAGTTCTATTTTAATTAATTATTCATTCACACAGTTTCATTCATAAAGCTGTTATTTAACAATTTAACAAAAGATGTCTAATTAACTTAGTATTTTATTATAGTTAACATTTTGAGACTGATATTACATTTCTTCAAAATACAGTTTGTCATTATTTTATATTGCTTAAATATTTATTTAGAGCAGTGTTTCTTCAACTTTTTGAAGTCAGAGCGCGTTTGAAATCCTACAATTAATTGTAGACACACTATATCCACATTTCTCAGAAACATGTTGTAATAGTTAAGTCAAATGTTATAGAAATTAAATATGATAAAAATAAAATGAAAGGCACCTTAAATTTATTTATTCTTTTGTTTATGAGAAATATAAGCCTGAAGTGTCCTAGCTATTTCTTCAGTATTTGGGCATATAATCATTAGACAAATTCTCATTTCTCTGTCTATATATTGAAGATTTTCTCTCTTTTTGCACTTAATTATAATGAAGATAGAAAATAATAAAACACATAAATATGACTTTGAAATTGTGAATTTTTAAAAACTGTTTTAGATATTGACCAAGTATTTTTCATTTAAAAAAGTTTTCAAGAGATAATTCCATATGTTTAACCCTCCATTCATGATTAGTAGATATAATTACTAGTTCTTTTTCTTCAGTTAATATCAGATCAACTTCACAATCACAGATTGCGGAGTCTCCTAGGGTGCAATTTTTGTAATAATAGAAGTCATATAGACATCAACATTACTAGCAGCCAACCATGGAAGTTACAGCTCCTATTTTCTCGGTAACATTTGTTTTGGCGCTTTATCACTGTTTGACATTTTTTTACGTGAATAAAAGATGGAAAAAATCAACCAAAAAGGTGTTTTTATTGAAAAATGTCTTTGAATGAGAAAACTGACAAAAAGTGTAACTATATTTATCTTTATATCTGGACAGATATTTCTCTTGGAATATTACAGGGTTCACTCGAAATCCTTTTAGGGTGCACCAGTACGATCTGGCGCACCTTTGAGAACCACTGATGTAGAGCATGGGATATCATTAAAACATTGCAATTAATTTGGCCTCATCATTGACTATTTACCGTTCTATTTAATATCGAAGATAAATAAATTTAAAATATTTGATAACATACTCGAGCATTTATAATTAGCTTTGAGCTTTTATTTTTATTAATGATGAAATATAAATACCAGAAAAGGATTATAAAAACATAGCTTCTTTTATTTATTAATAATTAGAATATATATATTTCCTTAATATAGAAACTTCAAAATAAAACATAATTAAGCTACCTTTATAATAATTCCGTATTATACATATTTTTATACCTTAATGTATTAAAAACATTTATAGCTTTTTCAATTACAATCAGATGCACAAAAAATGCACTTTGTTTATTGCCATTATTTAACAAAACTAAAGCTAATGTTATAAAATCGTTAGATTCATAAATCAAACAAAGTGCAAAAGTCTTTGAAAATCATTCAAAAAAAAAAAAAAAAAAAAAAAAAATTTCTGAATTGAATTGGGTTTTGTAGAAGATATTTGAAGGAGTTTGGTGAAGTGAAAAGATTTTTGATAGAACCTGAAACTTTAGTTTACTGGAGGCGTCTCCGGAAATTGAGTTGAAAAAAAAATCTTGAAAATTCTTTTCGGCGTATTCCCCCCCCAAAAAAAAAGAAAAAAAAAGACTTTCTGCCGATGAAATAAGAATCGAATAATATTTCTGTTTTTTTTAGAAACAGAACTGTAAAATGTTACACAAAGATTTTGTTTGAGGCCTCGATAATTTTATTTTGGCTTTGAAAAATCCGATTTAAACTGATCAGAAATAAAACCATTTTTTACTTTAGAAAATAAAAGCCAAATAGTTTAAAAAAATATTTTTTTTTTTTTTTTTGTGTCATAGATAAAAGATTGAAATGTCATTTATTTTTGTTTGAAAGACGAAACAATAGCAAGAAACAAAAATGGTTTGCATCCGAAAAATGGCCAAAGTAATTATATTTTTCTCATCACCATTAAGATTACTATTGTTATTTAAAAATAGGTGCTATTCTTCTTTAGTGAGCAATAAGAAACAGCTTGGAATTTATTATGTTGCAGAAATGTTTATTTCATATGAAATGTGAAAAGAATATAATATTACAAATTATTTCTCTCTATAGAGATATATTTATTTTCAAAAAGTTTTGTGAAACATAAAATGAACTTTCAAACCCTGAGAAGTTTAAAAAAATGATTAATTTTGAGATACACTGAAGTGACAAAAGTCATGGGATAGCAATATGCAAATTTTCAGACGGCAGTAGCATCGCGTAGAACAGGTATAAATGCGCAGAGCTTTCATTTCTGTTCAAGTTATTCATGTGAAGAGGTTTTGACGTGATGATGACGGCACGACGGGAATTAACAGACTTTGAACGCGGAATGTTAGTTGGAGCTAGACGCATGGGTCATGCCATTTCGGAAATCGTTAGGGAATTCAACATTCCCAGATCCACTGTGTCAAGAGTGTGCCGAGAGTATGAAATTTCAGGCATAACATCCCACCATGGACAGCGCAGTGGTCGACCGCCTGCACTTAACGACCGAGACCGGCGACGTCTGCAAAGAGTCGTAAATTCTAACAGACAAGCAACACTGCGTCAAATATCCGCAGAAATCAATGTGGGACGTACAAGGGACTTGTCTGTTAGAACTGTGCGGAGAAATTTGGCTTTCTTGGGCTATTCCAGCAGAAGACCGACTCGAGTGCCTTTACTGACAGAACGACATCGCTTGCAGCGACTCTCGTGGGCACGTGAGCATATCGGTTGGTCCCTAGATGAATGGAAAACCATGGCCTGGTTCGATGAATCACGATTTCGGTTGGTAAGAGTTGATGGTAGGGTTCGAGTTCCCACGAAGCCATGGACCCAAACTGTCAGCAAGGCACTGTTCAAGCTGGTGGTTGCTCCGTCATGGTGTGGGCTGTTTTTTCATGGCATGGACTTGATCCTCTGGTGCGATTGGACCAAACATTGACTGGAAATGCTTATGTTCAGCTACTTGGAGATCACTTGCAGCCATTCATGGACTTCATGTACCCAAACAAAGATGGGATTTTTATGGATGACAATGCGCCATGTCACCGGGCCACAACTGTTCGCGATTGGTTTGAAGAACATTCTGGACAATTCCAACGAATGATCTGGCCACCTAGATCGCCCGACATGAATCCCATCGAGCATTTATGGGACAACATCGAGAGGTCTGTTCGTGCCCAAAATCCTGCACCATCAACGCTTTCACAATTATGGACGTCTATCGAGACAGCATGGCTCAATATTCCTGCAGAAGACTTCCAACGACTTGTTGAGTCCATGCCACGTCGAGTTGCTGCACTTCGCCGGGCGAAAGGAGGGCCGACACGATATTAAGAGGTATCCCATGACTTTTGTCACTTCAGTGTAAATAAACCTCATTTTATCACATAGATATATAATGGGGTAAAATTTGACAGACTAACTTTAAATATATAAAAGCAAGGAAGCGATGATGAGTACAAAAAAAAAAAAAAAAAAAAAAAAATATTTAAACATGAAATAGTTTCAGATTAATGGGCCTGAATGGCCGAGTGGCTAGCGCTCTGGCGCTTGGTACCGCAGGTTTTGGGTTAGAGTCCCGGCGGTGCCATGGATGTTTGTAGTGGTTCGGAATCCACTTTAAAACCCTAGGTCCCTGTTTAATAGGATCGTAGAGCGTTGAGGGGGTATTGTTACTCCGCGTCCGTGACTTATCTTCAAGTTACACGCGCCTCCTGGATAATGCAAAATGAGTAACGTCTGTGCAGACAGTTGTCTAAGTGTTTGCCAGCTGCATTAGCAGAAAAAAAGTTCCAGATTAATTGGACAGTAAAGATAATTCTTTTCATTTTTAAAATTTAATTGGAAATTTTACATTTTAAAATATATTGTAATTGTATTAAACAAATAATTTTAATGTATGTATAAGAAGTTGCATTGTTAATACTAATTTTTTATTGTATTTAATTTAATAATATATGTTAATTTCTTTTGGGAAGTTAGTGAACTGTTAACTTGCCATCCCACTTCGGAATGGATATTATTAGCATCCCAACGGCTATCGCATTGCTGACATTCAGAGGGGAGATCGGGTCAAAGTAAAGGGTCAGAACCAAGGGCAGATGAGGATGGACAACACTGGGAAGAGGTTGACCATGTGTGGACCGCAGACTTTTGATTATAGATAGATTATTTAAGTAATACTTAAAATCTATAACTATGGAACACCGTGGCTATCTTTTCTTGAATATAACGAATCAACGACATTACGACCAAATGGAGAAGACAGAAAGTTGCAAAGGAATAACAGCAAATATTTGGTAGTCACCATCGAGTGAAACTGAATTTTTCGATAACAAAGTGGCGCTGTCGATGGCAAAATTAGTGTAGGAAATTTCTGAATTTACAGAAAAGTAAAAGGTTTCTATGGAATGGTGTGAAAGAATTTCCTATGGTAAACTGTGGTGAAAAGTTTCTGTGGTGTGTTGCAGGGTGAAATTTTGTGCTCGTAATTAATTGCTGAGAGATGCTATATAATTTTCTTCTTTGAGAACCACTTATTTAACTACTCCACCACTTCTTGAGGAAATACTATACTTGTTTGTGTTTTCTTATAATATTAATGCGAAAGGAAGTCTAATTTTTAGTTTTTGGTTAGGATTATATTATTTTGGTTTCATGAAAAATTAGTATTTAGTAATTAAAGTTAGTGTCAGTAAGTTGTGTAATATATATATATATATATATAAGTTTCTTTTACCTGAATTCTATGAAATAATTTTGATAAAAATGCATGCATTTATGTGTATAATTTTGATTTGCATTTAAAAATTATGTAGATAAACTATTTTATATTTGACAGAATTTTCTGTCATGTGTTTGAATTCATGTATATGCACTTTTGTGAAAGTTGCGAATATTAAGTAATTAACTTATTCCAACTATAAAATTAAGTTAATGTAATAACGTGCTACTGTGTTTAGTAGAATATAATGAAAGGATATTAATTTTAGACTAAATGATGTTAAAAGTTTAAACTATATAGTATTAGAATTATCTTTTAGACACATAATTATTTGTTTTTCATTTTAATGAAGAAGTATTGTGTTTTATAATATATATATATATATATATATATACATATATTAAATGTTCTAGTATGCTAATTAGGCGAGAAACTCCCTCCAATTGCTAGAATCGTAGATTTTGAAAAGCTGATTACAGAACCCCAGAATTTCAGGAAGATTTTGTTAAAAAATTAATTTTAGCTATTCAAAATGCTAGATAAGAAAGACCAGAGAGCTATAAATAAATCCAAAAAGAAAGCGAAACAGTACAATTAAATCGATGGGACTTGCTTGAATTAGAATTAAAGCTGAAGAAATTTTGTCAAATAGGGAATACGGCAGTTCTAGGTAATAAAAGAGACAAAAATGATATCGAAGCAGAAATTGTGAATGGAGTTAAGACTAAAATGAGTAATTCAAGTTTTAAGTGGGAAATGCCGGAAGGTCAAACGAATGGTGAACTTCATCCGATTGATTTAGGAGTGGGAAGTGATCATCGATATAGTGTTGGAGAGACTATAATACTGCAGAAGTCGGTGGTATTTGAAGATTTGTTACAATCAAGTAATGAAAATAATTGATTTGCGATTAGACCTCCTATAGAAGCAAAACTTGCCAATATTCCACTTAGCCGTTGGATGGATAAGGGTGATTTTATTTCTAAGGTTTAATTATTTTTGGACAAGTACGTGTGACGATAATAGAGGGATTGCATGAAGATGCTTTTATAACTCCGGAGGTTTTCCAGGTATTGGAAAAAACGAAGAAATATTTGAGGAGCGAATAATCAAATCTGGGGAAAAGAATTCAGAAGAGCTGGCATTGAATCTGGTGGAAAGTCATCCGGTAGACGAATCAGAAGCATTAAGGAAGTCAGATGGGTACATTGCTCCGGTAGAAATAGATATGAAAGGGGAAGACGCGAATGAGATAAGAAACAGAAGAAAAGAATCGTTCTTATTATTTCAAGTAGCAGGTGCTGGAGCATCGGGAACAGGTCACTTCCCCAGAACTAAGAAAGTATACGAAAGATTCTGTGAAATCCACCGAAGATCATTGTCTTAATCAAAGAGAAGTATAGTATTTAGTGAAGTTTCGAATCTAGTTTTAGTAGATGCAATTTTTTCCAAGTTGAAAGGGAATATGAATGCACAATTCGGGTATTTATTAAGTACATGAGAGTGAAAGCAACTAGTAATGCTTTTAAGGGAAATTTGAGATCAATCATAAGCTTTTCATGATATGTTAAAGAAGAAACTGTTATGTGTAGTTCATAGTCGCAAACCTATACGTTTGAAAAGACAAAACTTGTCGTCTAAATAAAAATGTTTGATTTTTGTTGTTGAGATGTTGGATATTTTATTAATATTTTCAAGTCTTTCTAAATGGGTTTTTTAAATTTTATGCGTAATGTTATTTAATTATGTGAGTTAATATTTTCTGTATGATTAGAAAATTTGCAATTTAAATAAATAGTAGACCACATACGATTACATATATTAAGGTATTTGAAAATAAGTAGACTTTAAATTAAATTGTGAAGTAGACGTTAAATTAGATTGTTATTTTAATTTTTAATAAAATGCATTTCTGTTTTTTGCTTAGTGCTGTAAGTCTGTCATTTTGATACTGTGTATTAGTATTCTTTTTATTTTTGTTCCATTCTATTTTATTACTATGTGCAAAGCTGTAACATGTCATTTTTTTTTGTTAGGGGGACATAAACAAATTTACACATGTAGTTCTCAGGGAAAAGAGACTGCAAGGTGTCGGAACTAGAAGACAGTTTCTATTTTCAGGACAACTCCATCAATAGAATCTGAAAGAAACGGGCGAAATTCAATAAAATATACGGCCATCTCACTTCGGGATAATCTTAGCAACTCTACGGCTTCGCTCACATCCAAAAGAATATCAGATCAAAGGAAGGGATCGGGACCAAAGGTAGACGAGAACCATACGTTATGGGAAGAGATTGACAATGTGCGGACACAGCAGTCTTTTGATTATAGACATATTATTTAATTGTAAAAATGTAAGTAATAATTAAAATCTGTAAATATGGAACAAATATATTATTTTAATAAAATGAACAAACTTCATTAAGGAGTATGACATCTTTCGCAATTTTTTATTACTCGAACAAAGAAAAATAAAGTAAGTCATTTAAAATTATAACTAAACACTTGATTATAATTAATTTATCTACTATTAATAAAAAATTAAAGAGAATAATTTTATGTTATACTGAAGGGCTTTTAAAAATGAAATTAAGTATATTTATTGTATAATTATCTTAATATGTTACAAATGTTAGTTCAAATATTTGAAGATAATTGATATAAAATGAACACACAATAAAGCTAAATGTCCGTAAATACTTTTATATGATATACTTTCGTATTAGTTAGTTTTTATAAAAAATTATATAATTTTCATCCACGAACATAATCTAAAAGTTCCATTAAAAAAAGGAAAACTCTCACAGTAGAAAAGGTAAACATTAAAATTCATTCAATAACACTTGAGATGTTTGATTTCAGTTATAAAAATAAATAATCCTGATTATAATAAGAAATAAGCATATTTTATTTATTTTTTTCACTTTTAGAAATTATTTTATTTTAGCACTGATTCATAAAAATTCCTATCGATAATTTTAAAACTTGTTGCAGGGTGAGTACTTACTATTTATAGAGTGGAAACTTACTATTTATGAAAGTAAAGCTAAAAAATTTCACAGGCAGACACAAGGTTAAGATGAAATACACTAGATTATTATGAGCGAATCTGCTTTTCAAAACATCGATTACAATTCACCATCAATGGAATAAAATCTGGAAAGATAATTATGCACGCCTACTAATGTGACACGTGTTGGATAAATTTTAATTAACATGATTAGAAGGTAATTGATTTGTAGATGCAATGCGAGTTAATTAGAAATAAAATAATAAATAAAAGAATACCGTAAATAATGAACTTTAAAAGAATTTTTTTTTCATTTCTGCTTATAGACAGGTTTAAAATTCTGGTAAATTTTTCGAATTAAAAACACGCTGTCGGATTGATTTATATTCGGAAATATGCGGTAATGAGAAAGCATTATTTTTTTTATTGTAATTATTTTATTTGTCTGTTGGTTGTCGAAAAATTACAGGGTCTTTTTCCCAAATCTAGAAAACAAAACACTGTAATTCAATGTGTTGAATTGAAATTTTTTCTTATAAAAAAAATAATTTGAAAAAATTTCAATAAGTATTAAAATTATTAATAAAAATGCAAGCAAATTCAGTTACTTGGATATATTACAGATATGAAATATAAATATTAAAACAACTATAGCCGAAAAGTATGCTGATCAAAATTCAGTAGCCCATTAATAAAATAAATTTTTAGGAATATTAAAACACGAATTTTGTTAATAACAATCAATGTAATCAATTTAAGTAAAGCATCAATAAAAAAAATTAATGAACGTCATAAATTCCTAGAAAATAAAAACAATACATACATTATTCTAGCTGAACCCTTTCAGCTTAATTTAATGATGAACCTTTCTATATTAGCCTTTTAAAAGGTTTTATTATTGCTTTTTACATCTTGGCAACTGCCAGATATCTTTTCCAATAAATTTTGCTCGATACATTTTTGCAGCGCCTGCAGCCATATTTTTACCAGACTGATAAAAGAATTTCATTAATAATGAAAGGTTATTTAAGTTCAGAGGCATTTGAAGAATATAATCAATAAACTTCTGCTTTAAATGTTCATTAAGGGATGATGAAGCTTCTTTGTAAACCCAATTAGAAAATTTTGAAAAGAAGGAACCCTTTGTATTATAAACACATTGTTATCAATTTTTAAAATAAATTCAGAATGTACATTGAATATAAGCAATAGAAGTGCAACTTCAGGTTATTTCTAATCATACTACATTAGTTAAAAATGTAATATCAGAATTAATATTTTTTTAATTCAAATAATCTCTAAAAATTTGAAAATTAATTGGAAGAGAAGAATATTATAAATTTTAAGAAAACTTAAAAGTGGAAATACAAAATTATAAGAAATTAATATCAAATAGTCCTTTTAGTCTTCAGGATTTTTAAAATTTATTCATGATAATTTTTTTGCTTTATTTTCTTCAGCTGTAAGCAAAAAAACGACTTAAACCTGCTGATTTTAAAATATTGGTTTAAAGTTTAATGATTAAAACCTATTGGCTGACTACAAGAAGAATTTTAAACTCCATCTTGTTTGTTGGTATTTTTTCTACTATTTAATCCCTCTAGTTTTCGAACTGATATACATATTTTTTGAAGATTTGAAATATTACCATTCCTTTAATTTTTTTTTGATATTATCAAAATTAAGTCACACAAATTTCATATAAAAAATGTTTTTTAGAATTTATATCCTATCAAAACGTATTCTTACTTTTGCTACAAAATCTGATAAATTAGTGTTTAAAAATTTGGTATTTAATTTTTAATTCAATTATAATAATAATTAACAGTTTATTTTATAATCAAATGTCAAAATATTATTATTACTTCGTCGTCAGAATATTACAGAAAAAACATTTTTTATCGCTTCTATACTTAAAAAGCGATAAACCTTATTATATTACAGTTAGTAGGAATTTTAAAATTACACACTCTTAACAAACTTCTTCCTATGTATTTTTGATGAATAAATTGATTTGGTGTTAAGATTAAATTACTACAGTATTTTTCAGTTTAAAAAAATTACTTCAGTTTCGTAAATATAATATCGACTATAAGGAAAGGACATTAACTATTGTTTAATATAAAAAAAAAATAATAATTCTAAAATGTTCAACTGAACATTTTTATTTTTAAACTTTTAAGTTGTTAAAATAAACTCGTTCCATACTTAAATAAAAGGATTTCGTATTTAATTATACCTATCATAAATTAAAACCTGAATATGTTAGGAGCATTTTATGAAAATATTTATTTATAATAAAATATTATGTAATCCTTATTATAAGTATTGTATACTTTAAGTAATTAACAATATAATTAATTAAATAATAATGTAAAACAATTAATTACTCAGAAATTAGTTATCTATATATTTCTTTCGTTATTAAAATTTGAAACTAGTTCTCTTAAGTTGTAAATGAAGATTTCTAAAGTAAAGAGTTATTTTTTGATACTATTTTCAAATTACTTGAATGAATAAAAATTGTAAGATAACTGTAAGGATTATCTACATTAAATTTTTTTACACAGGCAAATACTTGGATTTTTTTTATTAGTTAGAAAATTCATTAACTAGACAGATTATTTCAATTAATTATTGATTAATACCCCATCTTTTAATAGTTTGAAGCTTTAAAAATTTGTAAATGGTATTGATAACTGTTAAAATTTATTTTACTAAAATGTTTCTTCAAATTAAGAAAAAATAATGAAAATGTGAGGAAAAATTGCTTTCCAAAATGCATAATAATAAAATAAAAGACATAACTACAGTTTTTATTACCAAATATTATAATGTGAAATATTATGAGTTTTTGATTTTCCATAGCATAAAAGACATCCCAGCAATAAAGTTTAGAATTGTTTAATTTTCAAATATGAGTAATTATCATGAACCAGTTTCACTAATTATAAACCATTTTTCTGTGCTTTTAAATATAAGAATTTTCTGTAAACAATAAAAATGCATCTTAAATATTAAAATAAAATAAAAAATGCAATGCTTTTGTAATGATAGCAATATGAGATAAGGAAGAAATTTAACTATAAATTTATCAAAGTTCCTTAATTAAATATTAAAGATAATTTACTATTCATTTTTTACCTCTTGAAGTAGCTATTAACTACATTTTAAATTGCTAATTGTTACTACATTTTAAATTGCTAATTCTTTGATTTTTCATAATTTTTTTCATAATTTTGATATTAATATTTAATATTAAATTGTGATATGTTTTGTTCCTGTTAATTAGTTAACAGAAAATTTAAAGAATATTTTAAGATCACTAAGCCGTTAAAAAGTTCCATTAATAAAATTTTATTAACAAGTTTTATATTTGATATCAATTTCTTACAAATGTATTTCATTAGCAATCATATACATTTTCAAATTCTCTGTAAATTATGCATTATACTTTCAAACTCAAATAATTAGTTAAATAGCAATAGAAATGTGTAAGAAATTTAAATTTTTAAGAAATAAATATTATTTATAATATAATTTATCAACTCATTTAAAAAGATTATATATATTTTTTATCGAGGAGCAATATTTGCTTTCATATTTATTATTAATTTTTCAATTCCTTCTATTAGCTCACACTCTCCCTATATATATCTTGCTCAAATTTTCAGTCGTTAATAAATTTTAGTTTTTTATATTTAAGTTGCATGTATCTACCAATAGATGGCGCCAGATAAATTAAAAAAATGAATGAAAATTTATAAAGGACTTTCTGCAATATAGTGAAAAAAAAGTAGAAATTGACTTTAAATTTTTTTTTTTTTTTTATATTACTTGTTATGCTTATGTCAAATTATTCATAGAGTAAAGAATAAATTTATGTACATTTATTTATTTTTAATCTTAAATTTTAATACATTTATTTGTAAGACTGATATTGACTTTGACCACTTCATTAAAAATCTACTCTTTCACAAATAGTAACAATTTTAGAGCCAAATTAATACTTTTTTTTCATAATCTCAATAAAACTTTAAAAAAAACCCACATTATTATATCAAAATAAAAAGATTAAATTTACGTTTTATTTTGGATGAATTGTATATTTATTCCTTCATATCTTTATTAAAATAAAAGTAAAATTAAAAAATATCGGAATTCAATATTATAAGAAAATAAATAATTTCATTTTTACAAAATTGAATCAGCAAATGGTTTTCGCTTCTTTACTGCTATTTAAAATAGCTAAAAAAATATTAAGATGTACAAAAAAGTAATTGTATTTGCTTTATTCCTTTATTAGGTTTATGAGAAAAATTAAATAAAATCCATAGAAATCTAAAAAATGAAAAGAAATAAACAACTTTCAAAATTATAAGATCTCTAAGTAAATTAAACAACTAACATTTTTCTTAAATTAGGAGTAAAGAAGAACTCTTAAGGTCTAATAATCTAATTATAACAAAACGTCATTTCTTTTATTATTAATGAAGACAAAATTAAACTCGGAAACAACAGAGCCAACAACTACCATAAAAGTAATTAAGTACGTTCGTTTCAATTGCTTTCAACAAACATTAGAAGCTAACTCGAAACTACTTTACTCCGAAAAAAGTGAAGGACAAACTTTCTTCTTAGAAAGTCCCGAAATTTCTCTTCGCCCTTAAAAATGGAGTAAATAAAATACCCACCCCTACTTATAAAATATGAAATAGCCTCCCAAATAAAACTACGCAGACATGTGGAGTAAGTCCCCCTGCAGTAAAAAAAAACTTTAAATTCTCACCCCAATATACTCACGCATGGGCGATTGCATTGTGGATTTATATCTCCAGGCCCTAGCATACGGGTTAAGCCATAATATTGCGAAAGATCTTTATTTCTTTTCCTCCAAGAAGAAGAAGAAGTAAAAAACTAAATTACAAACAACAACAGAGTGGCTTCTTTCTCCTTCCTTTTCATTATTATATTCCACCTTCGGCAGGAGAGGTAAGAGATAGAACTCAATTGGTAAAGTGTTTTTATTGCTTTTGCTGCGGGTATCTTGCCTACCATTATCCAGGTTCTTGGTTTGAATAAATCATTGCCTTGGCAAGGATCGATCCCGCTTGACCTGAAGGTAAGACGTTTTCCAGTCAGCGGTGGCAGTAAAGGTTTTAACCCGCGATCTTTCCCCAGAACGGACCTGGAATGGGGAAAAATACGGATGCTACTAATCTTAATTTCCGAGGTTTTCATTACTTTGTTTCTTTTAATAGATACGTGATTTTTTTTATTATAGTTTCTTTGGACTTTCTTTTTCTGCCTGCCTAGGAGAGACTGCATGATGCCTTCCTCCTCTCTCAGTTAGGTCATAAGCTATAAAGTTTTGGGGACCGAAGGAATTGAATGTAACAAAGGTATGATAAAAGATGCAGTTAATTAAAACTTAACGGGCAGATATATATATATATATAGAACATGTAAATAAATGGATTGTTTTGTAACTTGTAGATGATATTTCTTGTTATATAAAAATGTTTTATTGCTTTAAAGTCAGATATTAGAGAGTTTTTGCATACCGTACGTTAGTTACCGTAGGACGTCCGTTAGCTTTTCTCCCAGCGCATGCTCAGTTTCCTATGAGCATGCGCGCTAGGGAGAAAAAGCTAACGGACGTCCTACGGTAACTAACGTACGGTATGCAAAAACTCTCTATTATGGATTAGGAAGTTATTCTCGGGCCATCGAAATCTCAAAGCAAGAAAGAGACGTCATTTAAAGCTACTAATTACATACGCATGGTGTAAGTAAATGAGCTTTTAATTATAATTATGTTAATAGTTTTATTGCAAAAATAATCAATTATATTATTTTAAATGAAACTTGAATTGAAGACTATACAAATTGAAGGAAAAAAATAGTAAAAGAAGTAATAATTTCATAATAAAGCGACTTCAATATTGTGGGCTTTAAAATTCAATTCTTTTCTGGCAATAAAAAAAAAAAAAAAGACTGCTTCATTTGGTTTTATAATTAAAAAAATTATTCTAAATCTTGCAATGTTTGCATTTTTCAACAGTTATATATAACTGTTGAAAAATGCAAACAGCATATAAAATATGAAATGCTGCTGAACATATAAAATGTTCAACAGCATATAATTAAATATTTACAGAAAAAAAAAATATATTCTAAAAATTTCGCTCATAAATAAAAAAAATTAACTTTTATTTTTCCCTGTAAAACCTTTATGGGAAAAATATTACGAAAATAAAATTAACAAATGTGAAGAAACTAAAATTATTTTACTATTATTTATACAACAAAAAATAATAGTGAAATATTACAATATTTCATAATCATTGTTGATAATCATATAAGAAAAAAAAATATTAAGTTTTCGTACCGTCAACTAATAATTTATCTTAATCATATAATTAACCATTTACCATTTTTTAACAACTTACTATAACGTACACAGGAAAAATATATTTATAGAATATTAATCAGTACTAACCAATTATTAAGCTGGAAAATGCAGTTTTCATTGTTTACGAGATTGAAGATAATTTCTTTTGAATTACAATTGTGGGTAAAAGTTTTGCATCACTATTTGAAATCTGTTCAACTTTTTTTAATTAGAATTGGTATAATATGATTGTACTACATATCAGTTTGTCAATAATGTATATAGATTTATCAAATATTTAATTAACTTATGACTAAATCCGTCACTGATTGTATTACATAACTAAACGGCTTTATCACAACTTTATCGCAAAAGGAATAACATTCAGATGATCATTTTCATATCTTTTTTCTTATAAATAAAAATTTGATTTTTTCAAAGAAATTTAAAATTTTTTTTATAAATTTTAATATCAACAAATCACAAGTATTGAGAACATTCAGCTTTTTGAATTAGTAAACCCGCATTGCAAAACGAATGCTATTAAATTATCTGAGTTTGTATTGAATTTTTATAAATAGTAAGTATATTAATGATGGAAAATAAGTTATTACAAACCATTCATACCTAAAAGTCACTGTGGATTTCGCATTGATATTTTATACTAAATAAAATAATCACTAATACATTTAATTAAAAAATATAATTTGAATTTAATTTGTTAGTGTTCGTTTTAAAATATAATATTACATTTTTTAAAGTTCAAACTGTTGCTGATACATATAAATAACTTATACAAATTTTTTTTTGTAATACAATGGGAGTTTCTTCAATGATATTAATATTTAAATAGCATATTTTGGATAATTTTGTTCGATTTTTCTTATTTTAAATGCTTTATATAGATGTTATTTGTTAAAAAAAATATTTAGATTGTCATTCATTTTATAAAGAGATGAGTATATTTTATACAGTTAATATAAAATGATTATTTTTTATCTTCTTTTAAATGCATGAAATATATTAGTCCTTCAGTTCTCTTAAAATATTAAAGGGAATAAATGGAAAAAAAATATAACCTTCTTTTTTACACACACACACACACACAAAATTTTATGTAATAAAATGAAAACTAAATAAATCTTGTAATGAGCAGAAGTTGAAATCATCACCTTGTAGAAACTTGTATTTTAAAAATTTTTAAATCAATCTAAAATTGTTTTAAAAATTCGACAAATGTATAGATTGCTCTTTGATATTTCAGTTTTTGCTAAAAAAATTCAAAGAGTTTGCAAAACAAAGCCGATTAATAATATTCAAAATTATGGACAAAATTTCGATATTAAACTGAAAATTCATTATTCACTATTTGCCAATCCTCTAAACTCAGAAATAGATTCTATGGCATATTCAAAATAATTTTTGTCATAGAATTAAAAGCGAAATGAGTTTGATAAATGTCGATTTTAAACAATTTCAAAAAAATTATTTTCTTTTAATTAACTTTATTAATAATAATATTATATGATAGTAAAACTTCTGATTTAAATTCATTTAATAACTTAATGATTACTAAATAAGGTAGTGATATTAATTGTATGTTTGCTTAAGATTTGTAATTTCTTAATTTTTATGATTCTGCCTGAATCAATATTGATTATATCGTAAAAAGGAATATTTTTGCATATAAGAGAAAAAGTTATATATATTATTTAAGTTTATTAACACATAAATTTAATAATCTTGAGCAATAACTAAGTTTTAAGATCGCCCATTCCCATACTACTGATACACATAAATTTAGAAATCCACTTAAATTAACATTACTGACAAAATTATTGCACAACCAACTAAATATTGATTTAACTTTCCCATTTACGATAATAAACACTGACGCTAGTGTATTCTAAAAGTGGACATAGTTAAGCCACAGCTTCCATAATATCGACTTAAATGCATCTGGTCATTAAATTTTAGGACATTGGTTCAAATAACAGATGGTCCCATTTTAATGAGTTCTAATATTTTAAAGACCTTGCAATGTCCTCCATCTCATTCGTGATATGGGAATGAGATTAGAAGCTCCTTGTCTAATTTAATTTGGCAGAAATCCCTCCTTTGAATTTCATATATTTCACAAAAGAAAATAGCTCAGTGCATTTACCAATAAATAAGTATATTAGTTGTAAATAAGATTTCCTTATTTATTTTTAAAAGATGATATACTTTTGTTTCGATTGAACACTTGCATAAAGTTAAAACAGTTAAATAAATTGATGAGTTTGTTATTGATTTATTACAAACAAGCTCATGTTATTTTCATGCATTTTACAAAAGAAAATAACTTCGTGCATTTATGAATAAATAGGTTTTATTAACTGTAAATACACGATTTCCTTATTTAACTTTAAAAGATGGTGTACTTTTGTTTTGACAGAGCACTTGTATAAAGTTAAGACAGTTAAATAAATTATTGATTCATTACAAACAAATGCATACTATTTTACAAAAGAAAATAACTTCATACATTTATCAATAAATAAGAATTATTAGCTATAAATATAAGATTTCCTTATTTAATTTATAAAGATGATGTGTTTTTTGTTTCGGCTGAACACTTGTATAAAGTTAAAACAGTTAAATAAATTATTGATTTATAATAAACAAATGTAAGTTAAAATTGTCAAACTAAGGAAAAAGTGACACCATATAAAAGAAAGAGAAAAACAAAACTATTCATAATTATAAAAAAAAAGTTATTATTAAGAGATAAAATTTTCTTCTTTAGGGAGTTAAATGGCATTAAGTGATAAGACACATAAAAGCGAAACGCCCAGATTTTATGTCTATGATATGAACATTTTTTTCACAGCATAAATGTAAATGCACTAGAATACATTAATGTACTTCATATATTATCTATTAAACAACTGAGCTAGCAGTGTTTCATCTCTGGTCTTCATCTGAGTGATTTATCATATTAATATTAATTATCGTCTTTCAGTGAAGGTCACTCATTGTATTGATAAAACATCATTATTTAATAACTCCATGCAATTTATTATTTAATAAGTGATAAATGTATTATACTTTTTAAAGTCAATGGCATATAAATTCATGAATTTTCTTATCCACAGAAAAAAATGAATGTTATAAAAATTATAAAAGCAATCAAGTGAATTTGTTTTTAATTGAAGCATGAAAGCCATAATATTAAAAAAAAAAAAAAAAAAAATACAGATCAAGCATATTAAATAAGTAAATAAAATATTTGTCAATCTTTTATATCATAATTAAATATATTAAATTTAAATATTTCTTTAAAATTTGATTTACAAATACGAATGATTCATAAATTTGGTTCAAAATATTATTTTTTAAATAATAAAAGAATTATTTTTATTTAAAATAAATTCAAATCAGCTTTGAGAAATTCGTTATGTAATTTTAAACAAAAAGTTCTTTAATTTATTAACATAACATATATTACAAAAACAACACAACTAAATTCGTAAATTTTTTTTTTTTCAAATCAAGTTCTTGAAACATAAACACGAAAATAATCTAAGCCCTTGTTATTAGCTTATAAAACTTTTTGCATTATTTTTTACAAGTAATATTACTGGAACACTTCCATATAACATATTTACGAATAAGGATAAATGCAACGATCAGAAAAATAAAAATATATAAAAGAAATCTGTAACTCTACTTTCTCCTACACAGAGATAAGAGCGCCCCCCTCTGTTGTGTTCAGGAGAAATGGTCTGTCGGCCTCGAGACTTTCATCCGGGAGGAAGTAGAGAGCAACCTGCGCTCCCGCTCAGAAGCATATTTAGCGCATTAGTTGGCCTACAGACTCTCACCCGGAGAGAAAATATATTTCGAGCACCCTGCACGCAGCAGAGTTTCTGGTTTTCGGCTTAGAAGTGGAATCCTTTCACGAATCTATAAACATAGGTCTTTAAATGTGTTAAATATTGTATGTGTGTGGTGTTTGTGCGGGTGTAAATAAAGCTGTGGGTTCTCAAATCTGTGCCTCAAGTATCTCAACCCAACTACGCCCAGTTACAATCTGGTTTCCCAACCTGCATACTACAAGTCTACATTAATAAAATGATTGAAGTTGAAATAATTTATCGGTATCACTAAAAGCAAGAATAAATGCAGATTTTTTTACAGAAATTTGAAAAATTAGTAAATATTTTGGTTAATAAAATGTAGTCTATCATACTAATTACGTCCATCATACAGATGGAATTAGATAACTTTTAATATATTTTAATGATTAATTTTAAATATGTTTGCAGATCGATTCGTGACCAAGAGTGGCCTTGTTTATTATAAAAGTAAGGGTTCTATAACAGCGCGTTTTGCGTGTAGAGTCACTACTTCTAAAAAAATGAAAGAATTATGACAGTGTTTGTGAAAGTCACTTATCAATATCTGGACAACCTTGGCAGGAGTGTCTCCTTTCAAACGACACGCAAAGTGCGAGGTAATTAACTATGAATGTTTCTTGTAGAATGTACCCTCTATATATTTTTTTAGATATGACAAAACCAAAATCTTCAAAAAAAGGTTAAAAATGTATCTGAAATGGCTATTTACGTAAAAAATTTCAGTGCTAAAAATGTTGTAGTATTAACTAGGAAAAAAAAAGCTTTTGTTTCATATTAAAGTTTGAAGTGGCTTTGTGGTTAAGACATTGGATTTCTGAAATAGGAGAACTTCTATACTGACAAGTGAAGACAAATCAAAAGTTAGAGTGTTAGCAAAAGTTAGCGAAACGAGAGAAGGAAAAAAAAAAGATCCTTTTCTTGGAAAAAGGGAAACATGTGGACAAATACTGCAAATTTGTCATAGTGTTTCAAATTTCGGTGGCAAAATGGGATGCAGTATGGCAGGTTACTCATAGTGTACATTAGGTTTATAGAACATTTACTGTTACCCATCATTCTAATAGTCAATGGCATCAAATTAAAATGCCTGGCATTTGACAACAGCATTTGATATCCATTTTGTTTTTCCATTTGAAAAAAAAACTTAAAACAGAGATCTAAAAGGTAAATATTTATAATTTTTAAAAATTCAAATCATATTTAAATATTCAACGGAGTTTATATCCATATTATGCTTTTATTCATGTAATGTAAATAAGAAGAAAACTTGAATACTGGTATTTCCCATGAATTAAATTTAATCGATGCAAAGTTATACAATATGGTATTTTATTTTGAAACTTTTATTTATGATCTTGGTTTCAAATCATTGGTGGCGTCAGACTGCCGCTAAAAAGTAGCTGTCATTTTATAAACATAGCCTTTCTGACTTTCAAAAATCTTGCTGATCTTTCCTTTCCTAAAAATCCCCACGTTGAAAAATGATAGAATACTATGTTTTTGTTTTCCTTTAAAATAACATTTCACAAATTCATTTTGACCAAATTTAAAAAATACTTAATAATTAAAAAGTTTTTCTTGAATACCATAAATTCCAATAACAAATGTCTAATTTAAGAATTATAGAAAAGGTAAAAGTAAAACGTTGAGTTGTTTGAATGGAGGAGAAATTAAAATAAAATTGAATTCACATTAAAATATCCATAAAATTTAAGAGTGAAATAATATTAAAATTCGCTTAATTTTTAAAAGAATATTTGTATGTAAACAAACTAATTTTAAAAATGTACTTTATTTATAATTAAAATTTTTAATTCGTGTTTATTGTTAAAAGTACATATATTTGTTTAAAAAGAATGGATCTTTAGAAGAACAAACATTTTTATGATACTCAACCCATTTAAATAATTGATAAACGAACGCAAGAATATATATTTATTTTAAACGTGCACTTGGAAGAATTTTTCCTTTCTTTAATGTACGAAATAAAAATGAAGATATAAACTTAAATTGACAAAATTTGCATTTTTAGTTTCCTTCTAATCTGAAGCTCTTACTACACTCACGGAACTTGTATTTAGAAAATAAATGTCAACGAAGATAAACTAAACTAAAAAGCAATATCAAAAAATAATATTGAAGATTAAATACGAAAAATCCTAATAAATCACATATTTTATAAAGGCTATAATTGAAAAAAAAATGCATATGTAAAACAAAATTCCACAAAAACATCTTTGAATTACGAAATAGGATTTAATTTATTTTTACATTCTAGATTTGAAATTATTATTTTTAAAATACATGTGTATAATTTTGCCCTAAACAAGATATTTTTATTTAATAAGAAACTATCCATTATTTAATTATAGAAATAGTCAATAAAGAATAATTTATTAAATAAAGAAAATAAGTTGAACAAATATTTATATATAAATACACAGAAGATTTTAATTCGGAATCAGTGAAGGTCGTATTTAAAACATTATTCGTTTTATTTTTATGAAAATATTTTGAGCACGAATGTAGAAATATTTTATTACTGTCAATTAATATATTTTAAAAACTCAACAAAATGCACAAATTTACACAAAATAATTTACACACTCATGTAGTCCAAAATTATGTCAGCGGTATGGGGTTTGGCATTATTTTGTTTGAAAATGGCACCAGGATGTTGGGTCCCAAAGGGTAATGTTACGGAATGCTATTAAAATATTGTTGAGCTGTTTAACTTTTACGCAAGGAGGAGACTAGATGCAATCTGTTGTCATACATCATCTCGTCACACCAAAAGTTAATGACTGAGTCCCATAGTAAAAGTAAGACTGATTGACATTTCTAGTCCTGATACTTTTAGCACACTGATCCAGTGGTTATCTGCTTGAAGACAAAAACGGGATTCCATGCTAAATACGTATTATGTGAAACGTTTGTTGCTAGTCATAATGACCTGCTACGACACTACTTTAGAGGACTCTATCGATGTAGTGTCTACCTTTGGGATCATAACCCCATTCAGGAAAAGGTTTTAAGACGATGGAAGATACCACACATGATATAGATGAGGCTGTGGTGCATTGGATGATGGTCGACGATGCTTCTGGGCAGATCAGGCGCGTCGCTCAATTATCTTATCTTGCCTCAAATTCATGTAACTTTGCCTTCATTTTACCGATGGATTTTTTAAGACGATGGAAGATACCACACATGATAACCACCTGATTTTGCTGCAATCATTGCAGCAAAAAGGATCCATAAATTACATGTGACCGACTATTGCTGGGTTCGACAGGTCATCTTCACACTTCGTCTGCCTACTGGTCGATTACGAGACAAGAGATGTTATCTTTCTACGAGGTAGGGTTGTCACTTCTACGCCCAACAGTCATATTAGACTGGGGCCTACAATTTACAGTGCATTCTGAACCTCTACAAACATCCGTGGCACAGCCGGGAATCGAACTCAAAATCTGTGGCATCTGACAGACAGAGCGCTAGTCACTTGTCACGCTCTATTTATAACTTATATAAAGCAATAATATATCTACGTTACAGATTTATTTATAGAAATGTATTTTTCAAATATACTACAAAGTTTAACTTTCTTTACCCAGCTAAAATTTAACCACCAAGAAATAATTAAATACCTTGTGAAGAAAAAAAAAAATAGTAGACACAATCTGCTCCTCACCCTTTTTCAACACGCTATTTGTGCGTGTAGTTCTACGATTTCACCTTTCCTTATCTCCGCCAGCCCATTAATCAGTGACATGGTCTCCGAGTGAATAATGAGCTTCATAATGGAGGTGAGCGGTCTAAACAATAGAGCGCATTTGTTTAGATCGTCTCCAAAGGAAACAGACGCATCATTAAGGCGGGAGAAAGTTGCTTTCGCAATTAACGAGAACGCCCAGAGATCTGAGTGAATTAGGTGGGGAATTCAATGGGTGAGCTTTTGCCTCTTGATGATGGTATTTAGAAGGCATTTATATGCGTTCTGCTGAGGGGAGGACGAGCAAACCTGATCCAGGCACTTGCCGGGAGTGAATGAATGGTTTTCTGGCTTATGATAACTTGCTGCCTTTTTGGAAGACAGGTAGTTTGGTGGAGTGTGGGTGGGGGGATATTAATTGTCGGGATGGTTTTGATTTGGATTCTTTTATAGAGACAATGGGTGTGTTGTCTGATAAAAACACGAAAAACAGTGAGATTAATTTATGGACAATTAATTATTATTTTGCATATTGTTTAAAATAACTTTTTTATTTGTTTTATATAATATTTCAAAGAGTGATATTAAATTGGCATGTTATGTATTTATTTAATTATCACTAGACATGCCATTGTAATTCTCGTTTCGATTATTCTACGATTTAAACTTTTAATTAAAAAAAAATTGTAAAAATATAAAAAAAATTTAAAACCTATATTTAAATGTTCTCTACAACAAAATTTTTATTAATCTAATTCAAAAATATTTTATTGCTTCCTTAACGAAAGTTTATTCTACTTCTATAAGAAAAACATTATAAATAAACAAAATGATTAAATTTCATATTCCTAATAAATAAAAATAAACTATTATTTTAAAGCAATCATTTACATTTAGTGTTATAATTAATACTTTTGTTAAAAAATACAATACTTTATGATTGTTAATCAAAAGATTTTTATAGAAATTTAATCATAACTAGTAAAAAATTTAATACTATGCGAAAAACAACAACAACTGCATTATTTTACTACATGTATTATAATTTGATTATCTTTTCCTTTAGCTAAGTTCTTAAAAAACAAATAATTTTGATTTGTTGAATTTCTATTTATGAAAGAAAATTTGGGAACATATATGCCTATAAGGATTTGAAAACTAATATCAGCACTAATTATGCTACGAAAACTTCTTGCGAATATGTAAATAATTGTTTAGTTAGACTAGTTTGTCTGGAAATTACTAGTAGAAATGAATAATTACTAAGTAGAAGACTGAAATTCGCTAAGATATCTATGGGCTCCAAGAACAAAATTAGTGATGTTATACATATATAATTTGAATATTTTTAAAAGCTATACAAGAAGTTTCCCTTCAATGATCGCAATGGTTGATTTCAACTTAATCCCGAGGAAACTACACAATCAGTTATATACGGGTAAGGTTAAAGATCTTAAGACTGGAATTGATTTAGTATCAGATGCACCTTTTCTCAGGTGAAATACAATGGATTTGGCAATATTTGCTTCTGCTTTTAATTTAATACTGACAATATTTTGTTATTTATTCGGTTGAAACTGTTTGAAACATTTGAGCTTAATAAAACTTTGTTTTAAAAAATACGTTATTTTAATTTAACATAAAAACATCATGCCCTATTAAAGTATTGAGGTAGTTCAAAATATGTACTTCTCTTTGTAGATTTTACACATAAGTTTAAAGCTTTACTAGTTTTAAGATAAATAAGTAGACGTAATATAGCACCATTAGTTTTATAGTAATTGATACACATTTATGTCCAAATAGGAAAAAATATAAAACACCATTCCAACTAATAAAAGGGTAAATTAAACGTAACCAATTGTAATATTAAAGACTTCACAAAAATAGGCTCACAAATCCTAATCCCGCTGATGATGTGTTAACTGATCATCAAAGTATTTATTAATAATACTAGAAAATAAAAATAAAAGGCACAGCTACTTATTGATTATTTTGGTCCATCTCTTCTATGAGTTACATACAAATAAGTCGAAATTGATGGAACAAACTTTCAAAGGATGATAGCGAGCTCGTGAAATTAGCATGATAACTTATCTGAGTACTATTTTTGGCTGAAAAAAGATTATTGAGTTGGACCAGTCAATAGACTCTAACTATCCCCAGATTGTTTTATTCATTATTTTTATTTGGGGGGATTTCTAAAGGCTTTTTTAAACTGAAACTCTTGTTGACCTCAACAAAAGTTTCTGGTGTTACCCCAGCTATTTAGGATATACCTACCTCGTGTGGGTCCGGTTAGAATAGTCCCACTGTAGCCCATACATGTCGTAAAAGACGACTGAAATGGCCAATACCCAATGACTATTAGTATAATCGGGTGGGGTAAAGTCAAACTTTTCTCTTTGGGTGCCCCATGTCTTTGTCGACACGGTTTATGGACTTGGTCTAAATGTTACTGTGGACTAAGTGGGATAAGAAATAACAGAATATGCCTGATAAAAAAAAATGCACTCTAAAGCTTACATAGACTTTTACAGTCATAACAGTTGTCGAAGGCCAAACTTATAAACAGTTAAAAAACAGCTTAAATGAATTTTACAAATTTATTTATTTATTTTACAATTATTTTTTTGAAATTTACAAATGTAAAAAATTTTAATAAATAATTTTATGTAATATTTTTTCGCCCACCTAGAAATTCTATTAATTTTTTTCCTTTTGTGAGTCTTGTCGTACCTTAAGGTTTGTTACAAAGCTCCTACCTGTTCTACCTTACACATTAAAATAAATTTGAGTAGTGAAGCATGAAAAAATATATATTTCGTGAATAATGGAAGAAATATTCCTATTTTCAATGAAAATATACCTTTTTGTGCTTTAGCAAATACATCAATGTAACTTTTATGTAATACAAAATGTCAAAAATGAAATTTAAAATGAACTTTCAATTGCATTCTAAAAAAATTAGTAAACAATGTAATTTAAATAAAATATTTTATTCCTTTTTCTTATTAGATATATTGATAAATGATACATGAATGAAAAAATTATTTTTTCATTGCTGCTTTAAAGAGAAAATAAAGAAATGAAGTCTGAATAACGATAATTTTTATAGTTTTTTTAGTAGGGTGTGGTTATTTAAGTTGTTTTTCTAAATGCTAGATTGAGCTTCATATTAACATTTTTTTATGATGCAATAAATAATTTCATTAGAAATGATTCGTCACGTAAAAAAAGGTTCATTCATAATGCATAATCAGAAAACCGATCGAAGATTCCGTTCGCTCTTCTAGCTCGCATTTAGTAGTGTGTTTTATGTAGAAAATACATTATCGTAATTGTTTGAGAAAAAAAATTAATAATAATATTTATTTATAATTTTTTTGTAATATTATATACACGAAAAAAAGGTAAAGGATTGCATGTAGTTAATATTAATAAAAATAATAATTCATACAGTTAAACCCAGAGGGATATGGGCCTAATATGATCAAGTTTTAGAAAATATCATGTATAACTCTATAGAAAAGAGAACTAAGTTTTTCTGTAAAGACGAATAAAATAATTGTTTAATTAAAAAAAGAAAACCTACATTTATTTATAATCACAAGCTTTTTAAAAACTATTTTTCCAAAATTTTTCATAGAACAAAAAAAGTTGTTAAAGTTTAGCGTATGAGCACTGTAATCTATTCAAAATCATTAATTTTTTGGAAGCAAAAATTATTCGAAAACAGAAAAACATTTACCAGATAAAAGTTGATATTATAAGTGCGATTTATTTTTACATAAAATATTAAGTTTTAAAAATGTATGAGTACAGAAATTCCCAAAAATATCACGATATATAATACGAATATTACCTAGAAAAAAAAATAAAAAACGAAGCTGATGTAAAGGAAATATCTTTGCAGAATTTGTAGATACTCAAAAACACTTCTTGAGATATTACGCTCATCAATGTCATTTAAAAATTATAGCAAAAAATATTTTATAATGATTATTGAAATTCTTTATAATAACACAAAACATTTTTTTTAAAGAAATTAGAAAAAATCATTTTCAATTAGTTTGTTAAAATATACAATTATATTATATCTTTCTTAATTCCTACCAAAAATATAAGAAATTGAATAAATGAAGAATGAATATTGAAAAGATCTTCTAGTATGCAAATAATTATATAAATATAATAAAGGTAAATAAAAAACATTTTTAACATAGTATCCGTATTCAATTCTCTTGAATTCATGTATTTACTGTAATTTATTCTACTATCATTAAAATCATTAGCTTTAATTGATTTAACAGAATAATTCAACAATTTTGCAAACATTCACGTGACGGCATAACATTTTAAAACCTTCAAAAAAAGAAATACAAAAAACTAAAAATATTTCAAAATAAATATTTTATTGGTTCCCGATTATTTTTAAATTTCATTAAAGAGGACTGTTTTTATTATTTTTAAATTTTTTTAACTTTTTATATTCTGCCTATAACATCCTATTTGCTATTTGTCTTTTATTGATCTTATAATTATATATTAACGAAATAGTTAATTGTTTAAATTGTCACTGATGTTACACCAATTGAAGATACACGTAGATCACTACCTGTTAAGTAAATTTAAAATAGAATTAAGGGAAATCGAGTAATACACTAATAACCCACAGTAGACTATTTTATTTACCTGAGGCATAAGGCTGTTCTTCCTGCTGTAAACCACAGATCTTCTTTCCTTAGCATTTGCAGAGATACTATCAATATCATCCACAACAAGCTTAACTCCTGGCTTACGAGGACTAGTAAGGGGGAATGGACATGGTTATGAGATGGGGATTCACCATTATCTCCTTTTAAGCTCGATTTTAAACACATGGGTCGATGCCGAATAGTTGGAGGGCAATCCGTACCATCAGCAATGGACGGAGGTTTAGAATCATTATCCAAGGACATGCACTGTCTCTTGATACTCTTCGGTTCATAGTCATCATCTTGAGGACAAGAATAACTTTTAATTGGTTTTTTGGGTCCTGCCGTCAAAAGAGCTGTCAGTTTGCCTTTAACAGCTCTCAAGGGTTGAGGTGAGGGTGTTTCATTTTTGTCTCCGGGTGAACTTTTTTCCACATTTGGTTGCTTCTGTAGAATCCTCTTTCTATTTGGAATGGCTGACGTCACTCTTCCATTGCTTTCAATTACGTCTTCTTTAACATTGCTTTGACGCTTTAAAGGGATTTTTGTAACATTTTCCTGTGTATCTTCGCCTAGGCTTACAGTAAATTTAGGATTGTCATTTTTATTGCTTTCATCGTCATCCGTGGCTGGATCAATTTCTATTGACACGCAAGCAACTCGGTTGTTTTTAATTAATAAAGCCTCACTCTTAGGTCTGTTACAGTTAGTTTCTCCGAACTCATCTCTCACTGCCAACAACACTTCAGAACGATTCTTACGAATAGGTTGCTGAGAGTTGCCCGGTTCGTGATCTTTGGGACTATCGGATTCTTTTCGATATGTGTCTTGCTTACCTTCTTCGTACTCTTGCCTACGTCCCATGTTCTTCCACTTCGAATCGGGATCTCCCATGTCCCGTAGGGGCCAGGTCATAAAGCCTACAGACTGGAATTTATTTTAAGGGATGATAAGGTGCAAAATCCTTCCAAGGGGCTCAAGTAACATCCCGCCAAAAGCATTTTTCCGTTCATTAGCCCACGTCTTGAGCTCTTGGAACTCTGGTATGGAATAAGAATCACGTTCGTGAAGGGAAAGAATAAAAAAGACCCTAACAAACAATAAGAAAGTGCTCATCACGTGACCACCGCTTCTCCTGGTATCCATGGAAACGCATTTCTCCACCCACAAGGTCACGTGACAACAACACGCCCTTTTCGGGTTGCCCGTAGCGACCATTGTGTCTCGGGCTTTGGACCGGACCCTCCTTATTCATGAAGTGTCGATAGCCCGGAAGAATGTGTTAAAGAGTTTTCATAGAAATGCTATTTAAAAACAAATAATCAGGAAGGAAAAAAAAAAAACAAAAAATAATAGTTTACTAAGTTTTTAAGTTTTGAAAAGTATACGAGATAATACTTTTCTTCTCCAAGTAATTGTATAAACAATAAGTACAGCTTATCAAAACACAAAAAAAATTAATAATTTTTCGTATGAATGGCCCTTAAATTTAGAAATAATTATTAAAAAATTAAACTATAAAAAAGCTGTTATACTCAAGATAAAATGCATTGAGAAAAAAAATTAAGCATTGATATTTTACATTGTTTTTTAATATTAAAAAACGATTATCTTATCTTAAATTAAAATCTCAGAATAAGTTTCTGAAATAATCTAATAAATAGGTTCTTAACGTTTTAGTTCCAATAATCTCATTACCAGAGATGGATATCTTAGCAGGATATTATTTTTAAATGAATAAATTAAAATTAATCAAATTAAAAAAATATTATAACCACATAGGTACGAATGTAGCAATTTACAACTTAGCATGGGAAATATAAACGGACGAATGTACAAAAGCACACATATATCTTTTATGTATGCATTCATATATAAGAAGGCCTATGGAAATATTTACATTATATACAGTTTTTACTTTCATCATTGGCGCAACAGCCCATTGAGGGCCAAGGCCGTCTACCTATTGGTAGATTTCGAGACGAAAGATGTTGTAGGGTTGTCAGCTCTATGCCCAACACTCAACAGTCATATGAGACCGGGACCTACGGCTTAACGTGAATTCCAAACCACTACAAACATCCATGGCACCACCGAGACTGGAACCCGAAACCTGTGTTACCGACGGCCAGAGCGTTAGCCACTCGGCCATTCAGGCTGACAGTTTTTAGCTTGCCCAACATAAAATGATGGCCTCAACTCGTAGCCACTCACAGATGGCCCAACTTGTAGCCCTATCGTAAGGTAAATAGCTTGAGTGCATGAGAGTTCAGGCTCGAAATTCGCTGATGGCGTCCGCTGAAGTCACTGTCATCAGAAATGTGGAGAATCGATGGGGATTATTCAGGATGCACAAAAGTATCGCATCGATAATCAGGTTGCTTTGTAGGAATTTTCCGGGTATCCTTTCATACGACACGCAAATGAGAGTCAGTCGAATCTAAAATTTTCTCGAAAGGCAATGTATTCTCTTTAATATGTCCCGGTTAACTATTCTTAATACATATAAATGGAATAAAACGCTCTCCTATGTAAAAATTGATGCCGCACACACGCACAAAATTGTCTGGATGAGACCAACTGTTTCAAAATCATAAATTATATTAATCCTTTTTAAATTTCTGAACATTAATTATGAAATAATTTTTTGTTTCTTCTCAACATAACATGCAAAATATATAACTAATGTAACTTATAAAATTTGTTATACTTGCAAAATCAGATAATATCTGTCAGTAAGTAAAAAAAATGCGCCTAATGTATATATACATAAATGGAAATGCGCATGAACAAATTGTGAATTATATATAAAAATTCCCTATATGCATATTATAAAAAATTAAAATTAAATTTATAAAAAAACTCTAAAAAGCTGAAGAATAATTTAAATATTTTTTTTTAAGAAACAAAACATATTATTTTATAATTCAAGTTTAGCCAAATTTATGTTAGGAACAGAAGAATACAGTTCCGATTTAAAATAATTATGTTTTAATAAAGCAAATGATTCAATTATTTTTATTTAAAAAGAATTTAAAGTATATCATATAATTAGGCACATTAAGAATCATTTATACTTTTATTTATTAAATTGGATTATAGTAGTTTTTCTACTCAAAAAATATAGAATTCAAGAATTACTTAGAAAAATATAATGAATAGTTTTTCAATAAAAAATAATCTAGTAAAATGTATAAAAATATTAAATTAAAAAGATTAAAAACTAAAGCAAACGTATTTAATTATTTCTTTGTTAATTTTACAAGTTTCAAACTTGTGAAATTATTATCAGAATAATCTCTATTGGACTAAAGTAACTATAACAAAAATTTAAAAATTTCAATTTATAAATTAGTTCGTAATTAAAAGGTTTTTGATTATTTTGTAAAATTTTCAAAAATATTTGTATTTAGACGATTTAGGTTACTAGAAAGCCAAACACTTACAAATTTTAATGTTGTATAATTCAACATTTTTTCATAACGATATTTAATATTTTTAAAAAATATTTGCAGAATTAAAAAAAACTTATTGGAGGAAAATGGTCTTTTGGCAGTGGTTAAAAGTTTAAAAATATATTAATTAAAATGCAAGATTTTGAGTGCATATAATTTTAATTTAACATTGTGAAAATCAATTTTTGAACATATATAGCATGTGTATAGCTTCAAAAATTTCTAAAAAATATTCTATATTAATTTCATACTGTTGAATCTTCATACTATTGATTGCACTAAAAATCTCGGAATCCTTACTGGAAAATTTTCAAATTAACTGTTAATTAACCATGTCAGTAATTTTTGTTAATTAACTACTTCTGAATGCAAACATAAATTAATTCCCTTCAAAAATTTCCAAGAATAACACTTTTGTAATTTAATAATAATGACAATTAAAACGTCTAATGTGTTTGTGCATTGTCCATTAAAGAGATAACATTTAATAAAGTTAAAAAAATTGTCTGTGAGCTTATTGCAATGGAAAGATAAAAGTTAATAAGCTTCCCATGAGCTATTTTAAGAAGGAAAAAAATAACAAAATATTTAAATTAATTGGAACTGATGTAGCATAAAAATCTGCAAAAATGTTTAAAAAGTCAGACATTAAAATGTTTATTTTAAGTAATAAATTACTTAATTAGGAAATCTTTAATTTGAATATTAATTTCTAAAACATTTTCTCAAACAGCAAGTAAATTTAATTCATATATAGTAATAATTTAGTCACGCTAATAATATTTAAAACGTACAGAATTGTATATTAATTATTAATGCATTATTTAATATTTTATAAATTTTTTATATTAATTTTTATTAACCTTAATCATTTTAAGAAAATTTTGAAGGAATGGAAATATTTAACAAAAACAAATATTATTCATAAAACTATTAAAAACATTTACTTTTTTGAAACATAATTGCAGAATTTATTCATAAAATATTTTTAAAGTAATTTAAATCGAACCCAAATATATTTTCCCCTTCTGTTAAAATTGATTTTCTCAAATATAAAAACTGATAAAAGTAATTTGAAACATTATCTACAATATGAATAAAAGAATATTTTAATATAAAAATTCATTGTGTAAAGCTTTTTGTAGTCTCCTATTCGAATATTGCACTTATGAAAGAAGTTTCAAAAAGTATTGCAAAGAGATGATTTATTAAAATAATGAACAAAATATAAATATCAACACTATTATCAAACAATTCGTACCAGGCAATCCCTTAAGTACACGATAATATTAAAAATTACAAAACAAATAAATACTTATATTTATGTAAATATTATGAATTATCATTTAAATATTTATAATGAAAATAAGTTTTTTTTCATGTCCGATATGGCAAAGCTGGTTGCTAATGTACAGTAGTCGATTTGCCCTTTTATTCGGTGTCGAAAAGCCCCGCCCCTTTATTTTTCAAAGAATGGCTTTCGTTAGACACAGTGCAGACCTCACAGATAAAATCAATTGTTTTGTCAGGAGATTTGATGCTTTTGTTCCAAAAATCGTAACCTCGAAATGCGAAATCGACCGCCGCTAAGTGGGTCACTCATATTCAAAGTGGATTAAGATAATCGAAAATAATCAATGCCGTTAGACCTTGTGCTTATTAATAAAATTATTTAAATTTTTGTAACATGGTGATTTCATCGACAGAAAATAAAATTTTTTAAATTACAAATGTATTAAAACTTTTTAAAGGTTTTTTTTTCTTCGAACCAATAAAATAAAGGAATTTCAATTTAATAAGTGAACTAAATAGAACATAAAAAAGTTCTGAATTAAAGTCCCAAATTTTAATTTATTATTTTCAAGTATGTACATTTCATTGTCATATATGGATAATAAAAGATCATATTATATACGCTGTTAAAATAATATAAATCAGTTAATTAATTGAAAAGAAAGCAATAACGAATGCGTTTATTAATGTATAATGATCCTCGTACCTTTTTTAAGACATAAAGAAAATGTTAATGTATATTCTTATATATGGTATAATACCATAAATATATTTCCTTTAATGTATTTAATAATGCATCATTACTTCTGATAAGTAATATACAATTTTCTAATTCTGAACATTAATTTCTTTTCCATTCATTATGTATCAGTTTTGATAGAATGAAAAATAGAGAACATAGTAATAAATAGGCTCAATTTTACAATATAATATTATTGTGAAAAATAGTTTCATTGCCTTCATGGATTTTTATATACATATAAAATAATATTATTACTTAAAAATGAAAAACAATTGTAGGTAATTACAATATTTAAAAAAATATCTTAATTTACAGTTATATTAAAATAGAAATTTTGATTTTCAAAAATTAATTTTATAAAAGATATTTTTAAAATTAATATGTCTTTTTCTTTCAAATATTGATTCAAGGAAATTTAATTTAACTACTTAATATTTAACTACTCCTTCTCATCATCATCATCAGTGGCTCAACAGCCTCATGGTACTGGCAGATTTCGAGACAGGATATGTTATCTTTTTACGGGGTAGGGTTGTAAGCTCTACGTTTAACGCTCTACGATCATATTAGACCGGGACCTACTGTTTAAAGTGAATTCCAAACCACTACAAATATCCATGGCATTCCAGGACTCGAACCAGAAACCCGTGACATCGAACACCGGACCGCTAGTCACTCGGTCACCAGGCCCCAATATTTAACTACTACTTAAGTTAATTTCTATCGTTAATAATAAACAGATTAAAATTTGTTAGAACTGCTTAAATAATAAAAATTTCATCAGTAGCTTAGCAGATATTTGGTGATGTTTGAAATTGTCATTTAATCTGTACATTGCTTCAAATATTTATCAGAATAAATGTAAGGAACGAAATTAATTATAACAATTATTGCATTAATCCTTCTCACTAAAATTGCTTCATGAACTGACATTAAAAGTGCAAGTCATGAACGAAGCTTTTAAAAAATAATGAAATCCACAATAAATGCCTGCACGAACCTAAATAAAGAAACGCAGTGACATTCCCATGCAATTATGAATGTCACGAAAGTTTCAGATCACTTCTGAATAAAAAATAAATGGTAAAAAAATGAAGAAAAAAAAGCAGAGAAGGATCTGCTATTAATAGAAGCATTTCTGTCTTATTTTTATGATTTATACAGAACTTTTATTCTATGTGATAAACCTGTACGTTTTATGTACAATCTCAAAAAAAAAAAAAAAAAAAAAAAAAAAAAAAAGGTTCATGCTTTCATTATTTACATATATAATATAAATATATATAATTTATTTACGACAAATATTATAAAAAATAGATATATGCAGTTTAATGACTTAATAAGCGATGTGTAATAAAGACTATATTAAAAGGTTTATGAAAAGTTGGTAGGAATTTTTATATTATTAATTAACCCTTAAACGTAGAAGAAAATTGAATATATTTTAAACATTAAAATAGAAATATCACTTTCGAAATTAGATCTTTGACTAGAAAATTTATATTTATTCTAATTATTTTTAAATTATTAACAGAGACTACACAGTTTATAAGAATAATTTGAATACTTTATATTGTTAAAGATTTCGTACTTAATCTTAACAGTCTAATAAAATAAAAATAAAAATTAAATATTGTTTCTCAAAATATAAAATGTATTTAAAAACACAATGGAATGTTTAATGGAAATGTACAATTTGTAATCAAAGTAAGCTGCTTTCATAACTAACAACACCGTAAACTAACACTTTATTAGAAGGCAGATAATTTGTTTTGTATGAAGTAAAACGTTTTTATTAAGAATGTAAAAAATATATATATTTCACGTAAAATAAAGTTAACACTGCCTGTTTTTCGAAAATAGATAGTGAAAGTTGTGCAAGATTGCGAAGAAGAAAGTAGAAATAGCAAAACAAAGCAATTAATGCATTATTTGCGTAATGGTACATTACAAAAGTTTTGTTAAAACAGAAAAAAGTGTAAATATATCAGAATGCTATTTAAAAAGATTACAGTTCAATTTAGAATAAATCGTTTGACTGTGACTAATATTTGTCAGAATACTGAAAACAGCATAAAAAAGGTAAAAATTGTGAAAATGTCTACTCAAAAGTAAAATAAACGGTGAAGAAAGACATCAATGAATGGAGAAATGAAAGGATCTCTCTCTGTCTCCCTCTCTTCATGGTTTCTGTTAATTAGCAGCGTGGGAAGGTGGAATAGTGGTCTAGAGATTGATAGAAAGACTTATTATTTCTTGGAAGAAATATGAGAGAAAAAGCACCTACAGTGTGGAGAATTTATAGAAATTATGAACTATGAATATTTTTTTCAGTAATAATGAGTTGGATGAATGCAGATTAAAAATTAATTTGCTAATTATTTTGCTAATTTCATAGAAATGTTTCTGGGGATCATTGTTTTGAAATCCTGCTCTTAAGTTCATTTCTTTGCTACTGTGTAAAAGTAGTGTGTATTTTTATACTGATATTGGAGCGATATAAAAAACCAACTTCAAAATGTACTGGTCTTTTTAAGGTAAGCTATATTGAATAAATGCCATGACAGATCTTTTGAAAATTTGGATGGTGGGAAACAAATCATCCACATAGCTAAAAGCATGTTCGTAAATTAAACAATTTTTTTTTTAAGCAATGAGAGTTAAAGATTAGATAGTATTCATGAATACTTCGAGTTTGGATGTTAAAATTCTCATTATTGAAAATTTAATTATTTTATAATGCAGAAATTACAGAGTTTTACCCAGTGATCAAAGGTTAGCTGTAGAATATTACGATAATAGTGGTAAACTGAGTTTAAGGTATCTTGGTGGCTTTTGAGAGGAATTCTGATAAAGAGATCCTTAAAATCAAAGGTGCCTATAGAAGATATGCTTGAAGAGTCGTTAAAAATCTTAAAACAGGTTTATTATTATTAATAATTTATGAATATGAATATATACTAAATACAGAAAGAGACGACATGAATTATAAATAATGTGTGCTTATAAATAAAGTTCATTTTTATTAAAACATCATATACCTAGCTAATAAATCTTAATCAAATTTATATTTAGTTCTGTTACTACAAATGCACATACATTTTGTTACATAAGGTAGCTCTGTAATGTACATACATTTTGTTGCTATTATCATATGCTTCAGCTAAATTTCATTACAGCCAATTGAAATAATCAAAATTCACTAGAAATGAACATAGTTCGAGACTTTTTCATACAATTTCTTCATCTTTAAGATGAATGCAAAGGTTATAAAAGGCTTTACGCAGTGATATTACTAAATTCACAAAGAGACACTATAAATCAAGCTGACATTTGAAGAGCAATATAATGATCGGGGTATAAAAAGGCTCTACCATAACGAGAGCCATTTATGATGCAATTTATTCTCTCCTTTCCCCGAGCAGAGTCTGCTTATGTATTTAGCGAATCGATTGCTTTACTATGAAGGATAAAACCGAAATTCTTCGATTTTTGATTAAAATGTTGGAAAGATGAAGATATCGGTTCAGTATTGGTGCACGAATAAAGAATGCTAGGTATTTTTTATTTTTATTTTGCTAATTTTATTCACAAACGAATATAAGTATTTTATTCCTTTACAGATAAAATATAAAAAATTCTTTAATACTTAGTTACCTTTGAACAGCGCCTATTTAAATACATAAACATTGATGCATATGATGTAAAATGTATTAAAAACAATCACAGTGTTTCTACAAGAAGAAAAGAGGAAAGTTTAACGCATGAATGGAACAATACTAATGGTAATTATTAGTATTAATATTTCGCACAGGAAACATTTTTCAATTTATTAATCAATAAATAAGGTCCTATTTGAATACTCGTTGAAAGAGAAAATAATATTTTATAACTGATATTTTGAAATAAATTAAAAGGTTTAATGTTTGTTTTATAATGTGAATATAAAATTTCAGTCACATCATTGTAAATTACGTTTATTAGATTCAAATGTATCATTGATAATAACACTATATTAAGCTGTTTTATTAAAGATAAAATTCTGCAGGCAGCTTAAGTGGCAGAAATTGAATCTAGCATGAAACTAAATGGCATTTATACCTCGGCGGAAAGACATCAGTTAATTAATTAGTGAATTCTTTAATGAACACACTAAAGATGATTTAAAAACGACTATTTCAAATTGTCAGTCGAACTTTATAATCAATCCAGGAGAAGATTTTTTTTCAATGAGGATACTTTGGTTGCAAAACTCAAGATATTGAATCCTTAAATAGGCCTTAATAAAAAAAATAATCCCAACATCAAATTTTCCTCACCATCTGCAGTTCATTTTGCCTTGTGTTTCGTTGGAAGTTTGAAATGATTTTGATTATGTGGAGAAACATTCGTTTGAATGCTGCAAATTTACTAGCAGCTTCAGAGATACTTCTACACTGCTAATATGAACTGAGAAGCGTAAAAGATAGTTTGAAAAATTCAAAATACGATATTTTTCACATATTGTGACGAATAATTATCTATTTTACCTCATTTTAAACAGAGGTTCAGTTCTTAAAAATAGTGGGAAAAAAATTAAACGAATTCTCTGAATGCAAAGAGAATAATGAATCCAATTATTGACAACAATCAGTAGAGATGATAATGATTTTACAAATATAATTTTTATAGAGATAATTATTAATAAATAAATAAGGTCAAGATTTTAGAATCCTGTACCCTTTGTGTCAAATGCATCGCCAGGATGCCAAGTCGCCATGTAAGTATAATAATGAATGCACCAGGTAGTTTTCGCGGCAAAATGATATTACGCCAAGATCTTTCACTGGGATGTCAAGTCGCCAAGTAAATAAACAAAATGACTGCCGAAGTTCGGTGACTTGTAAAACACTATTTCACCAAAAATCGCTATTACAACATTAGTGGCCACATAGTTATTACGTTAAATTTTATTCCTTAAATTGCTTTTACTCCAAGCAGGGCCGGATTTAGATGAAAAGACACCCCGGGCTATTCCACTTATGAGGCCATTTCACCTCCCATTTTTTAAGTTTGTAAATTACATGAGAGATAATAAAATACATCATTACTGTGGTATATATCAATATGTTAAATGAAACATGTTGTGATTTGTACTAATCTTTATAAAAAATGTGGCACGGATAATAAATAAAAAAAAAAGTCGAGGACACTTATTTGAACATTTATTCTCAGCACCCTATAGTACTTGTAACAATAACTAATCAAACATAAAACACAACATTTACAAAGAAACAAAATTCAAATAATAAAAATCTTTGTCTACGAAAATAAAATATGCAATAAAAATTATTATATTTTTATCAAATTAAATTAAATATGTTCAATGCATTGAAGATTAAAGCAAATTCAATTCAGATAAATTTATTTCATAATAATTCGCATTTAAAGTTTAACAATTTGAATGTAAGCCCCTCTTGATCTTGAGGACCTAGACTAAAGCCTAGTTAGCCTATAAGAAAATCCGGCCCTGACGCTAAGTTTTATTGTTTTAACTACAAATATTATCACTACCCTGCCAAAAGGTTTTCCAGAAATGCTTTTATGTCGGAATTTATAGCTTAATCACCAAATTCTTTCACTAAGCTAAATTTTATTTTTAAATTGCTTTTACGCCAAAAAATATTGTTTTATCTCCAATAACAGAAATTTTATTCGTAAATTACTTTTACGTCAAATTTTATCGTTTTAATACCAAATTATTTTGTGGAATTTTGTTTTGTTAACTCATAAAAATGTATCATTTTAACAACGATAATTATTGCTATTACAATAAAATTACGCCAAAGTTATTCATTAATACGCCAAATATTTTTTCTATTATGCCAAAAAATATTTTATGCTTACGAAACCGAAGTCAAATAATAAAACAATATTAATAAAAAAGAAAAAAAAAGTAAACAGAGAATAACTTACATTTTATTATGATATATCCTTTATTTGAGGCCAAAATTATCTTTTATTGCCTCACTAAAACCTGTCCTTGCATAGATATATCAAATGAATGAAGAAAACAAGAACAAACACTATACCACAGAAAAAATGAATACGTCCTAGCTGCTTTGTTCTTCCGTTCAAACTAATTAACGTTCTAAAATTAAAAAGCTACATTTTGCTGCGCGAATTCAAATAACGGTTGCCACAAAATCTGAACTATGTCAACAACAATAAAAAGAAACGTCATAAAACTGCAGAAAAATTTAATCCATTTAAAAGACGTTTTCGCCGTGAATTAACGTTCTTAAAATAAAAAGTAACATTTTTTCACGTGAATTCAAATATCTGCCTTCACAAAATCTTATCTATGTCAACAGCATTGAAAAGAAAATAATTATTTGATAATCAAATATAAGTTATTAAAGTGAAAAATCGTTTTTGTTGTTTGCTTCGTATTTTTATGACTGGCAGCTTCATAAAAGTTTATATTCTGTTTAAGTGGTCGAAATACGTTATAAGAACAATCTCCTAATCAGTAATTTATCGAATAATTATTTAAAAAATGTATATTTCTGTTCTTATTTGCTATAAATAAAAATTCTGCAAATAACTATCAAAGTAGCAATAAAATAGTCATTATATTGTTCGGAAAAAGAAGTTACGAATTCCTCTAATTGCAGTATTGTAACCCTAAAGAAATTGGTGAAATATTCCAGGTTGATAGATTTGAAACTTCCTCAAGGGTGCACTATTCTAGATTTCAACCAAGTTTTCATTCGAAGAATACAAAAATATTTATTATGAAAATTCTAAATTCGTAATCTATCTGTTAATAATGTTAATATGCTAATAAATATTCCATGCAATTTAAATTACGATTAAATACAGAGATACTTTTTTAACTTATTGGTATTTTTTTTGTTAGAGCATATCAATTAACTGTTCAAATGTTTTATATGTGTTCTATGTAACATCATTTTACAATAAAATCAAATTTTTCAAATATGTTTCCCATCTAGCAAAAATTACAAAAATATTGAAAATTATATACAATATAGAGATTTTTTTATGTACACATTTCTTTCCGAAATTCTTTCCAATTTCCCATTAAGTAGTTCACAGTTTCCATTGCTTAATTAATTAGTACGTATTAAAAAACACATTAGTACGTATTATAAAACACAATAATTATTACGTAACTAGCAAGCATTAGTTTCATTTACAATAAAAGAATGAGAAAGAATATGAGATATTTTCATATTTCATATTGCTTATGAATAGCAAAGTCATTTTCGACTCCAGCAAGATCGTAAAACAGGGCCGTTGGAATTTGGCGTCAAAAATTATTTTCACCAAAGTCCGCCAAGTCGCCAAGTGAAGTGGTTAATTGCAAACAATATGAGTTGGCGACTTATCACTTAATTGGCGCCACAAAAAAGTCATCAAATCCCTACGGCCCATATTTTGCAGTTTGGCCTTGACGCCATTTATAAAATAAAATGTACCAACGGTAACGTTGATTTAGAGAACTTCAAAAAATTTATTTTATTAAATAGTATCAAAAACTAAAATAATTAGGTTCCTAGAATTTTGAAGCAAACTGTTTTTAGACAGATTTATTTGTATAAACTTTCTATTCCTGCATAAACTTCAGTGATAAGAAAAACATTATATTTAGACATATTTATCAAACCATTACAGTTACAAAGATTTCCATTTTATGTAAACTTTTATTTATAAAGACTTTTATAAACTGCTGCTTTTCTTTCAAGTAAGAAAAAAAAATATATATATATCCAAATTTCAATGAATGATATAAGTTCACTTGTTAAATGAAATACATAACTGATATATGAAATAATTAGTTCCATGCAAAATATGTGCATTAAATCGAATGCAATTTAACAATTAAAATGAAAACAAATCCCGTTACGCAACATATTATTAAAATAAAAATGAATCCCGTTACACAACACTTTTTCAGATGTTTACTCCATGTTATGTGCTGCAGAGAAAAATAAAACAAGAATAATGTAAAAATGGTAAATAATTTGAGAATTGTTGACTGACCTGTGCAACCTTCTCCCCCATGTAAAGCTTGTGCGAGTGCATTTCTTTGAGGAGCAGCTTGGCCGAGTTGTTCTCCTTCTGCCTAGAGTGAGATTCAGAGATGACATTGCTAAGGGATGGGGATTTCCTCTGCTGACGCACCCGGGACAGATCCGAATCGGAGGACGCATTCGGAAGGGACTTGCTGAGATTGTTGGCTGCTACGGCTGCAGGAATAGAACTCAATTACTCACATTGTATTGAAGCAACGTACTCGCTTACTAAAATAACCAGTGTAACAACATAAATTATTGTTTGTTTGTTGTTTCTTATCCCACTTGGCTGGCCAAGCCCACGAGCCCATATGGACTCATGATTGAAGGGGAAGGAAGCAGCTTCTGCTGTGATGGAACACCCGTAGGTAGAAGCCTGACTTTTGCTCCGTGACGCTCTTACAGTCATAGAAGACCGGGACCTACGGCTTAAAGTGGATTCCGAACCACTACAAACATCCATGGCACCGCCGGGATTCGAACCCGAAACCTGTGGCACCGAGCGCCAGAGCGCTAGACACTCGGCCATTCAGGTCCCAAATTTTCCAACGGCACGCAGTGTTCCCAGGTGGTCACCCACCCAAGTACTGACCGCGCCCAATGATGCTTAACTTCGGTGATCTAACGAGAACCGGTATATTCAGCATGGTACGGCCGTTGGCACATAAATTATTGTGTTGTAATGTAAATAATAACATTTTTAATGTCATGTAATTTATCATAGCTAAATCAATTAAGAGTTATATTATTTTTAATACCGCAAAAACCGACAAAAATTTGTTATTAAATTATATTCACATGTAATATTTTGTTTAACAGTATAAAAAGCATTTTTGAATGTGAGGAAACATGTTTTTCTTTAAGTAAATTTGTTAATAAATTAAACTCATTTATTTGTTTTTTAAATATGGGAGTCGGTTTAGTAGATAACACTCAAAATTCATAAATATATGTTAAACGTTATTTTTGATATACGAAAATAATTTTTTTGTTGTATGTGTTTGCGTAAAACATATAAGCATGTGCAGGCTTTTTGTAATTTAATTCAAATTTCCTGTTCTAAGGAAACTGATTCAGAATAATTTAATAAATAAATGAATGCATTCTTTGGACGTGTTACTCGTAATAATCATTATTCTTTGTAATACACTGGAACATGCTTAAAATTAAAAAAGTTAATTTTGATTATAATCTTAATATAGTATTTGAATTGAAAACGAATAGATAAATGAAATAAAAATAAATACTTTTAAAAACTTTTTTTTCTAAAATTCGATGAAAAATGTACATATATAGTTTTATTAATTGTGTATGATAATTGCATTTATTATTTAGTTTATATCGGCAAAACATTTTGAAACAATTAACATTGATAGCAATTGAAGGATTTGAATTAAGCAAGATTCAATTTTTTATTATATAATGAAAATACCATTAGATATTTGTTCATTCTATTATAAAATAAAAGATTAATTCAAATTTTTATTGCAAAGAATAATTTGTGTAATATATACTGGTTTGCAATATGTAAATACAAGTATTCTTTTAGGAAGTGGTTTAAGTGAATAAATATAATTTCCTGATTAAAAATATTTTACTTCATAATTTTATAATTCCATTTCAAAATGATTGAAATTTTTCCATGAATAATAATTGTTTATTTTCTTTTTAACTTTCATGTAATTGAATCTGAAATCTTAGAAAATATTAAGTTGCATATATGATATATTTATTGTCTATAATGAGGTGATATAAACTGTCTACAAAAAATTAAAAATGGAAAATTGATAGCATTTATATCAAATGAGTTTTAATTTAAATTCCTTAATAAAAAAATTTAACAATTTTCATTCTTTAATTTATTTGTATTTTTAATTTTTGACAAAAATTTAAAATTGGCAAAACAGACTTAGTTGTCATGTAGGAAAATAACTTTTGCGATTAGAACTAAATCCACTATGCGTAACAGTTTAAAAGCGATAAGTCAATACTAGATGTAAAAACCAAATTGAGTTAACTTTTAAGAAAAATATCTTTTGAGTATATTAAAAATTTTTATATAATTTTTACAAACATAAAATACTAAACTATAGCAAATTACGAGAATTTCACCTCTAATGAATATTTTCCTTTAAAATAATAATAATTACTCATAATTAAAAAAATGGAAATATAATTGGACTAAAATTAATCTACTGTGAAAATATCCTTCAAGAATAGTTTTATTCATTGAGTGTTTCTTCTACTTCTCAGAATTTATAATTTTTTTTTTTTTAAATCAACTACATTTCGGTAAAAGATCGCAATTTCTGCTTTGATTAAAGTTTTTATTGTTCGTTTACTTTCTTCAGTGTTGAGAAGTAATGTGCAAACTGCTTGTATCTCAAAGAATAGCACCTAAAATTGGAAGCGCTTTTCTGTAAATCTTCCTTTTGCCCTCAAGAAGAAATCTCTGAGAAGATCTTTGTAAGTGAAGAAACGAAACGGTACACAATACCAGTAATAGTTCTTCTTTCTGACTATCTGGGTCACATTCTACGAAATGGTTTGTAGAAGGATCATGCTTTGAAGAGGAATTTGTCTCAAAATAAAAAGAAAGTTACATTCTATTTGGCTTATACAAAAAGAGAAATGTTACTTTTTCGTAGAACTGATACCTACTACTAATGAATGTTTTATTATCTTTCGTAAAGTTCAAAAAGGAATTTTATGCATTTAATTATTGATTCTACATAAAAACAAATTTTTTATAGTCGAAAACTATTTTGTTTTCAGTTTACTAATGTCCTTTATTTAATAGTTGTTACAATGTTGTTTATTTGTACAAATTCATAAAACTTTTATAAAATGCTTGAACTACAACAGATAATTGGATTTGGTTGCGAAAAAAGGAATATTATTATTTTTTTTAAAAGTTGCATCAATGCAGCGGTGATGAGTATAGATAGTTGATCCCCTTTATTTTTTATTATTTAAAAACCCAAAAAGATTTAAATTTAATTTATGGTTATTTCTAAGCGTCCATAATTTTAAGCATTTTTTATTATGTTTACATTCCCACCGTTTTAACAGATAAAACCGAAGTTATAAGAATGAAATATCGCATAAAGAAAAATAAAGTAGCTTCGAAATGAGGACTGTGGCTATTTGCTATTTCATATTTTATATATAAACAAGAATCTTGATAACGAAATTATAAATTTTATTTATTTATTTGAAATGAAGTAATTTAGTAATATTTTCTAAATTATATTATTTGTTAGTATAAGAAGTTGGAAGGAATAGATTTGTTAATTTATTTTTGATATTTTGAAGCTTTTTTGATAGACATATGCCAAAATTTATCAATATCTTTTTATTACTAGAATCAGAAATTTTTTTCTTCAATATTAATAGTTGTTAAGAAGTGGTGTTCCTACATAGCTTTGATCATATAAGTCACAATTTATTAATCACACACTTGCACTTGGCCTGTTTTCATTCTGTCAATCATTTATCACTTTTAAAGCCACACGAACCTGTATTCTGAAGTTTTGAAATAATAATATTGAACCTTTTTCTAATTCTAGAATTATTAGAGAAGCATTAAAAGAAATAAGCTATAAACTGAAAAATTACATTTCCTATTAATAAGCAATTTTTCATAAGTAACGTTTTTAACAAGTCAAAACAATAAAGTTCTACCATTTGATATTCATAAGGATATTTATCTTTTGATGTAACCTAAAACAACAATTAATAATCTTTCAGAATTGAATGTTTCTGCAATTTTAAACCTAAAAATGAAAATGAAATTATCACAATTAAATATTTATACTTTTAATTGGAAATTAATGAGCAAAATTGCTCTTTTGATGCGTAATTTATTTATTATTTAATATTTCGTAAGTAAAATATAAAAATTTGCTGAATAAAAACATATTGACAAATACAACTTAATTATAATCAATATAATTTCCTCGTATATTGTAAAATGTATTGTAAATTGATAACAAAGTTTAATTGTAAAATTATGTTAATAAGATTAACAAAGTAAAAAATATATATTTTTAATAAAATAGAAATATTCTGAAATCAGAAAATTGCAATATATATATATTATAGTGCTATATATTATAAAAATACTACTAGACTATTAAAGTTTTATACAAATTAATTAGAAAACCTATTTATTTTACTTCATGCAAAATAAATATAATAAAATTAAATGTTATTCCCCATTAATTATTTTTTTATTATTAATCAGTTACGACAGTTAATTTGCAGTTTCAAATGAAAAAAATATTTTCGAATTTAAAGATTTAAATTAAAAAAAAAACACGTTTTATATTATTTTTAAGAACTTGACTGAGTTATTAAACGTCTGATTTCAATTTTGAAAAACCTTTCGAAGTCGTTGATCCAATATCAAAAGAAAAAGTATTAATAGCGTAAGAGAAATTTTTTATAGTAAGTTTCCTCTCAAGTGATAAAAACTGAGAAGTCTTTTGATGTTTTAGGGAATCAAGTATATTAATTAAAAGATAAAAATTAAAAGTCTAAAAGAAATCAGTCTAAAAGATAAAAGTGAAATCGTTCATATGTGCTAAGATCAAAATGGAATAAAGAAAATAGGCATGCTGATCAGTGGCATTAATAAGGTTGTCAAATTAAGTGCGAGAGCGTATGAATTGATGATAATTTAGATAATTTCTAAAAATGATAAATAAACTGCTTACAAAGTTTATATTTTCTTTGATTTACTATTAAAATAATATAGAAAAATTAGAAGTTAAAGCATTGAACTTTTGCATTAGAATAACACATAAGCGAAATATTTTATATTTGAGTGTGTTCATGTGGAAAATACAATTTAATAAAATGCAAAACACAAAATTTAATTTAATAAAAATTAATTTAAGAAATCGAACAGAAATTAATAGAATTCGTGATAATTTGATTATAAGTAGTCATCGACTTATGACGAATTACGACGATTAATACTTTTGTAAAATATATAAATTGGTAAAATGTGTGATCAATATATTATACTCTTGGAAAACAAATTTGTAAAAAAATCGTAGAACTACAATAAATAGTTTTTGACCTATATAAAAATATTCAAAAGGTAAATTGTCTTGTATTAATAAACTTATTTTTAAAATGAAAGAAAAATAAATAATGAATAAAGTTATATATGTTTAATGATAGAAATGAGCAAGCTACCTGAAGAAAGTTCCATGAATTTAATTGAATATATTATCATTATTTTAAAGAAACTCCAAGCTGAGTTTATATGTCGATTGAAAGAAATTCTATTCAAAATTGATTTCTGTTAATTACAGCCGATTTTTTTATTGCATAAAAAATTACAGCTAAATAAAGAGATAAAGAAATCTCAAGCAGTAAAGTCAAATTAAAGCCAAATGTAGATTTCTAAATTGTTCGATTTTAAAATTTGTTTTCCAAATCAATAAAATGAACACACAATTTTTCCAGTAATGTATTCAAATGAATTCCATTAAATTATTATAAAATTTGATGCCAGAAAAGAAGTAAAACTTCTTATTTTATTGGATTACAATTTTGATACCTTTGTCTTTTTGTGTTGTAAAAGAACTGTGAAATTCATTTGATATGATTAAAATGCAACAAGAGTTGATGACCATGATGTACAAAATAATGCTTGTGTGATTAATGAGTAATAATTACAATAAGGTACAAAATAGTAATTTTATGTGAATAAGGTAACATTTTTACACAAATTTAAAAGTAAAGTAGATGGGAAAAAAACAAATTAAAGAATTTCTTAAGCATTAAAAGAGTAAAAAAAGTGAATCCTAAACCAAATCGATAAAAAGAAGAGATCTATGAAATGTATGAAGAAAATCTTGTTTGAATAGCAGAAGGAAGTTGTGTGAGAAAAATATAAAATGATTTGAGGTAATGTGCTATGAAAATAAATGCTGGAATTTTTCAAGATGTCAAAAATGTCGATCTAAGGTCAGAATTTCAAAGGAAAATTAATTTTGGAATTCGAAAATAAATAACTGACAAATTCAAATTGACTAAAATAATAGTTATGTATAAGATATAACACTGAAATCTGAATATCCATATTTACTAAACAATTGAATGGGAAAAGATTTGCTACCTGAATCTGCAACGTATACTTTGAAACATCCATTTAGTATTACGCTATAAATATGTATTGCTGTAGCAAAATTTCGTGATTGGTTGCACTTTAAATAGAAGGAAACATGCGATGAACTAAAGTCAAAAGTAGTAATATTATCTCTCGGCATCTGACTTCCTCAATGATTAGAAGATTCAAATTTCAGCACTCTACACCTTACCATGTTTTAGTTTAATACAATAGTTTCAATAAATGGTACTGCTTAGTTAGAATTGCTGAGCAACCCCAATTCTTATTTTAAACAGTTTTTTAATTATAATGAATCATAAAATAATTTAATATAAGAAATGTGTAATTGTGAGATAATATTATAACCCTTATAAACCATAAGTGTTAATTCAATCTTCTAGAGGTCACTATTAGCCTGATATTGCATCAAATGCTTGTCCACAAAAATACTAATAAAAATTATTAGATCATAAATTTATTTTTTTATAATTATATACAGACGCATTTTACGTAAAAATATAAAATTATGAAATATCATTTAAATGATATAAATATATAAGTATATACTATCGCAGACGTAAATAAGTTTATATTTAATGACTGACATTTACATACCTGTTTATTTAAAGACAACGCTATTAAGTTCTGATTCATGTTTACTTTAATTTATTTTTAAAGCACTTTAAGTTTGAAATTATAATACTGTTTGTAATATATAAGTTTTTTCCTTAATTTTCTATTTGTGTATATAAATATTTACCATATTATTTTTCTAAATAAGTAGACTTTTATATTAATGAATAAATTAAAAATATTTTTAAGTTGCTCGAAATTTATTTATGAAAATAATAAAGAAAAGATATTGGATTATAACCCGTCATAAGTCAAGACTACCAGTAAATCATTAAATTATTCTCAACAAAAAGAATTGTAAATAGAGACACAAATAAGGGAAACTCTAATTTTATTCAACAGCTGTATTAATAGTAAAAAGTCGTTTTATCTTATTTTTTTTATTATGAGTATTAAAAATTCCTCAGTATATTAGTATGTTTAAAAATATACTCAACATAAAATTGTTTAATCCTATCTTCACTGTAACAACCTTCAAAAAACGCCATTGATGCAATTAGATTTACACAGTCCAATCACATTAATGTGACCACCACCTACTTTCGACGTCAACGTGAAATAACCCATCACAAAAGGCAGGTGGCAGCCCATTGCAGTGGAGTGTATATAAAGAATTCCACTTAATACCACTTAAATACCACATTTCACACTCCACTTAAAGCCAGAATATACAAGAGTGCATATTCTGGCTTTTGACAGGTGGTTCCATTAATGTGACTGGACTGTGTATGAATATATGTACAAAAATTGAAAGTGAGAGTTGAAAATTTGAAAACAAATTGAATTATTTTTCCATTCGGGACATTTAATACAGATTTTGAACTAATATAGATTCATAACAATAATATAGATTATGAAAAATTTTTTTTGTTTAAATTAAATCTAATGTGCAATGAGTACCGGCAAATTTCTATAGAATGATTCACAATGCAAGGAAGAGAGAGAGAAGAGAGTGGTGCTGGTTCTAACTGCATAGAGGTGCGCCATTGAAGAGAGTGGTGCATGGGGTGCGCAGTGGTGCACTTACCATTACCAAAGTCAAGGGTTAAGGCCCTTCTTCTGGAAGGTTCGCTCCTACACCAATACAGGTCGGGATGGCTAACCGCTGCAGGGGGAGGGATACAACACAGGTCATGCATAACACACATAACGCTAACACTAAAACGTACCACAACGCAAAAGCCCCAAAATCATATATAATTTTTATCAAAATTCTCACAACTTGTTTAATGAGTAGCATTCGTTTCGACATTAAAATATCTTAAAAAAATATTTATTGCCATAAAGAATTAATGTGATATTTTTTAATAAAGCTATATAAGTAAAATTTAAGAACTGATAATAATTAAATTTATTTTATGATACAACTTTCTCTTAATTTTTAGAAATAGTCTAGGAAAAGAAATTTTAAACTGAATTAGTAATTCTTACTGTATTTATGCACTTATTTAAGTAGCTAGCAACCTAATGAATTTTTTAATTAACTTAATTACAAACTATACCAATTAGTTCTTGAGTAATAACAGGTTAGAAGTTTGAAGAAGAATATTGTGAATCACAGATTATTACGAATTCACTCGCATTGTTTCTTAAATCAAGTTGAGTGAATGTTTTGGCCTTATTAAAGCTAATTAGAACCTTTGCAGGAAGCAAGTTTTAAATTTTCAAATACTCCTATAGTTTAATATTGTTACTAAACGCTGAATCCAAGATGCTAGTGATTTATATAGAAAACAAGTTTTATTTTGAAAAAAGTTTCACTCAAAAAAATTCATAAAAAATAATTGAGCATAAATAGGGTGTAAAATTTCATCTAGTGATATTAATAAACTATAATTATAAATTGGCATTTTGGAACATTTCGTACGAGTTTGTTTAATGAGTAGGTGTCACACAAAAATTTGAACAATTTGAATAATAATAGTTGGAGCAGTGAATAATGCTTCCAAAATAAAAAATGCTACCAATATTTATTAATAAAGTTTTATAATTGACATAATTTATAGTTATACGTCTAAAATCAGGAGATAAAATACAAAATTAAATGAACATTAAATGATAATAATATTTAATATTTTCTTATAATTTTTTAAAACTATTTTACAAAAAAAATTCCTTTTGTTCAATTCAATTTTGTTATGTGAAAATTTATTGCATATTAAACTAAAATAATTACAAATAAATGTACAGCTGAACAACAAAAGTAGATGTAAGCATAATGGATAAAATTTAACAAATATTAGCGGCTAAATTTGGGGATGTTGTTTATGGTACATTAAGTATGATGTAACTATACAATCATGCAAAATAATTTCACATCAAGGATAGAAATTTTTTTTAAATTAGGAAACACTTAATGACAATTTGCTCGAAACAATAAAAATACAAACATGATAAAAAAATTTGTAGTATCTAATATAAAAAGCAATAATGCAGATGAACATGTTGAAACATAGATATTTTTAACTATAATTAAATATATTCTAAATAATATATATTATAAAAGTCACATCTTTCACATATTTTTTTTTTCATTTTTTTATAGTTAAAATAGTTATTTATAAATGAATACGTTTTTTGAAAAAATTCTAATACGAAGTATAATAATAACTAGAAATATGTTAAAATTTTATAATTTTTTTTTAAAATTATTATTTACAATAAATTTTAAGATTATTCGAATGTATTGAAATTGCAATATTTACAAAAAATAACTAAATCAAAGGAAAGAAAAGCTACATTTTATAATTTAAATCTAAATTTATTCTTTTCAATTGAGTTTTTATAATAAACATGTAGTAAAAAGTTTAAATGCATTCGAAAATTTAAATTAGACGATAACCTCCAAAATTCAATTTTTTTATGATATTGCAGACAATTCACTAGAAATGCAACATTTTCTCTGCATCATTAGGCAACACAGATAACTAAAGATACCATTGAAGCAATGATATTCACATGCTTTTTTAAAAGTTTCAAACAGACATGCTTATTTCTACACATATAAAGGAACATTAAAATAAGTCTTTATTTAAACTAAGCATATATAACTAGATGAAGAAGGTTTTTCTTATATAATATATTCAACTATGATTTAATTTTATTTAATTGATAACATGTGCATGAAATTACGATATTGGGGACATGCTTCAGAATTAATTTGGTTAGAATACTTTGAAGAATAAAAAAAAATACGCCTTACTTTTTATCCAGGTTTAAATTAATATAAAGTTGCAATTAAAAATTATTTAAAAATAAATATCACCTAAATGTATTTTTTATATCTTAAAAATTTAGGATATTGATTGCAAAATTCGTATCTAATAAATATTCAATAGTTTAAAAAAAACATATAAAATGATTGTAAGATTGTAGTTATTTAAAAAATAAACTATACATATATATATTTATATTTCTAGACATGATAAAATTTTTTAACTTTCATAAAATCCATTTTGTATTCAAATTCAAAACAATTTCTTAATTTGGCAAAATTGCAGAATAGGAGCCACTGGGATTTGGCGTCAAGAATTCTTTTCTCCTAACTGCGCCAAGAAAAGGGTTATCATTGTAAGTGAAGTGAATTTCAAACAGTACAAGAAATCTGGGTGACTACATTTGGCGACTTATCGTTCAGTTGACGCAAGAGAAGAGACAAGAAAGTCGCCAAATCCAAACGGCCCCTATTTTGCGATTTGGCACTTATTTTTATAAGATAATTGTTCAGCAACAATTGTAACACTACACACAATGTAAATGCATTGAGGGAAGATAAACATCTTGAATTTAACGTTAAATTATACATTTAAATTTACTTATTGCATATGATTGATAAATGTAAAAAATTAAATAATATACAATATAGCTGTTAAAATGATTAATTGTCTTTAAAATTTGATAATATCGACACACGGGAAAACAATTTTATATGTAATTTTGTCATGGATTTCCTTTTCAATTTATAAACATTTAATGATGTAAGCCAGATTAAACTTATCAAGAACATTTTTTAACTAAATTAGTATTTTTATTGCAATTGATGTTGATTTAAGCAATATAGTTAGAAAATGATTTATTGTACAAAAGATTAATTAACTTTTCCTATAAATATGTGATTATGAAATAATGTTACATTTGCAAAACTCGTTTCATTTAAAATTATATTAAAAACAAAAATATTTTGTAAATATATTGAAATGCTGTAAAAATAATTAAATATGTAAAAAAAACTCTTGTTATAAAATTCTTTATGATTTGTTCAATGTATTTGGCTTTAATCTGTAATACTCCATACACATATTGAATTAGCTGCTGTATTTCTAGGTCAAATAAACATTCTATTTAAGAATAGATTTAATTATACAGAGAAATGAAAAGAGTTTATGATTAAAAACTTCGCAAGCAATGTCTATAAAAATAAAATTACTGATCAATATAATAGGGGTTAATATTCACTAAAACACGTTCATTAAAGTATAACAAATCACTAAACGAGGTAAATATGAAGTTTGTCTAAAATTTTTGAATAAAATACATTAGTAATGACAATATTATGATCGCATTAGTTAAAGAATACTTATTTAGTTTTAAGGGATAAACTTCCTGATCTGATTTTAATACAATATAAAGATATTCTATAAGAATTTTATTGCAAAACTTTATAACTCAAAAACTGGTTATTTATTAACATGCTCCTTATGTTAAAATACTACTAAAGCTTACATTAGTATGCTTTAATAAGGAAATATTTTGGCTCAACAGGTATTAAAATTTTATTATCTATTTTTTCAAAGGAATTACCTCTGTGTTTTCTGATGAAAACCAAGTATCAGGGAATATAGATATTAGAATAGGGTAGAATGTTCTTGATATATCCTAAAAAACTCCTGAGAGGCATAGAGAGTGAAATTGATCTTCTTTCCAAGCGTAGAGACATTTTCTCATTTAATAATTCACTCCCGGAAATGAACTTCAGGAATTTTTCCACGAAAAAATACTCGAAATCAATTTTTTTTTCGAATCTTTCAAGTTTTGGAAACGCATATATTGATGCAATTGGAGATAAATGCCTTCGGTAACCGATAAAAAAAAGAACAGAAAAAATCCCTAGCACAGGCCAAATAATGCGCTTTTTGTAAATTAAAAAAAAAAAAAATTTATTCAAAAGTTTGAGCTATAAAATGTAACAGTTTTTGAGTTATAAAGTTTAGAAATCAAGGTATCCTTTCTCAGTGAATCTATATCATTACGAACTATAAATTTAATTTAATAAAATTAAAAGTAGTGTGTTTTTAAATAAAATCCAAACTATAATTTGTATACCACCCTTCACACTACATCTGATTATTCCATGAATTATTCTTACCTTCAAAATGAAATCAAAATACACAGAAAGTTTACCTGCGGAGAGCGTTCCCTTCTCTTTGAAGGAAGAAGATGTCCTCCACAAAGTGTCGGGTGGTCCTCCCTTGTATGTGTCCGGTTCTTTGAAGGTGCATGATGGGGGAGGGGCTGTGTAGTGGTCCATCTCGACAAGGCTCTGTCGCCGAAGCTCCAAAAGATGCAGGTGGGGGTCGAAAGTGTCCAGCGCAACAGTTTCAGCGTCAGGGGTCAGCATCATACCCTCCTGATCTTTGGCTTCCGACCCTCTGCGTAGCAGTGAAGGCAACCATAAACGCAAGGACTTGCTCCTTGCGGCTGTTGAGAGAAAACCGGTAGGGTTGTGAGTACATGTTGTAGCATAGGTAGCAATTTGTACCGCTAATGTTGTTTAAATTTATTGTCTTAGGGAGAAAGTTTACTACATTTTAATTCATAATATTTGCATGAATATTTTTAAAGTTTGACTTTTAGTTATTTATAACTTGTACCACCAATATATAGTTTTGTCAAGTTTCTGATAAAAACTGTAAATTAATTTTTTTTAATGTAATTATATTTGGGTTGAATATGGTATAAATCAGGCTGTTAGATATTTATAATAAGCATTATTTTTTATTATTGATAGTTTTTCAATATTTTAGAATCACGGATTATGAATCTTTGAATAGTTCAAAGTTTTTCATTTATGATATATAAAACCTCTTCTGATGGAACGATTTGTTGCATTGACTCAAGCTCCTTAAAAGTAATTTTGTTTGCATTCAGTCCGCTAAACAGCTTTTCTCTGAAAGTTGATAAAAATTATAAAATGATGTTGATTTGTATGATATGATTTTAAATTCATCTCATACAAATCAACATCATCAAATGTGTGAAGTCGTAGGTCAGATGAAAAAGTTATGAAGATCTTAAACTTTTAAAAAATGAAAATGTGTCGATAAATTGGAGAAATTAAGTTGAAAAAAATGTCTTGAACATCATGTCATATAAAGAAAATATCACTATGAATGTAGATTACAATGGAAACTGTTCAAAAATACAAAATTAATATACAGGAAATACGCTTACATTCAATGTTCATATTTCCTGAAAATTATTAATTAAACTATTAGAAAACAGCAACTTCAACACATTTCAATGGTCTTTATTGCTCAGTAGGAAAAAAATAATAAAAATTAACTCCATTTACAATATAATTCAAAAGTCATGATAGTTAATAATTTAATTAAGGTTGAAATCCAATAATGCTCCCTATAATTAAATACAAGTATTACTATTTAGGAAGGATAATTAGAAAATAATTTTAATATAGGAAAATTAGTTTGTTAGGTGTCAAACAAGCGTGAAATAGGCCATGAATATATAAAGACGAACTTATTTTGAACATAGGATTCATTTTTTGTATCTAAAAGGTGCTTTTCTTAAATGAATACAAATGACAGCATAGATCTCTGGGATTCTAAAAGTCTAATGCAACAAAAAATAGAACATATATGGTTTCATTGAGCTTCATTAATGCACGTTTCTTACAAAGATGAAAGTTTTATCAATATAAGTAGTTTTTTTTTCTTACAATCCAAAATCTTCTAAAGTTCGATATTTTCGTGGAAAATTTATCTTTCTGTCATTTATAATATAATTCTTTAAACCACTGGTAAAATATGAAATAATAATTGAGAAATTGTTTTTTGTTTTGAATAAGGAATATCTACACTTTTTCAATAAGCCTTTTTAAGTAAAAGCCTTACTACTAAAGAAATAATAGAAGAAATAATTGAGTACTAAATCAATAAATGTTAAGTTCTATGATGTACGAAAAACATTCCAATAAACAGATGGAATTCACTAAAAGATCATGACTGATTAATATTTTTATGGATGCCAACAAGTTGTACTTGTCTGGTATAAAAATGATTGATCTAAAAAATATTTCTAGTGCTTCCTATAAGAATAATTTCCTAGTATAATCAGCTTTTCTTAGAGAAATAAGTTTTCTTATCAGAAATTCTGTTGGTTCAAATAAAACTACATTATTTATATAAATGTTAAACATGACTTTCGTTCTTAGAAAAATGAATTGTAGAAGTTTTATTTAATCCTTTTATTATACCTGAATAGAAAAAGCGAAAATATAAACTTTCAATTCTCAATGTCACATTCCTTACACAAAAAGTTTGGTTAGAAAATAATTATTTTTCAAAACAATGATTATAATTTTAGAGCCTCTATAAGTATTGCGTATATTAAGTATTCTTATTCAAACAACTGCAACGATAAAATTTAATTTGAAAAAAATGTTTTGAATTCTAAAAATTATATCTTTTTTTCTCTACAAGAATTTTTGTTTCATTTATAAAAATAATTATTTCATGGTAGTACTAAAATCTCATAGGGACAACAAGCATGTGACAAATAATAATACAATATTTAAAATAATTTTTATAAATATGTGCGATGTCAGTTAAATTTGAATTAATCAATTAAAGTTAAATGAATCCTATAATCACAAAATTTTCTTTTACAAATTTATTATTCATGAGATGCCACTTAGTTTATTGCATTGATAAAAACAAAATTGTTTAAGTATAAAGTTTTTATTTAAAAAAAAATTAATAAGGATTTAATTGTATTTGACATTATAATAATTTTGGGATGTTTTTTGAAAATTTATTTTTATAAATACGAATGAAAAATGTATAAAAAATACATTTAAAAAATCTTTGTTATTCTGGCTATTTTAATTTAAAGTTGCCGAGAGATATCTTTTTAAAGGTAAAAAGTAGCATTTTTATTATATTAATAATAAAAAAAGGAATTTGTTTATATAAAGGTGTTAAAGTAAAAACAATAAAAAAAAAACCTGTTAATTGCTTATCTAGTAGGTTTTTTAGGCTACACAAATTACTTAAAATGGAAAAAGTTAAGCAACTTTGAATGTTTTTTATTTTATAAACTTTATAGAAGTTTTTGTTAAGTTTAACAGTAAATTAAAGTTTCACGTTGTGTTAAATTAATTGGAATTATTTAGCACAAAGCACAATTTAGGTACAACGTGTTTACACAAATAATATTGTAATATTTTTACATTAAATACAATAATTTTATATATTTTTTATTTAAATTAAATGATTTTGCTACAAACATTTCAAGTTCATGATAGAAATTTCATCATCAAGCCACATTTGATGTTTCAAAGTTTTTTTTTTCTATGTATTTTACTTAACTGTAGTGTATTATTGGAAAAACATTATAATAATGTGAAGTATAAAAAGGACCACATGAAACAATTAAGATTAAAAACAATTAAGACTTTAATTGATGGAATAATTTAATTATGAAGCATGTGTAAAACATAGTTGAATGTAATCGTGAGGAAATTTTTATTGGCAAGTAATTAATTAACTTTAAATATTCACACGAGTTTAATTATGTATACTAATTTATTGTATAAAAATTTCTAAAAATTATTTAAAAATTGGAAAAACTATTGCATTTTAATTTAATTATTTAAACTTTGGGTGTTGTAATTTTATTTATTTAACTCCCATGAAATGTAATGATCTATAAAATTATAGCATCGAAACCACTTTTAAAAACATTAAATTGTAAAAATACATCAAATATTTCTATAACATAATACATAAAATAAATTAAAGAAATATTAAATGTAAAATATAGGTTAAATGATATGATTTTGGACCATGAAATCTTTTGTAAATTCATTTTCAGTATTACATACAAATTATTTTTTATTTTAGGAATATTTTTTATAGACTTAATTAGATTACTAAGCAATAAGACATTTCTGTAAATAGGAAATATTTAGTGCTTAGTCAAATATATATTCCAACAATATTAAATTGTCTTTTGAATTCGAATTGTTTAGTTAAGGACAAAAATAAAATATTTTATTGAAATTCTCTCAAGAAAACTAAAGGATTTACTTTCAAAGTTTTTTTTTTAAATAAAATATTGCATTGTAGAAAAAGTGATACAAATTAGGATTTGAATGTTAAAAACAAAAACCATTATATGTAAAATATTTGTTTTAAATTTTTAATGAATCATGCTTACCAAAATACTACTATAGTTATTTATAGTAGAAAAATTATAAATAAATTGGGTTGCTTCGATTTTAACAAGTTTTGAAATTGTTGTAATATACCTAAACACATAGCAAATGGTTTTTATTTTGAGTTTGAATACAGAATAATTTTAATAGCTCTTGCATTGAATTAGTATAGATTTTTAGCGCAAGAATTCTTTTGCTTTGTTCTTTATAAATTTCATTGAATTATTACATGGAGTTACAAGAGAATATTTTATCTCCTTTGGAATATTATACAATAAAAAAGGTGGTATTATTAAAACAATGGTCTATAAACAAATGCAAAAGCATTAGAATCTTTATTTTTTCATGAAATTTAGTCAAGATGCGTGCTCAAATAAGCTTTGTGAAATTAAGTGTTAAAAGCTATATTTCTAAACTGGAAAGCTAAATAAAAGCATGTTTCAATTTTGCATGAAACGGGATGAATGATTTTTTTTCTTTTAAATCTGAAGCAGATGAGTGATTGAAGCCCAAAGTGATTTTTATTCTAATGATTAAATTAAATGATTATTATTCTAATGATTAAATTAATGATTAAAATAATTTCTACTAGATTAAATGAAGCAAGTTAACTGTGAGGAACAATAAAAAACTCGTGGAAGCTGTGCACCAATGGATACAATCGTCAATGTTTCTGAAGAATTCATCCTTTATCGTTTTCAAAACAGCTGATTATTATTATTAATAATAAAGAAATAAAAGTTAGAATTGAATAAACACCCAAAATAATATTTATTGCATTAGCATTAATATTTAATCATTTTTCCAGTTAAAGTATTTTGTGTGGCTCATATGAAGTATTGTATATAACAGTTATTGATAACTTAATAAAAGGCTCAGGCTTCGCTCGTTTGAACATAGGACAGTTTTTGAAGAAAAAAAAGACCTTTCATTTCTTTGATATCCTTACTTTATATACCTTATCCTTACTTACTTCGTATTAAATCTCCATTAAATTTTATAATCTATTGATAGAAAGCATTGATAATACATTGATATTAAGTATATTACGATACATATAAGTTTATTATGATATTAAGATATTTCGACATTCAGTTTTGCTAGAGGGCATTGATAGAAACTTAATTATAATTTTTTTCAAAAGGTATTTCGACACTCATTTCAGTCAGAGGAAAGAATGAATTCTTCGATGAAAACATTTTCAAGTGAGGGAAGTTGGATGTAAGAAATTTGGAAATTGTGATTGATATTAACTACGTGAATTTTTTTCTAAACTAACAAAAGCGTGACAAGGGTGTAAGGCTGTATGGTGCGCATCAATAATAGAGAAACACCTCGTGGACCGGCTTCATTTGTAGTGTAATCTTCGACGGATCTGATGCTGTTGTGTAGCCTCGGACGCATGCGCTGGATTTGGCGGGAAATTTGGGGAAATCTCTTGAAAACTGAAATAAAACACTTGGCACAATTTGTGGCAGGAAAACTGAACCATTTGTGCGATTTTTTTTTAAAACTGTGCACAGTATAATATGAATAAGAAAGTATAATAACAAATAGGAAACATTTTTAAAAAGAAGCATGAAATTTCGTTAGATTACATTAAACATTCCATAAATCTAAAAACAAAGAAATAAAAAAAAAATAACACTTTTATGAAACATATAAACAATTTTTTTTATTTATTTACTATTACATCAAACTGTCTGAAACCATTAATTTACAAGGACTAGAATATGAAGATTTTTCAAAAAAATTGATGAAAAGTTAAAAATTTTTTTTATCAATTTTTCATTAAAGTTTTACTCTTAAAATATTTCTAAACAAACAAATACATTTTTTAAATTGCATAAAAGGCCTTTTTAAGTGTTTCTCAGTGAGTCTTCTAATATTATTTTTCATAATTATTAATTATGGTATATTTCAGAATTCTTCAATAAAAATAAGGCAATATGGGTGTTATTCTAATCGAAAATCTTGATAATTTATCATAAAAATTTAGTTAATAAAATATTTCAGTAAAAAGGAGTTATACTGACTTTAATAAAATGATTATTATTTTCTTAATATATATTATATTGAAATTATTGAAAAATTGGTATTTAATCGAGAATCACACGAATAAGAACTAAAAATTTTGGAACTTTTGAGGAAATTAACAATGTTTGATTGCATTTAATTTCTATTTATTTGAATGTATTTAATTCAAATAGGTTTGTTTGTATTTAATTTTTTGAATTTATTTAATATTTTTTTTCATTTTTCGAAAGTGGTATAAAAAATATTCTTAAATAAAAATAAACGCACTTAATTACTACAAATTTTTTTAAGACTTTTTTTTATGTCTTGTATGTATTTTATGTCCTTAGCGTATTGTTATTCTGGCCTATTCATTTTCAATTTAAATGCTCTGAAATAATTAATATGCTTTTCTATTTTTTTTCTATATTTAAAAATACTGATTATTTAATTCCGATTTTTACGAAGATCAAATAACAAGGAATTTCAATCTTCCTTTTAAAAATTATTATTGCATAGTTTTTTTATTTTAAAAATGTAACTTATAAAATGAAATATTTTGTTAATTAATTTAACCCATTTTAACAATCGATTAACAAGCATTTAATAGTGGCGCCATCTACTGCAAAGAAAGATCTTAAAAACGAAAAATATTCATCAGAAAAACGAAGTACAATAATTAAAGTAAAGTTGCAAACTTCCATAATTAATAAAAAAATTCCTTTTCCCACATTTCCCTTATTCTTTTTTAACAATAAAAGGAAATAATTTCTGAATGGATACATTCATGAAGAAGTCTTATTTTCTGTAATATTTTAAACGTGAACTTTTCTTTATCTAATAATCATTTTATTTGTTTGTTCAAAAATTTGCAATAACTAAAACTGAGAAAACATTTAAAATTTAAGAAATATATATATAAGTCTTTGTTTTAGGACAAAATGTTATTAAATCAATGTATGAGGTATTCAATTCTAAAAAGAAAGTTTTCGAATGATCCACTTTATAAAAATCAGCAAATAAAAATGAATGAATACATTTTTTAAAATAAAAATTAAAAATGTTATTTTTTAAATACTTTTTTAAAGGTAAGTAACAAATTTTTACAACTATAATGAAATTTTATATTTAAGAAATACATCAATTCACTTTCAGTATTATAAAAAGAATATTGCAAGACGTATAAATAAAATATTAGACGGATTAGAAATATAAAACTATATAAGAAATTAATTTTTTAAGCAATATTTACCAAAGAAATTTATTACAATTAGATTTTAGTATATATTATAATTTTACATTTAAAAGTTGTAAGTAAGGAATATTGCTCTAATATATTTCTATTAGTTTTATAAAATTATTAAAATAAAAATATAAGTACTATTATTTTCCACTAAACTACATGTTAAGTTAAAATCATCTATTTCCTAAATCTATTATAATATTAACAATTAATTTTATTGAATAATACGAGAAAAATTGCAATCATTATTTTATGCACTAAACGTAAATATCAAGAACTACATTTACTTTTCCTCAAAAATGCTTCTTTTTTTTCTTAAAATGTTGCGAGAATGCTCAAAGAAAGCCTAAAATACATCAGATATATCAGGGCTAAATCCATATACTTACACATTAAGGGGCTAGTGCAAGGCGTTATCACTTCGTCTCTATACGGGGCATCTGTTATGTCCTCAAAGTTCATTATAAACATGCTGATCTCTCCTTCCTCATTCTTAATAGGAGCTGTCACCTGACTGCACAAGAATTTGGTCCCTACGATTAAAATATACAAAAAAAAAAAAAAAAAGTCATAAAATATTCTAAGTATAAACTTTATCATAAAATGTACTAATAAAATTTTTAAAAAATCATTATAAGTTTACGTTACAGAACGATTTAAAATAATTTTTATGATTTAAATTGTTTTTTACTATACGTATGAATTTAGTGAAAAAAACATAATACAGAATTATATTTTATTTATAAATGTTGTTTGGAACTTAGAACGATATTTTCTGAACTTTTTAATGTGGTTTTCAATTTGTGTTTTACATGATTTTGTATACATATTAGTAATATTTTAATTCGTCTCATGCACATTTGTTGGTTTTTTAGACACCAGCTGGTACTAGCATTAATTACTTTTATTATAACTGCATTTACTAGATTTCGACTACAAGAGGCATTTAAAGAATCATTGATTTACATAAAAGTTATTTAATATATAAAAGTAGTTTTTCGAAGAATATGAAGATAAGGTTGTCCTCAATGTTTTTTTTATGTGAAAAAATGTAAAATTTCATTTGAAAGATAAATAAGAATTTAATTTTATTTGTACACATATATTATGCATTTTAAATGACAAAACAATGGCATTAATAAAGAAATTAAAATTTTAAATGCCATTTACAGGGCAAAATATGCTTATAAATATTAACAAATTATATGAGAATGTTAAAAGTTTTTCGGTACCCTGTTTTCATTAATTATTATTTAATGATAGGTAATTTGAAAAAAAATATATTTAAAAATATTTAATAAATACTGACATTTATCCATATTATAACATAATGAAGGAAGTATCGAGTAACTTTAAATTTTATGCAATGGATAGGTTATGGAAGAATATGCAGATTATGAACATAGTAAGTTGTTAATGTTGTTTATGTGCGTCAGTAGCACTTCTTGTCAGCAGTGTCAAAAGTGAGAACACAATGGAAGTTTTAAATACTGAAATTACGTTTTTTGCTATTTGTCTGTTTAGGAAATTTAATTATGCGTCGTTGAAAAACGATAGATAGAGGAAAACTTATTTGAGGAAGAATCACTGCCGTTAAAGACAATGGATTTATATAATTTTGGAGAGAATCAAGCTACAGTTATGCAAATGTGGAATGACTGAACGCTGAAGAGACAAATGGATATTTTTTAAAAACGACTATTGTTGCAGCTACCCTTGATGCTGTAACATAAGCGTTTGCGAGTTAAATTGTGTGTAAAAAAGCCGCTCATGAACAAAACAATGACATGGCATCATGATTTTAGATGAACCTTGATTTTCATACAGTACCTAGATGGCCACATTTGAATATAGCGTTTCTGTGTTATCATTTCAGTCCATCACCTGGTATTATCGCATGAGGCGCCATTAGACTGACTCTATACCCATTTCGCCTGAAACAGATTTTTTTATAAAAGCATAAAATCGCTCGCTGGTACATTAGATGAATTTTGATGTCGTATGAAATCAACATATTATAATACAACACGTCCAAAACTACTTTAATTTGATGGCGACACGTGTACAGGCATTTCATGGTATTTATTTCTACACAAAATATTAACTTTTTCGCTTCTCACAAATCAAACAGAGTCATAATTTCAATAATTTTATCCTATTTTTGGGTTCTATGCTTAATAAATATCACTTGGGTTACATGTTTAATAAATATCACTTGGGTTACATGTTTAATAAATATCACTTGGGTTACATGTTTAATAAATATCACTTGGGTTACATGTTAAATATCACTTGGGTTACATGTTTAATAAATATCACTTGGGTTACATGTTTAATAAATATCACTTGGGTTACATGTTTAATAAATATCACTTTTCTTATTCTTCCTGGTGTGACCTTTTGATGGTTTAATAGTATGTTTGTAGATGTGGCAAAAGAAGATAGTATTAATAACATATCCACTAAATAGTTACAAAATCGGATAAAGCTTTATTAATCTAAGTTTATTGTTAATTTTGCATAGTGTTTTTTTTATTTATTAACATTTAATATTACATAGACTGTCTGTTATAACGGCAATTCATTAAAAGGAAGTAATTGAAAAAAAAAAATTAATATTAATGATTCAGACATCATTAGAGACGGATTAGGTATTAAATTGGATAAATAAATGCTATGTATAACTATTGAAAAACTGACTGATATTTGTTGTATTATAAATTATTTTGATGAAGTATATTGAAATTGAACTGCATAATACTATATACAATGCTAATGCATTCCTTTAAATAATACTAACGCAGAATATTATATTAATACAAAAGGATAATTTTGTATTAAATAAAAATATTTAAAAATGGCCCCCACTATCTCCAATTTTGATAAATACTGGTGTATTTTCATAACACTTAAAAAAATATTTCTTATTTTCAGATTGGTGAAAGAGTTCAAAAGCTAGGAGCCTTTAAAAATTTTAACATATGCTTTTTGTCTTCCATTTCTGATGGAAGGCCTGAGGATATAAATGACAGCAATTCTTTTCAATTAGTTCCCTTGAATATGACTGTCATTCTTTTAAATTTGTTCCCATTTGTTTGATTTGAACCCCTTCTATGTTTTTTTTTGTTTGTTTTAACAAAACTACCTTTCCTTTAAAACTTACTACAAACTTACAAATAAATAATTTTATTAGAACTTCTTCAGAAATCATTTAATTTGTTTTTTTTTTTTTTTTGGTTAAAAAATATTCTTCTCTTCGAATTTCCTACCCATGAATTTTTTTTAAAAATTTTACGTATAATTAACTGTAAGTGTGTTCTAATACCTAAGAAATTTCGATGGGATATTTAGAGACCTTTTTTTAAAAAAATCAATTAAATATATTTTTTACCAATAAATTTCTGAAGGAATTTTTGATGTAAGTGGCCTGTTAATAAAGCCTAAGTTACAAACTATCTTGTTTAAATATGACTATGAAGATTTTTTACATTACCTCAAACTGTTTAAAAAGGGAATTTTTAACTAATCAGAAAAATAACTGTAAGAACTTCGAAATGAATGATTTTTAGTCAATCATGTTATTTAACCGTAGATAAAATTTTAAGTATTGTAATTAATTTCCAGAAGATAGAGTTTTGAACAAGTAAATTAGCAAAATATATACTTAAGTAATTTAAACGTAGAAGAAAGATATTGGTTGAGTGAATTTTCTAAAACGGAATAAGTCGTTAAGTTAAAATAGCTGTTGTTTTAAAAATTATTCCGCATAGAAAAGTAGAAGAGTGTACTGTTGAGTTAACTAAATATTCAGTCAGCTAATTGTTAATCATCAACTGAGTTAACTGCCAATCACTTAAATTATGATTGAAAAAGGGTCAGTATTTCTTTGTTCTTCAATAAAAGAAAGTTTTCCTTTTGTTATAGTGCCAAAATGAAAATTTATTATTATAAAAATTTATTTTTTAATTTGAAACTCATAAAAAAACTCCGATTTATTTTATCTTTATTATATTCAAACCATAAAATCATTAATTAATAGATAATGCAAAACTGAATTGTTCATAGATGTTATTCCTGGAAAGATATAACTTTTTATCGGTATAAAAAAAGTTGAAGAATTGTTATTATATTCTGCAAAGGAGTGATCCATATCAATCCAATGATTGGTCATGCGACATAAAGGACTTATCAGAAGAAATTTTTTCAAAGAAATAACTCATGAAGTAAACAACTGAAAAATGTTTTTAACTTTTAGTACAATATCTCCATAGAAGATGCATGTGATTTTTTCATAAGAAAATTATCTGCTTATTTCATTATAGCAAAATGAAAGTGTGCGCAAGTTAAGACTGCATTGAAAAAAGAAAAAAATGTTTGTCTACTGGATATTAAAGAGCAACTCTTAAAAATAATTAAAATAATATTTTGATAAAAGTTTTTAAAAAATTAGAGATAATATTTTGAATTTGTTAAGTGGATACGAAAGATTAAAATTAAATTATTTTCACTAGTTAATCACAGGAAAAAAAAAACTATTCAAAACTTTTTCAATTTCCAAAATAAGTTAAGGTAAAAAATACAAATGCTTTATTTATGTATGGTGCAGTAAGAAAAAAAAATAGTGAAGCAGTGAGTGATTTTTTTACTGGATAGAATTAATCATTTTTTATTTGATAACATTATATTCGATATTATTACAAGAAATACTTGTAAACTTGGTTATTAATTGAATATCTAAAAATGCAACCAACAGAGAAACAATTTTAAATTAAATAGTATATAATTTATAAGACTCAAACTTAAATTATATATAGCATTGTACTTAATAAACCAGGTGAATTAAATAGAAATTTGTTAAATTTGTTTAAAATTTACATTTTCAAATAGAGATGTACGAAAGTTTTTATTTACATTTTGTCAAATATTTTAATTGAAAAGTAATGACCTTAACAAAAGTGTAACATTTCCGATTTTATTCCACTATGCTATAATCTATTCTAAAACTATATTTATGTTTTTTCTTATGATTAAAAATAATTATACAGAATTGTAAAGAAATTTTCACAATCGAAATTTTATTTTTGAGTAATGCTATTTGTATAAAATTCTTGAAACGCATTATACAATTTAACATCCATTAAATTTCTTTAATGGCTGTTTAAATTAAAAATTAAAATAATTTTAAAAATTTTTTGTTCATATTTGTTTATTATTGGGATTATGATGGCGATTTTATTCTTAAATAAAATAAAAGATAATTATTTAATTGCATACAATTTGTATACATTGATATTCTATCCTGACAATTTGAAAATTGTTATAATTTTTGTTATCTTCATTTTTTGAAAAGATAATTGTAGACTTACTTTAAATCCAGCGAATCACATGCAATTTTTAAATGATTATTTTAATTAGTAAAGCATTTTTAATGAGTATTAATTTATTTTTGTGATTAATAAAAAAAAATGATATTCACTATGATTCTTATAATTTAAGATTTAAATCCTTTAAAATACTTCAGAAATAAATTATTCGTAATTGCTAGAATTAAGAAAATAATTTTCTAAAATTATTTAATTACATTCAACCAAATTTTCAGAAATGTTTTTTTTTTAGCAAGATGAATGTTTGTGGATTTAGTGGATGAAGTCGATTTAGCATTGTTAGTGATGTCCTTGAGCTATTTTTTTTATTCATTGGTAAACAATTTCTCAGTAAAGTTGCAACATTTTCCTGTTTTGCAATATTTATAATTTCAAAATTGAATTAAAAATAACGATTCAATTATTTTATGAATTAGGCTTGCAGCAATTGATTGTTAGTGTTTTAGGCCTTTTTTGGGGAAACCTTAGTTTAAAACATAATAAACAAACTGAATTGAAATTTTTTAATTTAGGTTACGGATGGAAATGATTAATAAAATATCCGTAGAATCCCTTCTTCTAATTCAATGAAAAGGTAGAATGTATGAATCTCATACGAAAATCATATTATGTAGACGAATCAGAAACAATGCAGACGAAAACCAGCAAAATCCATTACACTGAAGTGACAAAAGTCATCTGAAAATAGCAATATGCAAATTTTCAGATGGCAGTAGCATCGCGTAGAACAGGTATAAATGCGCAGTGCTTTCGCAGAGCTTTCATTTCTGTTCAAGTTATTCATGTGAAGAGGTTTTGACGTGATGATGACCGCACGACGGGAATTAACAGACTTTGAACGCGGAATGTTAGTTGGAGCTAGACGCATGGGTCATGCCATTTCGGAAATCGTTAGGGAATTCAACATTCCCAGATCCACTGTGTCAAGAGTGGCATAATTTCAGGCATAACATCCCACCATGGACAGCGCAGTGGTCGACCACCTGCACTTAACGACCGAGACCGGCGACGTCTGCAAAGAGTCGTAAATTCTAACAGACAAGCAACACTGCGTCAAATAACCGCAGAAATCAATCTGGGACGTACAAGGGACTTGTCTGTTAGAACTGTGCGGAGAAATTTGGCTTTCTTGGGCTATTCCAGCAGAAGACCGACTCGAGTGCCTTTACTGACAGAACGACATCGCTTGCAGCGACTCTCGTGGGCACGTGAGCATATCGGTTGGTCCCTAGATGAATGGAAAACCGTGGCCTGGTCCGATGAGTCACGATTTCAGTTGGTAAGAGCTGATGGTAGGGTTCGAGTGTGGCGCAGACCCCACGAAGCCATGGACCCAAACTGTCAGCAAGGCACTGTTCAAGCTGGTGGTGGCTCCGTAATGGTGTGGGCTGTTTTTTCATGGCATGGACTTGGTCCTCTGGTGCGACTGGACCGAACATTGACTGGAAATGCTTATGTTCAGCTACTTGGAGATCACTTGCAGCCATTCATGGACTTCATGTACCCAAACAACGATGGGATTTTTATGGATGACAATGCGCCATGTCACCGGGACACAACTGTTCGAGATTGGTTTGAAGAACATTCTGGACAATTCCAACGAATGATCTGGCCACCTAGATCGCCCGACATGCATCCCATCGAGCATTTATGGGACATCATCGAGAGGTCTGTTCGTGCCCAAAATCCTGCACCATCAACGCTTTCACAATTATGGACGTCTATCGAGACAGCATGGCTCAATATTCCTGTAGAAGACTTCCAACGACTTGTTGAGTCCATGCCACGTCAAGTTGCTACACTTCGCCGGGCGAAAGGAGGGCCGTCACGATATTAAGAGGTATCCCATGACTTTTGTCACTTCAGTGTATTTATGCTGTAAACTTAAACAAGTGAACAGATTCTAGTTAAAAATAATCATAAATAATCAGGATAACTATTAGGCTATTAAGGACATAATGGTTCCATATCAAAAGGAAATTCTTGGTGAAAAAAGTTTTTATTTATGGTTGAAAAGTCTATGTTAAACAAAATTTTATCACATTAGAATAACCTGGTATTTTAAAATAAAATTTAACATAATTTAACGTATTTGAATTTAAATTTTGAAGTCTGCGTGGAGATAGTAGAATCAAGAATTTGATTTAAAAAACCTTTCTGCTTACTATGAAACATGCAGATAAATTTAAAATTTTTAGGTATGTCTTTGTGTTTGAGGAACATAAAATTATTTTATGGAAAACATTATTTATCAGTTTTAAAAATTTGAAAGAAAATCTGGAAACATTAAATCCAGACCTTGAATGCATTAGTATAATGATGCATACAGGCTTGCATGATATACATAAACATGCAGACTTAAATAATCCTCTACAGATTTTTTTTTTTTTTTACAAAAACAGCAAAAACCTTGAAAATTTTTCTCATTCATTGGATATATTTTATATAACTAATGAAAAAGATAAAGAAAAGAATATATAGAAATAATTAAAGAAAAGAACAATAAATCATTATTTTTTTTAAATGTCTATTGAAATCAACTTTGTAAGAGAAATAGAACAAAGTTGACACTTAAAAACACTCTTACATTAGAAATCTTTTTGAATATAATCTATATTTAGGAAACAAATAATTTCTAATTAAAGATTGTCTACACTAAATTTTAAAAGTTTTGTAATTTGCATTCTATTGCGAAATATTTAAAAAGCATTTAAATTGTCCAAATTCTTATGCGAGCTAATTTTTAACATTTTTTGCAAGCAAATAAAACTATATAAGACATTTTTAAATATCATTTTATATTTCAAATTACTTAAAAATATATATAAAATTTTTTGTAACAAAATATTATTTAAAATTGTATAAAAGTTCGTAAAATATAAATAATAAAATAAAAGCAAATAAACACAAAAATCCCTTTTTCAAATGATTAGTTAAAAATTTAATAAAAAAAACAATAAGTGAAGTAATTCTTCATTATTAAGTAGTTAAAAAATCCAGATGTTCAAAAATTCAAATTTTCGAATAATGAATTTTTAATTTTTAATTATTTTTTCATCTACAGAAAGAAGACTTTCATGATAATTAAAAAAATTCTACCTCATTTTAATGATTTATCTAGATCTTTTAAATTATTTATTCAAACAGAAAATAAAAATATATATAATTTTAATATTTGAAATTAATCTACTGTATCTTATTCTTTCCTATAATTTTTGTAGTATTAAAACTATTTTATTCTATTGATTATTAATTAAAGTTGTTTAAAGGTCAAAGTAATAATATCTGAAAAAATTTCAGATATTATTTAGTACATTTTAGAAGGGTTTTTTAACCCAAAGAAATAATTAAAAATGCATGTAAAAGAAAACCCGTTTCATTTTGTTTTAAGTCACAATTAACAAGTAAATTCTAATCAAAAGAAAAAATTATTTTTTCTGTTTACATTTATAAATAAATGTTTACTTTAAATTTTTTAATTTAACTGCAATACAAATTTAAAACATCTTTTACCTTTTCTATAATGCATAATTTAATGGATAAATATACTAAAAGTCTTTAGAAAAATATGACGATAATAATAAACTCAAACTCAAATAATAATTGAAACAAAGTATTAGATATGAAATTTTTTTTAACAGAAGCAATTACAAACATGATTAAATTAAAAATGTAATAATTACCTGATACAAATATTCAGAATTTAAATTCCATTTCATTCAAGTGTTCAAATAAAATGAATTTTATTTAATTTTTTAAATGTTAAATTCTAATGTACCACGAAAAGAAGTTCTATTTCATTAAAAATTTGTTCTAAATTAATTATATACTATTTAAAATTCTTCATCACTGATATCTGGCACAATTTAAAAATTCTAAATCTCAACTCGTGAAAAATAAACTGCAAACGATTTAATTCTTCCTGATCTTTTCAATATTATTTTTAAAAACGATTTTTAAATATTAATAATTTTAATACAGTGCATCAAAATAATTTTTAATTAACACTATTAAGAAAAAAAAAAAATAGATATATTACAATAAATTTTTTAAATGGCCAATAATAATTGAATTTGGTAATTAAATGATAATTTAAATTTGCCTCTCGAATTCTTTATTGCTCATTATTGTTATTATGTGTTCAAACGCTGTTAGAATCTTTTTAGGGGGGATAAAATGGGTAATTAAATGTATCGATTGATATTTAACCCTTCAAACATAATGATTATTATTGTCTTGGCATAATACTTTGTTATAAAAAATATGCATTTTGAATATATGAAATCATTTGCTTTTATTCAATATTAGTTTATTTTTATCCATGCAATAAATAAAGCTAATTTTAAAATTAATATCATTATATTATATTATTCAAATTAAATTGTACTTAAAATAGCAATGTAAATAGTGAAGGATATTTAAATTCAAAATTAAATTAATATTTATATGTTTCAATTTGTCCCATATAGAAGATATTCCATATAACTCATTCTATAAATTCAACATTAAATATCTATTTTAAATAATCTGTAAAACAGTATTTTTAACACTCCAATTTTACAACGGAACTTAGAAATTAAGTAAAGATTCATTATTGTTATTCAGCTTTCCGTTTTAAATTATAATAAATCAAAATTATTTATCTCTACTATTAAATGAATATTTTTAGTAACCTATTTGTTATTAAAACTGATATCAAACAAAATAAAATAAATTTATTTATATTTTAGCCCTTTTTCCTTACTCTCAAAAACTATTTTCTACACAAAAAATAAAAAACGATTCAACATCTATGTAGCTAATTTGAATTAAAATATATTTAAAAACCGACAAATTATTGAATCATTATACTTATTTATGAATTAATTATTTGTATTAATTAAAAAATAAAGACAAATAATTTAGCATTGATATCTAAAAGACTAATGTTAATGCTTTCACAGCAAAAAAATATAATTTTGTGCATGATACAAGAGATTTAAGTAAAAAGTTTGGAAACAAATTTTGCATTAATGAATTGTATTTGAGAATAACCAAAATTAATTTTAATAGCAGTTTATATAATAAACTAATTAGTTTAGTTATAATAAACTTTATAAGCACATTAATTAAAGAGAACATGTTAGTTTCAAAATAGTTTTAAGCTATTTATTACACAAAATATTCTTTATTTTATTTAGCGTGACAACATGATTGACTACATAAAAATCATAGAAGCTGCAAACAGATTTAGAAACTTATAGTACTGTATAAACTATATGTATTTTTGTTAGGAACATAAAATTAATTCAAATCTTCCCCAAACTCCAGCAGTAAATCAATCCTTGAAAGGAAACAATTTACATTAATGGAAGAGTTTGGTGAAAATTGGAAAAAACATAATTTTTAATTTAATATCCCTAACAAGATGTCTCACAATATATTACTGTAAATACTTTAATATAAAATGATAAATAGGTGGCAAATCTAAAAAAAAAGATCCATAAGTCGAAGAGATTAAGACTTTCAGATTAGCATTCACCAAGGAACAGGTTTTTACATCATAAAAACATTCGACAATAGAATACACTGATACAGAGAATACCACATACTGATTCATAAATATCACTTATAGATATCAATGATAATAAAATACATACAAAAGTGTCTACTTAAAAAGACGTAAAAGTGTGGCTGTTGTACTCCAGCAGACACATTTTTATTGTGTCAATATAACAAAGATACGTACTGCTCATTGTGATAACAAAAGACATGGTTACCTGAAAGTAAGGATTTGCATATCCACTAATTCGATTCGATGCATAGATTACATAAAAGCAACGTTTTGTTATTGATCTTCTATCGAATTGGCGTTGTGCATATGCAGATTTAATTCCTTGCGTTTCTTTTCGTGATTTTTCTATTCGATGCGATTGCATCAATAGAAATATTTAGAGAATGTGTTTTGTTTAATTAAAGTTTCTAACTAAATCACTTTTCTAAACGAAATCACTAGTTCCAACGTTAAAAGAGCATAACCATTTGAAGGGTTAGTTAACTGAGTGGCTCTTTGATTCTGAATCACAAAAAATAGTAGGCTGTATTGGTTAACACAATGAACAGTGGCAAAAATTGATCATACAAAAATAAATCTGTGGCTTTAATTTAATGTAGACCTCTTTTTAATATTATAATCTGCCATTGTCTTCTCTTCAACACAGTCTCCTATTCTCAAAAACTATGAACGATGTTATAGAAAATATTCCATTTTGGTGAATATGAATTTTTAAACAATTTGTAATGTTTGACTATAATTTTGATGTGAAAACATCTATAAAATCGGTTTTTATGATTAGTAGGTACTGGATTGGAGCATTATGTTTTCAGTTTGAAATACTGATAATTTCAAAACTGTATATAGTTTGGAAAATCTAAATATATCAACATGTAGGGGAAGATCGAAAGATTCTAATGGGAGGTGGAAAATCGCGCGCCATGGTAAGAGGAGCGGAAAAAGAAAGTTGAGTTGGCTTAGAATCTGGCTTAATTCCTGCTAGCTCTCAGGAAAGAACTAAAAAAATATAATAATAAAAGCCACAATGAAATAAAATTTATATTTGTTCAATGCAAAAATAACTGCATAATAAAGTATGAAGATTGATTGCCACCTATTCAACATTTTAAAATTTTAAACTTATTAAATACACTGCAACCCAATTATATGAGTCATTCTTTTATAATTATTGTTTATAAAACTTTATTGAGTTCATAAGGCATCTGTAAGAGTTCCACTAGACAATAATTGAGCTACTCGAGAATTCTGATGTAACTAATTTGGTCCCGACTGTTTCTGTCTCAAGGGTTTAAAATAGCGACTCTGATTATATGATATAATCCAATTTGTTTCACGGCTGTCGATTGTCAATGTTGAAATCACTGGCATTTGAAAAATGAATTGTGTTTATTCATTATACCGCAACTTATATTACGGTGGATAGCTACCGGGACATGAAATGACTTGCTTTATTGCTTCTTAAGCTGCATACAGACGTGAGGAAATTTTGAGAGCCGCACATCAAATTGGTCTTCTCTAGTTTAAATAGAAATCGAAACGTATGAGGTTTCATTTGTTCGGTTAAATAGAATTTCTGCTCCGTGGTTATCGCTTTTGATCATGCTTCAAAGAATTTGAGACCTTTCAAAAGCGACTGGTGACTGGATAGTAAACTTATACTTACGTATAACTTATTATTATTATTTATACCAGGATGCATTGCCAGGATCTGGACATATCTTAAAATCTGGATGTGATTTTATATCATTCAATGGAAATATCTTTTAAAATTCATATAATAAATGCCAAATAATTGAAAAAAATGACGCTCAGTTAACATTGGTTAATGATGAAAATGTATTATTATAATTCTAAAATTAATGAGAAAATTTTTGTATTTTGTTTAATATTGCTTTTGTGTTTGAAATGAAAACAAGTGACTGAAAATTATCACTATAAACTGCCGTTTTGCGTCTTACTAATGCTTCGTGGCCAGAAAAACTGGCGTCATTTCTTTTTTCATTATTTTAAGTTATTATTATCTTTTTCGTACAAAGTAAAATTAGTAAGGTGTTTCATTACCATCATTGGCGTAACAGCCCCATGGTGGGCCAAGACTGTCTGTTTGTTGGCAGATTTCGAGATGAGAGATGTTTTCTTTTCACGGGGTAGGTCGGCAGCCCAAATACCAACGATCTACCACCATATTAGATCGGGACCTAACGTTCAAAATGGATTCCCAACCACTACAAACATCCACGGCACCGCCGAGACTCGAACCCGAAATCTGTGGCTCCGAGCTCCAGAGCGCAAGTCACTCGGCCATCAGGCCCCTGTAAGGTGTTTAGGAGTTAGGAATAGAGAGGGGATGTGCTTACCATCTTTCCGGTAGTAAATGATTTCGAGCTGTTTCTCGAGGCAGGTCGTGAGGGACTCCCTGATCTGGGCCGTGGCCTGGGAGCTGGTGAGGGGCCCGTGCAGGAAGTCGCACGTCGCGGGCCGCTGCATGAGCTCCGCCCGGGAGAACCCCACCAGCTCACAGAACCCATCGTTGCAGTAGATGATAGGAAAGTGTTCCACCTGTGCATTCGCCAGCAAGAAACGACGATCTGCAAAGAAGAAGAGACTCAAATTAATATCAATTCTACTTTTAATATGAATTCTAAAATTGGGATAATATGCTTATGACAGATAGTGAAATGACAAAAACATAAAACATAGAAGAAAATATTTAAAACAATTATATGAACTGTAAGTAATAATGTATGCTTCTATTCTTTGAATGATAGTCAAGGTACGAGTTTGGCCTACAATTAATGCTTTTATCTTCCGTGGGAGCTTGGCGTGGAATGCGACAAACAGTTTTTTTTTCACCGTTACAGGAATTAGAATATTACTTATTTATTTTATCCTCAACTAATATTTGTATCTGGAAGGGGGAGGATTAAAGAATATGAAACACATCCATTTTAGCCGCTCCAGGCATGGACACAGTTAAGAAGAATGTTAAGAAACGAACTCTCTTCAATAAGTCAAACGGCCATCAAACTTTGAAAAAACTCCTTAAACTCCTTTGAAAAGCTCCTTTTATAGCCTTAAGTAAATTTGTCAATTCTTCCTTTAATGTTTGTTACATCTTATTCCCTTCTTCTTTATTTTATCTTTCTTTTGTGTTGTTAAGTGTTTTAAATTTGGCAATTCATTGTTGTTTTTAATATCTTGTTATTGATTAGTTCATTACTTTTGTGTGACGTTTTGTGGTAAAGGAATATTCTTTGAAAATTTCAAGAAAAACAGTACCGGAGATTCTTATGTCTAGGCTGGGATGGACATAAATCTGTTGAATGAAAAGTTCCATTATAGGATTTCAGGAGATGTGTGTTTTGAAATTGCGATCTCCTGGATACCAAGGTGGTTGTTCAGCGTAGTGGTAGTATTAACGTCGAACTAACAAAACAGTATTTTCATAGAAAATTGATAAAAGTTTATCAAGTTGGTGGGCTTACTCACAGAAATACAAATATCGCACAATGAAAAAATTATTTCATTAATTTAAAATCATTCTAATTTACAAATTTACAATCGATCCGCGTTTTTTATAAATATGCATGATAATAACTTGTTTAATATTATCTTATATTTTAATAAATATTAAAAGATTAGATTAAATTTCTTTAATCTAAGAAATTATAGATTAAATAAAATGGTATAAATTGATTTTAAATGATTTCTAATAAATTCACTAATATTAAGAAAATCATTTTCATCTGTAGAAATTTATTTTAATAATTTATCTGAAGTTATCTTTCTTTAAAAAAGATATTGTATTTCGACCAAAATATAATAACTTCAATTAAATTTAAAATTTCTCCAAATACTTTAATATTTTTTAAATATTTTATTAAATTATTAATAACATGTTTAGTAAATTTTATAATTTTTTTTACATTTGAAATAAGTTAATTTAATATAACACTTCATAAGAATAAAATATCAAAATATGAAATAAAATAATGGCAAAAATTTAAGTCTAGTAATTATCAGATTAAATTTTTTTTAATTTTAACTTCACTTTAATAAATATTGTTTCGTCAGTTTTATTTTAAATAATGAAGACAATTTTCAAACTCAAACAATATTAATAAAGATGTTAAAAAATTTTTTTAAATGTACTACATTTTTGTTGTTGTTTCCTATCCCACTTGGTAAACATCAACATCTAGACCAAGTCCAAGAACTCATAGGGTCTCATAGGAGGAGGGAAAGGGGGAGCAGCTTCCGTTGTGATGGAGCACCCGTAGGTAAAAGTCTGACTTGGCTTTGTCAGCCTGAAGAAATGCCTTTCGGGAAGACTTTTAGATTGAATTTTTCCTCATTTTCGTATCGTACAGTAGGAAACATGAAAAATCCCCGCCAAGTAGTCCGACTCACGAGGCAAGACACAAACACCATCGAGTGTCTTCATTTTTTTGAAACAGTGTCTAGAACAAAAACGCCAGCGGATTCAACCTCCCCCCGGCACGCGTTGCCACTGAACCACGAGTCTGGCACTATACTTTTAAAAGCTTCTAACAGAACAATAAAATTTAATTATTTTAATTAAAAAAATTTTGTTTTGAGTAGAGTAAAACATAAAATTTATATTAATCAAAATGTTGCGACTTTAATCAAATGTTAAACGTCTAAAATAATCGTTACTTTGTTACATTCCTTTATCGATGAATGTGAAAAAAATCGTAAACTTTCTTATACACTTAACTATAAAATCCTAGTTGCCTACCAAACTATACGAAGGAAATGTAGCAACACACACGTGCCGAAAATTAAAATTATCCTTCATCTTCTATGAAAACAAATCTTTCGTATTCTGGCCAAAACACACTGAAGCACCATTCTGATTCAGCCACACCACCACCCAATGTTTACTCCCCATGATCCAATAACACAAAACAGGCGGTGTACCTCCTGCTTTTCGTTTTTTTTATTGTTATTAACTCTTACGTCAGCCCAAACTATCAAGACGAATGCCCAATCGCATTGATTAAAACCAATTTCTTTCGGTCGCCCTACCAGAGATCGCTGCAACTATTTTGGGATCCGGTGTAGTTCCAAGGTCATTTCCCGAACTATCCCGGCTCCTGATTTTTATCGCTCTTCGGCTATGAATAACATGGTGTTTCGAAGAATCGAGAGTTAGAAATAGGGCGAGTTGGGTACCTTAAGCAATTTTAATAGAAAAGGAAAATAGAATTTTCGATTAATATTTGCTGTCTTTTTCTGAAAAGAAAAGAAAGAAAAAGAAAACTGAGAGAGCGAAATGGACCACTGTCAAAAGAAGTAATTTTATTCGAATGGTTCTGTTGAAATAAGATAAAAAAATTAATATTTATCTAGCTTTTCCGTTTGCTATTTGAAAGAAATGTACTACTGTGAGTGAATTCAAATAACTTTGATGTAGTAATATAAATTTACATTAAAGTATAATCTGAATCATATTTTAAGAAATAGTGAAATGTTGTAGATGAAGAAAAATCTTCAAAAGGAATCTATAATACAATAAATTGTTTCATATTTGATGAGTAAATAAAACATGAAATTTGAAGAATTTTAAGGCACCGAACGAAGCTCAAAAATTTAAAAAAACTGAAAGAAAACTTACAAATATTTTGAAATTCTTCATTATATGATTATATAAACACATATACATACATACCACACACATGTACATACACACACACACATTTGCACACATACACACATTAATCAAAATATTGGTACCATAATAACCTGTTAAACGACTAAAAAAAAATCCTTAAATTGCTGCATTCCTTTATCGATGACTGTGGAAAAAAATCGTAAACTTTCTTATACACTTAACTATAAAATCCAGTTGCCTACCAAACTATACAAAGTAAATGTAGGAACACAAACGTGCCGAAAATTAAAATTTCTCCTTTATCTTCCATCAAAACAAACTTTCGTATTCTGCCAAAACACACTGGAGCCCCATTCCGATTCAGCCACACCACCACCCAATGTTTACTCCCCATGATCCAATAACACAAAACATGCGGCGTACCCTCCCGTTTTCTTTCTTTTTTTTATTATTAACTCTTACGTCAGCCCAAACTATCAAGACGAATGCCCAATCGCATTGATTAAAACCAATTTCTTTCGCTCGCCCTACCAGAGATCGCTGCAACTATTTTGGGATCCGGTGTAGTTCCAAGGTCATTTCCCGAACTATCCCGGCTCCTGATTTTTATCGCTCCTCGTCTATGAATAACATGGTGTTTCGAAGAATCGGGAGTTAGAAATAGGGCGAGTTGGGTACCTTCAAGCATTTTAATAGAAAAGGAAAATAGAATTTTCGATTAATATTTGCTGTCTTTTTCTGAAAGGAAATGAAAGAAAAAGAAAACTGAGAGAGCGAAATGGGAGAGTGACAAAAGATGTAGTTTTATTCGAATGGTTTTGTTGAAATGAGATAAAAAAAATTAATATTTTTCTAGCCGCTGTTTGCCGTTTGAAAGAAATGTACGATTGTGAGCGAGTTCGAACGAGTCAGATGTAGTAATATAAATTTACATTAAAGTACAATCTGAATCATCTTTTAAGAAATAGTGAAATGGTGTAGATGAGGAAAAATCTTCAAAAGGAATCTATAACCCAATAAATTGTTTTATATTTGATGAGTAAATAAAATATGAAATTTGTAGAATTTTAAGGCATCGAGCTAACCTTAAAAATTTAAAAGACTGAAGGAAAATTCACAAATATTTTTAAATTTTTCATTATATGATATATATATATATAAAATAAAAATTTCCATAGAAACATCTACGTTAAGAACTATCGTCTTTTGTCAAATTAAATCCAGGGTGGAATTCTAGAGGTAAAGCATACAAAAGCTTTAACTATAAAATTTATTATAGAAGTTAACTATTTTTACTTTATTAAATTATATAGTGAAAATTATTATTTTTCTAATACATTTCTGATGAATAAAAATCTTTCTAAATAATTTTTCGTATAAAACATGGATTATATATTTAATTAAGAACTGAAAAACTTTTGTTAAATATTCTCATATATTTCTATATGTAATATTAACTTTAATTTAATTATAAATTATTATTTTAAAATTAAAAACAAAATATAAAGTATTTATTGATGATTTAATTTAATTTCCTAAATTGAAGTCCTGATGATAAAAATGCACTACAATATTTAAAATATGAATTATAAATCGACAATAGTAAATCATGCAAATAGTATCTTTACTATATATATTCTATAAAAATTTAGATCTGTATTATTCATAGTCATTTCTTATGGAGTCTAAGAAAATACTAAAATACAATGATTTAAAATGACTTATACTAAATGCTTATTCAGAAACGTATTCTAATTTAAATAAGCTTTAACAATCGTTCGACTGTCATTTTTATAGTACAAAAATGCTGACTTAACTTTTCCCTCTTTCCGTTTCAAAATGACTTAGTTATCACGCAAGAATAGAACCTTTATAAAGTCTTGATATTTTATTAAGAGAAGGTAAAAAAGCAATTGGAATTTCGCACAGCTGGCAATGAAATATTCATCCTGCTGTTAACAGCTATTTTGATGAACTATTTCAAAAAGTGCCGAAAATAAAGATATTTTTGGATTCCCCTTTGTTCCATGTAGGTTGCTGACATTTCAATTTTTTTCATTTAAATTTATAACGTTTTCAAGAATGAAAGTTTCGTATGATTAATCTATCCATCAAAAGTGTTGGTGATGTTGGACAATATAGATATATAAATAAGAACAAACGATGTGCAGAGATATTTACTATAAGCAATTTTTTATTATAGAAATAGGAAGAGCAAAATAATATATTGTGAAATCTATTATACTGGGTAACTTTTCCATTTGGTGAAATTTGATATATTTACAGTATTATACCTCATTGTAATTTATGTTACATAAACGATTTTGTTGTTTTTTTGTAAAAAAAGAAAAAAATTCTTTGTAAAAACACTTTTTTTCACTCCATGGGGATCTGGGTTAGAATAGGCCCACAGTAGCCCATACATGCCATAAAAGACGCCTAAAATGGGTACCCAGTGCCCGGGGGTATAACCGGGTGTGGTAAAGTCAGAACTTCTCCCTTTGGGTGCCCCATGTCTTTGCGTCGCAATGTTAAGGATAAAAAGAAGCTTAATTTTTTACCCTTTATCATGACTCGTCGGTTTAAGGCACACTGATTCATAGGCTTTGTCTAGATGTTGCTGTCGTCCAAGTGGGCTAAGAAACAACTGTTTTTTTAAAGAAAAAAAACTGTTGAAAATATAACGCAGAAAACGGCCATTTCACTGATTCAATTGACTTTGAGTAGCAAGGTCAAGGACAAAAAAGAAGCTGCATTTTTAAACCTTTATCATGACTCATCGGTTTAAGAATTTTGATTGTCCTGGAGCGGGTTTTCATTATTTGAGAACACACGGGTTCATGGACTTGGTCTAGATGTTGCTGTTGACCAAGTTGGATAAGTAACAACTGTTTTTTTAAAAAAAATGTGGAAAACGCAATACAAAAAAAAACATTTCACTGATTAAATTGACTTTCATAAAACTGGCAAAAACATTTATTTGCTTTAAATAACTCCTTTGTAGTGAAACGAATCCTGTGACATACCAATACAGTATTAGTCTGATTATTTGTTAAGGAAATTGGAATGAAATACCACAATGTAATGGAAATGCTAATAAATGCTAATAAATTTATATGCATCATCTTTTTCTGTATTGAACTAACAAGAAATTGGTTTGTTTTCCCATGGCTTGGTAGACGTTACCATTCTAGAGGCAATGAAGTGAATAAATATTTAATACTGTTTGATTATACTAATAGATAAAATTTAATTTTTTGTCTGTTAAATTTATTAGAATGGCTGTTAGTAATGAAATAATTTGCTCTGATTTCAAATTTGCATAAATTTCCTTGTAAAGGGTAAGTCTTTTTGTAATAGGGAATTAAAAGGTTCCTACTTTTTAAAGTGATTGGTTTATTTAATTTACTTGGATATATTAATCGAAACTAAAATAGTATAATCGAAACTAAAATAGTATAATCGAAACTAAAATAGTAAAATAGTATAAATAATCGAAACAAATAGTCTGCAAGCATATTTGGATTCTATTTTCTCTGATGGCGTTTTTCCATTGTTGAAATATCTTGATGGAATCGCTCACCGTCTTCATAGCTCACAGCGCCGAGATTTTCAGGAAAGAAATCCCAGACATAATCCAGAAAAGGTATTTTCAAGGACATATTACATTACAGAATTTTGTAATTTTGAAGGAGTTCTGAACCTAGTCCTCCGTAGTTATCCGCTTTTCTACTGCTAAAAAACATTCTGTTACGGCATTTTTAAAAGACTTGGATGCATCTTTTCCAATCATTAAAGTCATGATGCTTTATAAGCTCCTTTATTTGTGGGTTTACAAATTTATCCTCTTTTATTTTGACCCCCTGATCCAGGGAAATTTGTTCTTCAAGTATCGCACCAGTTTTATCCATCGCCTTAACAAAAGTTTTCATGAATCCGAGTTTGATGTGCAAGGAAGATTAAGGATTTACAAGTGATTGATGAGTTCCTTTTTTTTGTCCAAGTATCAGTTTTTAAGGCCATTGTCTCCTTACAAAATGGTTTTTGCGATTTCTGCTATCCCACTCGCATAAAAACAATATTTAGTAATATTTGTTAGACATCTAACAAAAGTGTTATATCTTTCTAATCACTGTATATATTTCAAAATTCTATTGGTATTGCATCTTCGATAGCAAAATCTTAATACTGTCATATTTTTTTTCATATGAGTTGCATAGGCAAGAGAAATCGAAGGTTTCTCATTGCCAATATAAAGAAGCATGGTATTTAATCTGAGTTTAAAAGTATCTATAAAGCAACCTTCATTCTTTAGGATCATTACCGTCTCCAAACTCATTCAGTAATGAATCAACATCAGTGCAATACGCTAAATTATCTACTGTGGAGAACAAGCGTTGGAGATCTTGTTTCAGTCGACGATAAGAAGAAGTTGTAGTTCCCTTCTCAAGGAGTCTTCTCTTCTTTGGTAAGTATAGATCACGAACTACATCATTGAATTCAGATTGATGGTTCTGTAGGTTTTCCATCAAAATCTGGATCTTCAATGTCGTCTCTTTCTAGGTTTAATTGTAAATTTTCCCGCCAGAGTTTTCTGAATGTACTCTCCAATTTTCAGGTAGAGTTGGGATTGAAAATTATTCGCTGTGTGAAACAGCACTGATAGCTGATAGTTTGGAATATTTAATAGTCTTCTTGGTCTTGCTTGTTATTCCAACAATTTTTTGTACTGCAGAAATAACAATCCGTGGAGTAGTCCTTTGATTTCCTCCATACCATTGAAATTGCAAATAGCACGTGTCGTGACTTTTCGTTAAGTGTTACTAAAGACGCACAGCAAATAAGAGGGATCCAAGATTAGTTCTGATCACTGACATGACATCTGAAATTAAGTTCAAATCAATGGAGTAATATTTTTTCTTCAAAGTTAGTTCATCACACACATAACAGTAAGTGTTTGGATGTTTTTTTGCAATTTTTGACATTTTAAGGAATCTGTTCGTACAAGATTAAACCATTGAACTCAAAGTAAAGACGAGTAGCGCACTATAAATTAATATAAACATCTTTATAACTCTACAAGCGGATCTAAACTAAATAAAAGGGGACTCATATAAAAGACACGCCGAGATTATCAAGTTCGCTAGATATATTTTGACAGGAATAGCATGTATTTAATATCTTTAAGTGAATCTATATTATCATACATTGTTGACGACTACGTTTTTTACTAAAACTACAAGCATATATATATATATATATATATATTAATACATGTAAAATAAAAATAAAATTAACCCTGATTTGGAACATTTGTGGTTATCATCGACATTAGCGTAGCAAAGTACATAAGAAACAGCTATAGCTATCCATTTAACAATATTACCGTCGGCCAGTGTAGGAATATCTTGTACAGTTGTAAATACGTTCAATGCACCGTTAACAGCTCGATGAGAATAATTTATGTTTTGTAACTTTGCTTCTGTTGTTAACAACATTTGTTGTTAATAACTACAGAACCCACTCTCTGAAATACTTGAAATATTAAAAAAATACTAAAGTAGAAACATAATTAGATATGCAAATATATATCTAAAGCACACAACACGAATCCCAAAGGAGTACAAACAAGGAGTGAATTAGAAACAATACCATTTTGCACGCCAAACGCAGCTACATGTATTTGGTACACGCAAGTAATCATTATAACAAAGCATTCGCATACAAATAAAAAATATTAGTTATCGCTTACAAAAAATAATTTAATAAACATAAAAATCAAAAGGCTGAACGGTCATATATATTATTGCAAATATGATATACCGGTGATTATGTATAATTGCAGTTATTATATATAACTACTGAGTTGGGTAAATGTGATGAATTCTTGTATATTTATCAAATTAACCGGCGAGTTTATATAATTTTGAATTCGTGAAACTCGTAATGGCAAAGTTCATTGCTGTTAATTATTGATGGTCTTTATCGATGTCGGATGCACTTTCTTTTTTTTTCTTACGCGGTCCCTTTGACGAGCACCGAATGTGCGCGTGTTGTGATCGGAAACGTGCGTGGACAAAATGATCCTCCACCTGAACATATTTCATTGAGTTACATTTAAGATTTCCGATGTAAACATCGCAAAATGATCCTCCACCCGAAGTTACATTTGAGATTCAGAAAGAAGATGGAGCAGCGGTCCCTTTAATCCAGACATGTATTTGAAGCAAGCAAGAACAAGTAAGAAAACATAGAAGGAGTGCTAAAAAAGATTTAGATTCATAGGCAAAAAAAAAAATGTTGAAAGTTTCAAATCATAAATTTCCTTCTGGTAAAGTTATTGACACGGTGAAATTATAAGCACCAGATGTTGACAGGTCAAGAAGTGATCTACGAAATTTATTAGCGGTGATGTTAGAAGTTCGAAATGAAGAGTTTTATCAGTTAGGATAAAAACAAAGAAGACTTTTACACTTGTATACCAGAAATCAGTTCACAGTCTGTGAAGAACAATTTATTCTGCTTGGCGATGTTCCAAATCTAGCAATATCTCTTTGAGAATATGCTAGAAAATCATCTCTTTCTGGAGGTCAGGGATATCAGCAATGAGTTTGCAAGTATAATAAATGCAAATGCAAAAAGTGTGGCAAATTTTGTTATTCTAAATATGCTAACAGTCTAATATGACTAACTAAGTAAATTAAAATTTTTTTAAAATAATTTCTAGTAATAAAAAAAATAAACATGATTTGGAAATTTTTTTTTACTCTAGAATAGGGGTTTAGTTTGTTTTTGATATGTAACTGTTTTGTATGACTTTTAATAATAAAATTATTTTCTCTATTTTGATCTGTCATTTAACAAAACGTTCTTTATACAAATTTCGTCCAGGCTACATCCCTGTAACTTAAAATAGCCATTTATTAAATTTTAAATTGTTAGTATAAAATATGTTATTCGCAGCCTTTTGTGTCATAGTGTTCAACGAAAAACTAGTCTTCTGACTAGTAATTTCTCAAAAAACTGCGCTGTATTCTACTGCCTCAGTCGGTGAAGATATTTATCACATTCGCCATTACGAGTTGAGAATTATATAAACTCGCCTGTTTATTTGACAAATATTCATGAATTAATCGCATTTACTATATTTAGTGATGATTATATATAATAACCGGCAATTATAATTCACTGGATTAATCACATTTACCGTAATATATGATTATATGTAATATATAACTATTCACACCGATCGTATATTAATTAAATACCGTCAAGATGAATCCTTAAGATATTGAAATGTATAGTATAAAAGAAAAAAAATTCTACAATCTGTTTTTAAAAATTATTGCAGCTAAGGAGTACACTTTTAATTGCAATTTTAGTATGATACACTATTATATACAACGTATACTAATATTACAAGTATATATGCCATATTATCGTAATCAACTATAAATATAATGTCGAAAATTCGAAATTCAGCTATTTTTACAAAGTTTATTCGTCACGTCATATATTTCATGTTATATTAGATAACTCCAAATTCAATATGTTACGAAATGTTTTATTTAAGAAACTTTGAGAGAAGTACGTTTCTTATTTTCATAAGAGTTAGACAAAGTGATAAAAAACACTTTCAGTTCCGTTGAGTAAACGAATACGTTATTTGACTGATTTACCTTAAAAAATATGGAAATAAAAATATAAGCATATTCTATAAATCAATATAGGAAGAAATATGTCAGAAAAGGGGCACATTTCAGAGAATATAATATAAAAATTAAAATGAAGATATAGCAGCAAATACTGTTCAAAAGAAAGGAATAGAAAACTAATTATTTTATATAGACATATGTCTGTGTCATTAATTTATTACAATTCCTCATTTTTTAATAATTTTTAATTAAAATGTCTGCTAAGCTACACCACACCTATATTGTGTCGCAACAATCTGAATCAACTGCGTCTAGGAGTTTCACCATTACAATTCACACTCCATGCGCAAGAAATTTTCAGTAGACAGACTTATCTTTTTTTATCCTCAGAAGAGATTCTTATACGATGCTTTTCGTTTCGACTTGTTTTTTATCTGGATTAGAACTGAGTAAATTTCGTTCAGAAACTTAAGGTTTATTCATCAGACTTTCTATGGCTCCCTGGATGTGATTATAATAATTACGTTTTTTTTTTTTTTGTTACTTAAAGCTAACCGATACCTTCTTTTGGCATTTCGTGATTCATTTAATCAAATTTAGTTTTACGAATAATTACAAAACGCCCTCTCTGAATTATTCTAAATTTTTCCTTCATTTGTTTCCATTATATGGTATTCAATTGTTGTCTGAGATAATTTACCATCATAATTTGGTTAATTGCAGCTAAGAATGAAACGTTAAATTATCCTTGACCAATTAACAGAAATGATAAACTACAGTGCCTCACAGATATAAGTATTCTATTTACTATGTATATCTGTGTTTAGTCTTTGAAAAGCATTTTGAGCTTCATAGATTCATAATTTAAGCAAAAGAAAGCGTAACAGTATATCACAAAAACTCCAGTAAAATTATTCGTCTTGTGTACGTGTGACTCTGTGTCCTGCAGCGCTGTGACGGACATTCCATGAGTAGTCTACTCATGTAGGGAGGTTCGAAATCCACATTAAACTGTAGTTCCCGGTCTATAAGCCTAAAGTGGGCACAAAATGACCGTAGAGCGACAAACCGAACCAATCTATTGTGATGGAGAACCCGTAGATAGAACCCGTCTGATTGGCTCTGTTTCGCTGAAGACGAAACATGAGATGATTTCTTTTTTTACTGGGTAGGGTTATCAACCCTACGTCCTATTCTCTACAGTCATATTAGACCGGGAATATCTGGCCTAATGTTTTATCGTGATCATTTACTGGTATATATTCTTCTTTAATGGTGCAACAGCCCCATGGTGGACCAAGGTGGTCTGCCTACAGTCAGATTTCGAAACATGAGATGTTTTCTTTTTTTACAGCGTAGAGTTGTCTACCTTACGTTCTACAATTGTACTACTACTACTACTACTATTACTACTACTACTACACCCCACCACACCACATCGCTGCATCTAGAATTGAGTTGCCCTATACTGTTTGGGAATGAGGTGGGCGAGAAGTCTGATTGGGCTCTGTGACTCTCTACAGTCATATGAGACCGGGAGATACGGCTTAAAGTGGATTCCGAAACCACTGCAAACATCCATGGCACCACCGGGACTCGCACTCGAAACCTTTGGCATCAAGCGCTAGACACTCGCAATTCAGGCCCTAACTCTACGGTCACAGTACAGCAGGACCTGAGGTTTAAAATGAATTCCGAACCACTACAAACATTTATGGCACCTCCGGTACTCGAACTCGAGATCTGTGGCCCCATTAGTCACTTTATCATCAGGCCCTCTCCCACCCTCTTATTCGTCTTAGATTCCCTAAATATCCTTTGTTTAGGGAAGCAGTTTTATGTTGAAATTTATTATAAGAGAGATAATATTGAATATTTTTAGTAAATTTTCTTGTAGAATTATATGATGTAGCAACACACATAAAGCTTTAAAATGAAGTCTGTATTGAAACATTCTTATAACAATATATCTTTCTATACATATTTTAATGCAAGAATCCTTTGCTAAACCTCAAATAATTTTTAAAATATAGGGTTTATTAATTTAGCATTTATTTTCAAAAATCCCGAATAATAAAAACAATTTTGAATCATGAATATCATAATACATAATAATATACGAATATGAAATTTATCATCTTTTTTGTTATTTTAATTTCAGAAATCTAAATCATTTAAGCATCATCTACCAATATAAAACTTTAAAATGGCACAATGATTGTTCCTCATTTCTCCTTTTCCCCAAAGCAAAAATCAATCTTTAAGATTGTTTCAAAGCTTACAAACCACGTATATAAGGTTTAATGATCTGGAATCTATATCTCAGAGCTATTTCTAATTTTATTTTGCTGATGTATGCTGAGTTTTATGCGAAATAAATGAAATGGAAAATTACCATTTCAGTACAGTTTTCCACTCCTTGGCAATCGAGCATCGCAATTTTTATAAATAAATAAATAAAAAAATAATAAAAAATAATAAAAGAAAGAAAAGAAAACATGGAAAAATGAAAAACAAGGAAATTGTCTTGAGATTTATAAAATCATTGCATTATATTTATATATTATATCATGTTGATTGTAGTAATTAATTATAAATAAAATGTTATTTATTTGACATAAAACTTTTTAAATATTAAATATACCCCCGTGTGGTTCGGGTTAGAATAGTCCCATTGTAGTCTATGCATGTCGTAAAAGGCGACTAAAATGGGTACCCACTACACTGGGGGTATTGCCGGTTGGGATAAAGTCAGGCTTGTCCCTTTGGGTGTTCCATGTCTTTATGCTGCAAGGTCAAGGACAAAAAGAAACTTCATTTTTTTTACCCTTTATCATAGCCATGGCTTTCATGAACTTGGTCTAAATGTCGTTGTCGAGCAAGTGGGATAAGAAACGACAACAAATATTAAATAAAGTTTTAACTAAGGACAATTTCAATTAATTATACGAAATAAAATAATAGTGCTATCATTTTAAAAAAAAAAATTTTAAATAAATCTGATTAATTTTTAAAAATTTTAATTAATGAATTTACAGTGTCAGGTTAGGTAAAAATGTGGTTTTGAGATACTTGTGGCACAGGCTGGAAAAGATTATATAGTTTTAATGAACTAAAAATTAAATTTCATTGATAAATAAATCTGATTAATTAACATTGTTAATACACCTGCTTTAAAATATATTTGAATTAATGAATTTATAACTGCAGTGTGCAGGTTGGGCAACCAGATTGTAACTGTGTATAGTTGGATTGAGATAGTAGAGGCACAAGTTTGAGAACTCACATCTTTATTTACACACACACACACACACAAACACCAGGCATATACAATTAGAGACATGCAATATTTAACACATTCAAAGACATAACTATAATTATACATTCATGGAAGGATTCCCTTATAAGCCAAAAACTAGTTACACGGCAACGCGCAGGATGCGCGAAATACACTTTCCCTCGCCGGGTGAGAATATTTAGGCCAAACGGCCATTTCTCCTAAATGCCACAGGGGGTGCTCTTGCCAGTGGATAGGAGGAAGCGTGGTTACATAACTAAATTTATTTATAGATTTCAATTTAAAAAAATATTACAAAAGTTGCAGTACATTAAAACTAGTTCTATCTGAAATGTATGGTGACTATAAATTAAATAAGCGAATTTCAATTGAATTTATAAAAAAATATGTATTGTCATTTACGTATTACCAATGAGAATTATTTTTGGGCATTCATATCCTTGAAGTAAATAATTTTAAGGGCTATTTAATATGATGTATTGTTATGCATGTATTATTTAAGTGAAAACAAATTTACTAGCATATAATTATTCATAAAGAAAATATTCAAAAATTAGCTTCAACAAATAGATTCTCAATGTAAGAATGCAGAAAATAAGGTAAATCATTAATTTTATATTTCCTAAGTGAATAAATATCTATAAATGCTAACTATCTCCCTGACACTATAACTCATGATGGGCCAAAGCCGTCCTCCTACGGATAGATTTCAAGTCAGGAGATGTTTTTTTTTACAAGTTTGGGCTATCAGCTCTGCGTCCAACGCTCTATTGTCATATTACACAGGGCCCCTGAATTTAAATTGGATTCCTCTATAAATGCTATGAAGTTGAAATAAATATAACAGTTTTTATGAAAAAGAATTGTAGAGATTCTACAATAACCCCCTTCTTTTATAATAACGTTTCTTTTATAATAACTATACAAATGTTTTTGTAACAAAAAAACGTATGCATTTATATTAAAATTTCCTAAATTTTTACCAAAAAAACTATTATACATAGATATTTTTTATTAATTGCAAAAATAACGTTTGTACGTATAATTTTTGTTAATTCCAATTTCAGAGAAAAATTGGTTGCATTAATCTTTCCAAAACTAATTTTTCAAAATTGCAAAAAGAAAAAACATTAAAAAAAGGGGGAAAAAATCCATGGAAAAAAAAAAAAATTAAAATACTTGTGGAAGGATATGATAAAAAAAGCAAGAGATATTAATAACATATTATAAAAAATATATTTTAAAGGTTTTTATAAAAAAAAATCAAAAGAGAAAATAATAACATATTATAAAAAAATATATTTTAAAGATTTATATATAAAAAAATAATAATTTAGCCTACAGTAATCCTTCAATCTGTGTACTGTGAGTTTTGCAAATATTTATCACACCAATAAGATAAACCGCAGTTACCAGCAAAATTAATAACATATTGTTAGTAAAACGCAAACAGTTTTTACCACTAAACTCAAATTTTTCTTTATAATGCTTTCTTTTCAAGAAAGATACGCAAGAGAAAAAAAAAATAAACACTTTCGTTCCATCCAAGATTTTTTCCCCTTCCAATCCACTAACTTCTATTCCATTTTTCTCTACTCAAAGACTTAGGGGAAAAAAAAAAAAAAAAAAAAAAAACGTAAGTAAACAAGAGAAGACGTGTACACGGACATCAAGGATAAAGAATCCTGTCGCCTCTTTCATCTTTTCCGAAACCTAATTCGTCAAAATCACATAAATCAAAAGATGCGACGAAAATAAACAACACTGATTCTATAGAAAAACCATTTTTCTTAGGTTAAGAGAAAGACAGAATAAATAGATCCTGCTGTATTTGAATTAGTAGTTTGTGGTCCATTAATAGAATATTGAATTTCAACAATTGCCGACTAGAAAGATAAAAACTATAAAACTGTTATTTTTCTAGTGCACAAGAATTTTGGAATATTGTTTCATTACAATACCATTACTGTAATAAAAATAATTTTTGGTATCAATAAATCGATGACGATACAATAAATTACTTTTAAGAGAGATTCAAAATAATGTTCATATTCTTTGATATTTACACATAAAATTTTCTTACTAGTTCAAAAATAGTTCTTAGTTCTTAGTAAGTAGTAAGTTCTTAGTTCTTAGTAAGTTCTTAGTAATTCAAAATTTTATTGTATTTTTAAGCATGTATCATAAATGAAGTTTTATAAATTCATGATGTGTCTAAATATTACGAAAATTAAGAAATTTTTTTAAATGTCTTCTATATTGAGAAAAAATTGAGAAAACATTTTATAAAATTAACATTTCTACAAATCGAAATTTTTTTATTGAAGATACAGAATAAAAATTGAATCTTTATGTGCCATGTATCATTTTTCTATCAAGGCAATATCACTTATATACTTAAATATTAACCGTATTATTTGCTGAAATTACTAGTAAACTAACACATGATAAACAAATGGAATGAATTAACACATTCGAATGAAAATAATGAATTAACACAATTCTGAATTAAGACATTCGAGCAACTTTTATCTCATAAACTTAAAAAATAAATCTTTATTACATTTAATTTTCCTTAATGTATCGATTATCTTTTTTAGTTTGAATACATTTATTTTACAAATGCCGAACATTGGAGCATAAACTTTTTTGACCATGTTCTCATACCGAGAAAGTGCACTACAATTATTTAAATGTCATAGGCCGACTAGAGTCACACAAAATACAGTTTTGGGAACACTTCACTCCAGTTCTATAGTATACTAATATACTAAATATACTAAATGTATATAATATAAATATATATAAATCTATATAGTATATATCTATATAGTTCTATACTAAATAGAACCACAGCTGTCTTTCTTGGAAAATGGGAATAGTTCTCTCTTTCCCCAGAATTCTCCATTTCATATCTATAGCACATAAAGTCTTATCTTGTTGAAGAATTTTCTTAAGAGCCAAGTTAACAAACAATTTAGTCATATGAAATCAAAGCGCCCAATTAATGCACTGCTCTATCAAAGTTCCTTTCTTAGCCAATATACCAGTTTTTCCGTAGCCCATAATTCCATAGTGGGCTGGAATTCACTGTAAAGAAATTCTATGTGTCAGTGTCTTAAGCAAAGGCTCCATTGATATAGTTATTAAATGTGTATCACTTAGCTTAACTTTAATTTAATAATATTTAAACGAATGACGAGTAATTAATTAACATGAAAAATGTTGAATTTTTGATTAAACCAAAATAATGTATTAATAATAAGTAGAGGAAATATTATTTTTTTAATCTCTATAAGAAAATCCATACTTTTCATGAAATGAAAAAATTTACGAAAAGTATTTTTTTTTTATAAAATGCTCCAATTGAAATACGAATAATAACCCTAAGTGAAATTTTATGGCTTTTGTGTTATGAAAAGTTAGGATTTCAGATAATTACCAAATGCATTCCTCAAGAACTTAATAAAAAGCAAATTAAAGTTTAAAAAGAAGATAATTACCAAATACATTTCTCAAGAACTTGATCAAAAGCAAATTAAAATTTAAAAAAAATAATTACCAAATACATTTCTCAAGAACTTGATAAGAAACAAATAAAAATTTATTAAATAATTATCACTAAATTTTTACTTATTTAAACAATTCAGCGCCTATTACACACGATAAAATCATTTGATTTCATTTTTGAATATCTGGAAAATATTTCATTATATAGTGATTGTACATTAAACAACTGAAAGTAAAAAAAAATTTGAAAAAAAAAAAAAAGCTGTTCCTAAAAAAATAGCATTGGATTTAATGAAAAAGAATGATTCACAATGCTTAGAAGATCTGTTGATTAGAAATGACTCATCCTACGAAGAAGTGACTTGGGCCACTCGAATTTAAGTTTTTACAACATTCTCAGAACATCTAATAATTTAATTTAGATTTCTTTGTTCTTTCTCCTTTATTTCTTTTTGATGTTTACTAATTGAACAGAATTTAGAGAAAGAGGAAATTCTTTTGTACAATATGTAAATGAAGCACAAAATTTAAATAAAAGATAAGTGAAATATTTGAAATAAAAAAATTAAATAAGCTAAAAAATTTCAATTAAATTTGAGTAAATAATTTTTTTAACTTAATAGTAATAATTTAAACTGGATTGAAAGACTAGAGAAGGCGGGTGAACTTTATTTAGTAAAATCTTTGAAAATATAGCAATAGGGATTGGAGTTGCAAATGTAGTCCCAGCTTTTCTTTAATATTGAACAAATACTAGACAATAAATTAACAAGAACATCCACCAAATTCAATATCTAACAGAATATGCCAACTTTCTATAACCACAGTAAATTCATGAACAATATTGAGTCACGATATTAAAGATCATAAGCTAGATTTGACAGCTACAAGAATGTTAGAAAGGAACAAAAATTGTAATATGGATTTTGATTTTTGATATATTACACTGAAGTGACAAAAGTCATGGGACACCTCTTAATATCGTGTCGGCCCTCCTTTCGCCCGGCGAAGTGCAGCAACTCGACGTGGCATGGACTCAACAAGTCGTTGGAAGTCTTCTGCAGGAATATTGAGCCATGCTGTCTCGATAGACGTCCATAATTGTGAAAGCGTTGATGGTGCAGGATTTTGGGCACGAACAGACCTCTCGATGATGTCCCATAAATGCTCGATGGGATTCATGTCGGGCGATCTAGGTGGCCAGATCATTCGTTGGAATTGTCCAGAATGTTCTTCAAACCAATTGCGAACAGTTGTGGCCCGGTGACATGGCGCATTGTCATCCATAAAAATCCCATCGTTGTTTGGGTACATGAAGTCCATGAATGGCTGCAAGTGATCTCCAAGTAGCTGAACATAAGCATTTCCAGTCAATGTTCGGTCCAGTCGCACCAGAGGACCAAGTCCATGCCATGAAAAACAGCCCACACCTTTACGGAGCCACCACCAGCTTGAACAGTGCCTTGCTGACAGTTTGGGTCCATGGCTTCGTGGGGTCTGCGCCACACTCGAACCCTACCATCAGCTCTTACCAACTGAAATCGTGACTCATCGGACCAGGCCACGGTTTTCCATTCATCTAGGGACCAACCGATATGCTCACGTGCCCACGAGAGTCGCTGCAAGCGATGTCGTTCTGTCAGTAAAGGCATTCGAGTCGGTCTTCTGCTGGAATAGCCCAAGAAAGCCAAATTTCTCCGCACAGTTCTAACAGACAAGTCCCTTGTACGTCCCACATTGATTTCTGCGGTTATTTGACGCAGTGTTGCTTGTCTGTTAGAATTTACGACTCTTTGCAGACGTCGCCGGTCTCGGTCGTTAAGTGCAGGCGGTCGACCACTGCGCTGTCCATGATGGGATGTTATGCCTGAAATTTCATACTCTCGGCACACTCTTGACACAGTGGATCTGGGAATGTTGAATTCCCTAACGATTTCCGAAATGGCATAACCCATGCGTCTAGCTCCAACTAACATTCCGCGTTCAAAGTCTGTTAATTCCCGTCGTGCGGTCATCATCACGTCAAAACCTCTTCACATGAATAACTTGAACAGAAATGAAAGCTCTGCGCATTTATACCTGTTCTACGCGATGCTACTGCCATCTGAAAATTTGCATATTGCTATCCCATGACTATTGTCACTTCAGTGTATATATATTTTTTGGATTTTGAATATTGATATAGATTTTTGTATTAACTTAAGTTCTAATCTACAATTGAAGTCCCATCTTTTATTTCTTTTATTAAAAAAAAATTAGCCAATAGATTAACTAAAACATCAGCCAAATTCAATAGCCAACAGAATACGCCAAATTTGTATAACTTCATAAGTCCATGAAACAACATTAAGTCACGATATTACAAGATCATAAGCTAGGCTTGACAGCTACAAGAATATTAGAAATGCCAACAAAAATTATAATCTAGGGCGATTTTTTCATTAACTTAAGTACTAATCTACAACATTCTCTGGGTATTCTCTTATATTCAATAATCAATATGAGAACAAATTGCAAATCTTGTTTTGTTTCAGCGTGGGTTTATGACGTTACTTGCATTGATTTTTATCAAAATGCATGAATTTATGGGCTTTTGAAAATATCCTAAAAATTTTGTATCATTTCTGAAGTTTTTAGTTCTTAAACGCAGTTCTTTGTCAGTGTTTACGAATCTGAGTTTTTTAAAAATCGTAATAGTTTTTAGCTTCGTCAGACACTTTATACCAGAACATCATCATACTTACACATGATAAAAATCATGTTTAAATATTGGTCAAATATATGGTTCAAGTGGTAATGGATTGAATAGAATGTCTTTTATCGATTCTAACACACAGATATTTTAAATTTCCTTATAAATTTATTTTAAGTAATAATTTTTCTTTTTTAATTAATTTATGGACACGGAATATTTAAAAATAAAATCTGGAAATTACCAGCATTAACAAAAACAGTCAAAAATAAATTAATATTTCTTTGTATTTTTGAAGACAATTAATACGGATTAAATTGCAGAAAACATTTAATATTTTGTATGATTATACACTAAAAAATCTCATAACTATACTTTAAATTCTATACGACATGTAAAATAAATAAAATAACATTTTCAAGCATTAACCTTTAAACAAATCATTATTTTTTTCACACGGAAATTTTAGAAAAATTATTTAATTTGAAAATTTATTCCAAGCTTTGGGGAATTAAATGATTGTATAGATTTTTATTACTTTCTACTTCTATACAATTAGTCAAAAGATAATTTAGAAGCCTTTTAATAAAGCATTTATCAATAGCATGTATTTTATAAAACATATATTTGAATATACAACATCAGTTTTTAAATATATTACATACAAATTACATGTAAATATGTTAATTAATGTAAATATGAACCATCATAGGAAAAATCACAAGTACAATTATGTGCGATAAATTTTGAAGAATCATCTAGCTTTATTCAGTGTATATTATATTGTGTCATTAAAACTCCTTTTAAAGGAAAAAAAAATCTAGTAACAATACTACATAATTATTTTAATAGATAATTGGAGCATTAGTAATGTAATAATACAAAATTAGATTACGTATTATTTTAACTATATCTTACAAATAATTGCATGTTTTCGTTTCCAAGAGTTTGCATAAAAAGAAAATGCAATCAAATTAAAACTTTTGACTCATTTAATTATAACAATGTAATCCATATATATATATATATATATATATATATATATATATATATATATATATATATATATATATATATATATATATATATATATATATATATATATACACTAAGAATATGGCGCCTGATGGCCGAGTGGTTAGCGCTCTGGCACTCGGTACCACAGGTATCGGGTTCGAATCCTGGCGGTGCCATGGGTGTTTGTAGTGGTTCGGAATCCATTTTAAACCGTAGGTCCCGGTCCTAATCGGATCGTAGAGCGTTGCGGGGCCATTGTTACTCCGCGTCCGTGGCTTACTATCAAGCTACACGCGCCCCCTGGGTAATGCAAAGTGAGTAACGTCTGTGCAGCGCTTGCCTTAAGGCATCCAAGACCGCTGTCTAAGTGTTTGCCAGATGCATTAAAAAGAAAAAAAATAATATCTTGTAATATAAGAATATCTAGTATTTTTCAGTCTGAGCTTTTCTGAGCAAACGGCAAACATCCAAATGATATTTAAATTATCAGGTTTTTAATTATATCCTTGTTTATATATTATAACTTTAATTTGAATGGCAACATTAATCCTTTCATTGAAATTGAAAGTCTCAGTGTAGTCAGTGTTTTGAAAAATTCCCACAAAAAATAAGCCGGGACAAATGAGAGAATTCAGATAGTTATAAAAGCAGCCCCCGAAGGTGAACTATTGTTTGGATGTCTGTTGTGACAGGACGATATCCAAACTCTCCAGATACTATTAGAATCTGGATAGGTATTAAGAAATTCATGAAATTTCTTTTCCAAAAGAAAATCTTTAATTTAAAATTTATTGTTCATTCTTTAACATTACATTCAGAGACACTCTTTCAAATACCCCTGCATACATACAATCAGTATACAGTGTATTATCTGAAATTTTGAATGAGGAAAACACTTTTGAATGAGAAACGGATCTCATTGCCATTTTCATTATACGGAGATGTAATTATTTTATAAATAAAAACATTCATGGAAAAATGAGATAGAACAAAATGAAAGTTTTTTCAAGATAGATAAAACTGCTTCCCATATACTTAATTTGTTGTTTCTTATCCCACTTGGTAGACAGAAACAATTAGACCAAGTCCAAAAATCCATGTAGTCTCATGGAAGGAGGACAGCTTCCATTGTGATGGAGAATCCGTATATAGAAGTCTGACTACCAGCCATAGGTCCAAAGCTCTACAGTCATATTAGACCGGGACCTACGGTTTAAAATGAATTCCGAACCAGTACAAACATCCATGACATCGCTGGACTTAAACCCAAAACCTGTGGCACCAAGCGCCAGAGCACAAATGGAGCGCCCAACTTAATTTAATATATGGTGTTAATAATTTGTCGATACCAACGTAACAGTTATGTATGTATTAATATTTTTTTTAAATCAATTATCACAGTTATATGTAGCATCACAAAGCCTGCATTACAGGGATGTGGTTTATAACACAGAAGATCCATTTTTTTTTAAAATCATTTCCTCATTTTTTTTATGTCCAAGGAGGTTAACTTAACTAGCGGCATTACAGTTTATAATACCACCTATATAAATATTTTTACAGACGAAGTAGGTAGAGCCACCTCATCACAGAACAAATAGCTTAGATTAAAACAATAAAAAGAATGGTCTGTAAAAGCCATATTTTGTGTTGGCACAACTATATCACAAAGAATACTATTAAAATTAGAATATAAGTTTAATGGCCTCTTCGCCTCTGTTCTAACATATGTTATATGAGCTAAAAATATATTGAAATCTTCTCTTTTATGTATTAAAAAAAAATCATATGTACTTGATTAAAAGATATGTTTTTAACTTGTTAGGACTTTTAGGACACAACTGTATTTAGAAACATGATCGAAAGACATGTCAACGCAGCCAAAACAGGAACTAAAAGGAATTCCAGTTATTTCATTAGCAGGACACGACAGGTAAATTGGAAAGCCTTCTAAGCCAATAAAATGCAAATGCTTCTGGGGATGAATTCATGTCCTCGAAGGACATGATTAACTAAAGCCCATTATTCTGGGAAATCTTGTTGATGGGGTGATTTTAACAGGGATTTACACGACTTCCTTTTAATAATTGTCCTGTAAATTTGATATAAATGCTATGATTTTGTTTTTTTTAAATCTTTTTCTTGACATGAAGAAATCGTTATTATGTAGTTAAAACGAAAATTTTTACAATTTTTAATGTAGTTTTATATTTAATACAATAGATTATTTTTTATGCAATATGTCGTACAAATAATAGTTTTGATTGGAAAGTTATTGTTCGTACACTTATTTTAATTATAATATCATCATCATCATGATTGGTGCAACAGCCCCATTGTAAGCCAAGGCCGTCTGCCTACTGGCAGATTTCGAAACAAGACATGTGTTTATTTTTATGGGTAAGGTTGTCAGCCTTACGCCCAACGCTCTACAGTCTTATTAGACCGGTAGCCTAAATGGCCAAGTGTCTAGAACTCTGGCGCTCGGTGGCACAGGTTTCGGGTTCGAGTCCAGGCGGTGCCATGTATGTTTTTAGGGTTCGGAATCCACTTTAAGCCGTAGGTCCCGGTCTCATATGTCAGTATCATAGAGAGTCACGGAGCCCAGTCAGATTTTTCTCATCCTCATCATTCACAAACTGTATATTCAGCTGCAACTTAGTTCTAAGCACAGTACTGAGATGAGATGTGTTGTGGTGTAGTAGTAGTCTTATTAGACCGGAACCTAAGATTTAAAATAGATTCCGAACCTCTAAAGACATCCATGGCACCGCCAGCACTCGAACTCGAAATCGAGCACGAGTTCAAGAGTGCTAAATTACAATATACAGGAATATTTAAAATGCATGAATATTTTGTCAAGCTCAAAAAAAAAAAAAAAAAAAAAAAAAAACTCTATTTTAGACATATATTTATTTCAATGAATAGTTTTGCCTGGAAATATTAATTTTATTTTATTAAAAATATCTATATTAGTATTCAAAGATAACTATTCTTTATCCACGCATTGCTTTAAAGTATTGTCCACTATTCGAAATGATGTTAAGAAACGTCAAAAATGAATCTAGAAATGATTTCAAAGGCACTTACGCGGTGTGCGTATAATACAGATTAAATGCATTTCTGGTGATTCAGATATAATAGGAATCTGTATTCCGCAGGGATATTGGTAATGCACTCTCGTGTACTTAATCTAATCGAACACATGTAAGTCATCGGAGAGTGCCTTTGACCCACCTGTTCCGATGCTACAGAGGCGTTGAACTATGTGTTGGGACAGTGCAATTACCTATTTAAGTAACTATTAAATACCATCATCATTCCCATTAATCATCATCATTATTCCCATTAAACATCATCATTATTCAGTATTGTATTTATTTCTGCTTATTTCTTGTATTCTTGTGTTATGTATTTTTCTGTTTATTTATCTTATGTATATTTCTGTTTATTTATTTTATGCATATTTCTATTTATTTATTTTATGTATTTTTCTGTTTGTTTATTTATATATATTTCTGTTTATTTATTATATATATTTTTCTTTTTTAGTATTTTTCTGTTTGTTTATTTTATGTATTTTTCTTTTTTAGTATTTTTCTGCTTGTTTATTTTATGTATTTTTCTGTTTATTTATTTTATGTATATTTTACTTTATTTATTTCATGTATTTTTCTAATTTTGTTTGTTTATTTTATGTATATTTCTGATTAATTTTATGTATTTATTTATTTTATGTATATTTCTATTTATTTATTTTATGTATATTTCTGATTAATTTTATGTATATTTCTGATTAATTTTATGTATATTTCTGATTAATTTTATGTATATTTCTGTTTAATTTTATGTATTTTGCTGTTTTATTTTATGTATATTTCAGTTTATTTATTTCATGTATTTTTCTGTTTGTTTATTTTATGTATTTTCTATTTATTTATTTCATGTATTTTTCTGTTTACTTTATATATTTTTCGGTTTACTTTATATATATTTCTGTTTATTTATTTTATGTATTTTTCTGTTTGCTTATTTTATGTATTTTCTATTTATTTATGTATGTTGGAATAAAAAATTCGAATTATGTAATAAAATTTTTCAGTTAATTATCGATACTTTGTTATTATAAATAATTTTCATTTATTAATTAATACAATTATTTATATTTATAAAATAAATATCAAATACACGTTCCAAATAGCAACAGAAAATTTAAAAGTTATATATATTAAATTAATTTCCTATTCTTTATTTGATAAATTTAGTTTTTTAATATTTTTAAAGTAAAAATTTTACATACGTTCCATAAAATTATTTCAAGTGTACTTATGTTTATTTTTAAGTAAAAAAAAAATTAATAAATAAAGAATCAAGTTTTTAAAAACAATTATTTTTCTCTGAAGTCTTTAAATAAATAATGAAATAAAAAATTAACAGCATAAAAATAGTTAGACAACCAATATTTAAAGGTAGAATATCGTTAGTTTTGTACGAAATCTAAATTTTAATACAAAATTCATTCAAACAATAACAAATTTAAGGGAAGTTACATAAAAGCTAATGCAATTCCAAAAATTAAAAATGTTTGTCACTACCGATAATCACTATTTTAACAAAATTATATTCATTTATTTATAAAAACTTACAAAAATAAGATAATTTATTTTATATACAAAAAAAAAAAAAAAAAAAAAAAAAAAAAAAAAAAAAATCAAAACTTACTTAAAAAAAGTATAATTTTAACTTAAAAAAGGAAATAGAAGATATACTTTCATTTAATTCAGAATTTTTATGCTAACAAAGATAAAAATGTAAAATTATCAATGAATTTATGAAAGTTATAATGTATAAGGAAATCCTCTTTAAACTGTAGGTCCCGGTCTAATATAACTGTAGAATGTGGGGCGTATGGCTGACAACCTTATCCCATGAAAAGAAAACATCTCATGTTTTCTTTCTCGGAATCTGCCAGTAGGCAGACAGACTTAGCTCATCCTAAGGCTGTTGTGACACTGATGATGATGATAATGTAATACAGCAAATTAAAAAAAATATTGTAAAATTTTTATGATAGAAATTTGAGTTTAATAAAATATAAACGCTTCAGAAGATTTTACATTAAAATTTGCAGTTTATGTATTAATAACAACTACAAATAAAACATTTATAGAGTAATACATACTTTTAAAATAGAATTGAAACATAGAAGCAACGATTTTAATGGTTATTTTCCATTCCTCCAATCATAACACACAAAATGTAACGGAATCTATATCAACCATCATATAAATTAAAATGAAAAAAGGGATATTTTTTACACATTTACTATACTGCAAGTTATGAAATCCCATAAATTTTTAAAACATAAAAAAGGAACACTTCACATCGAAGGTCAACGTTTTGAAAAACTTGCAATTACGATACGATTAAATAAAAAATAAAAAAAACGACAGTCCGTTCGATTGAAAACCGTTCAAACCATTTTCAAAACCGATGGAACCGTTTTCGGTCCGCCATTATCACTCGCCAGCCCTGACACCGCGATGGTGTCACTTCGGAAAATTGGAACGGACGAGTTAGAGGAAGTGTTGGTTCTCCGTCATTTTTTAATTTCCTAGAGGAGGGGTAAAGGCGCGGCAATGCGAACAACGATATCGACTCGGCCACTGTTATTGCATGGTGAACCACCAGTAGAATCAAACAGTCCTTAATTTAATAAAATATAAACATTTTAAAAAATTTCACAATGAAATTTGCAGTCTATGTATTAATAACAACAACAAATATAACATTTATAGAGCAATATATACTTTTAAAATAGAATTCAAGCATAGAAACAATTATTTTAATGGTTATCTTCCATTCTTCCGATGATAACATACACTATGTAACGGAATCTATACTATCCATTATATAAATTAAAATAAAAAAAGGGATATTTTTTACATATTTACCATACTGCAAGTTATAAAACCCCATAAATTTTAAAAACGTAAAAAAGGAACACTTTACGTCGATGGTCAACGTTTTGAAAAACTTGCAATTACGATACGATTAAATAAAAAAATTAAACACAATTTCACATTATGACACAATGATGACACAATTTCGATTTAAAACCGTTCAAACCCTTTTGGAACCCGATCGAAGCATTTTCGATCCACCATTCATCACTCGCCGGCCCTGACACCGCGATGGTGTCACTTCGGAAAATTGGAACGGACGAGTTAGAGGGAGCGTTTGTTCTCCCTCATTTTTCAATTTTCCGGAGGAGAGGGGTGAAGGGGTGCGAACAACGCTATCGACTCGGCCACTGTTGTTGTGCGGTGGAAATCAGCGGCAGCGTAAATTGTTTTCTCTTTGGAAGATCCGATTTTTCGAAAAATTTCCTTATATTCTAGTGCGATTAATATTGAAAACACAGATAAAAGATGTATACTAGCAGATATGTCCAGCTGTAAAAGGCCTCAGCGAAATTATATATTTCTTATCATAGTTAGCTTAATCAAGAGACAATAGAGAGTTTTTGCATACCGTATTTTGGACGTCCGTTAGCTTTTTCTCCCTAGCGCGCATGCTCATAGGAAACATTATTACAGATACGCATGCGCAATTTCCTATGAGCATGCGCGCTAGGGAGAAAAAGCTAACGGACGTCCAAAATACGGTATGCAAAAACTCTCTATTATCAGCAAAAACAGTAAAGATACACAAAGGAGAAAATTAATGAAAATAGGCTCACGACATTTTACCATTCGAGAACAAAAAATTAATATGTTGTTGTTCTAATGCAGCCGGCAATACAGAGACAGTTAATCTTTATGCCATTAGCAAGGGCGACACCGTAGTTATGCATTTAGCACTACCCAGGGGGCGTAGGTAGCTTGAAGATATTCTTGGTCCGCGAGTAACACTACTCCCACAACGCTCTACGATCCTATTAGAGTGAGATATACGACTTAAAGTGGATTCCGAACCACTACAATCATCCGTGGCACCTCCCAGACTCGAACCCGAAGCCTGTGGTCCCTAGAGCAAGAAAGCTAGCCATTCGAATAATAAATTATTTCGTAATTTATTTAAATATAAATTATTTAAAATTTTACAATATATTATAATTATATGTATTAATAACAACTACGAATAAAAACTTTATTGAGTAATACATACTATTTTAAAATAGAATTCAACCATAGAAACAATGATTTTAATGGTTATCTTTCATTTCTCCAATTATTTATGGACGAATGGCTATACAGGTATCGGGTTCAAATCCCGGCTTTAATTATGGTTCGAATCCCCTTTAAAAGGTCCCGGTCCTAATAGGATCGTAATACATAGGGCATTTTAAAATCCGCGTCCGTGGCACCATCCATAGAAATGCAAAGTGAGTAACATTTATAGCATGGGTCTCTTTAACTCTTGCCAATATATAACATGCGGTATATAACGGAGTCTATACCATCCATTATAAAAATTAAAATGAAAAAAGGATATTTTTTACACATTTAGTAAATTGCAAGTTATAAAACCTCATGAATTTTTAAAAAATACTCTACTTCGATGGTCAACGTTTTAAAAAAAATTACGACACGATTAAAGAAAAAAAAAAAAAAAAGAACGATATTCCGTTCGATTTAAAACCATTCAAACCATTTTGAAATCCGATGGAACCTTTTTCGATCCACCGTTCATCACTCGCCCGCCCTGACACCCCGTTGGTGTCACTTCCGAAAATTGGAAAGGACGAGTTAAAGGAAGCGTTTGTTCTCCGCCATTTTTCAATTTCCTAGAGGAGAGGGGGTGAAGGGGCGGCAATGCGAACAGCGCTATCGACTCGGCCACTGTTGTTGCGTGGTGGAAGTCAATGGCAGCGTAAAATGTTTTCTCTTTGGAAGATATGAAAATTTTCCTTTTTTCAATTCCTTCTATTAGCTCGCACTCTCCCTATATATATCTTGTTCAAATTTCCAATAGCTAATAAAATACTTTTTATTCTTCCACTCAAGTTCAAATGCATTTTTTTAACTTGTAGTGGATGACACTGGATGTTAATACAGTTTTCTCAAATATTATGTTTTCACTTTAGAAGCTTCGAAAAATTTCCTTTTTTTCTAGCTTGATTAATATTTGAAACTCAGACAAAAGATATATTTAAAATATACTAGCAGATAGGCCCCAGCGCTATGAGGCTTCAAGGAAATTATATATTTCTTTAGTTAGCTTACGTAAGAAACAATATCGACAAAAATTGTAAAGATACACAAAGAAAATGTTTGATGAAAATATGCTCCTAACATTTTACTATTCGAAATTTATGTATTGATTACAGCGATTCGAATGTCATTACCATTTCAAAATTAATAGGTTGTTGTTTTAATGCAACTGGCAATACAGGGACAGATAATATTTATGCCATAAGCAAGGGCTGCACCGCTGTTACTCCATTTATCACTACTCAGGCTGCATGCGTAGCTTGAAGATATTCTACGGACGCGAGTACACTACCCCACAACAATCTACTATCCTGTTAGACCGGGACCTAGGATTTAAAGTGGATTGCGAATCACTAACAGCCATCCATGGCGCCGCCGAGATTCGAAGTCGAAACCTGTGGTACCGAGCGCTAGAGCGAGCCAATTGGCCATCAGGCCGCCAGAAATTATTGGAGAAAACATGAAAATCTAAACCAGGTGATTCAATCTTCAATGGAAGGGATAGTGACAATTTCCATCAAGTCTACTTTTAATCAAAGCTGAGGATGTAATATAGTACATGAACCACCAGTAGAATCAAACAGTCCTTAATTTAATAAAATATAAACGTTTTAGAAAATTTCACAGTGAAATTTGCAGTCTATGTATTAATAACAGCAACAAATATAACATTTATAGAGAAATGCATACTTTTAAATAGAATTCAAACATAGAAACAATGATTTTAATGGTTGTCTTCCATTCTTCCGATGATAACATACACTATGTAACGGAATCTATACTATCCATTATATAAATTAAAATAAAAAAAGGGATATTTTTTACACATTTACTATATTGCAAGTTATAAAATCCCATAAATTTTAAAAACACTAAAAAGAACACTCTGCGTCGAAGGTCAACACTTTAAAAACTTGTAATTACGACACGATTAAAAGAAAAAAAAAAAACGGCATTCCGTTCGATTCAAAACCGTTCACACTATTTTCAAAGCGGATCGAACTGTTTTCGATCCGCCATTCATCACTCGCCGGCCCTGACACCGCGACGGTGTCACTTCGGAAAATTGGAACGGACGAGTTAGAGGAAAGCGTTTGTTCTCCGTCATTTTTCAATTTCCACGGTGAAAGGGGTGGGTGCGAATAACGCTATCGACTCGGCCACTGTTGTTGTGCGGTGGAAGTCAGTTGCAGCGTAAAGTGTTTTCTCTTTGGAAGCTTCGAGAAATTTACTTTTATTCTAATGTGATTAATACTGAAAAATTAGATAAAAGATATATTTAAAATATGCCACGTATGTCTCAGTGCTATAAGGCTTCAGCAAAATTATATATTTCTTAGTTTAGTTAGCTTAAGTAAGAAACAATATCAGCAAAAACAGTAAAGATATACACAAAGAAATTAATGAAAATATGCTCACAACATTTTATCATTCGAGAACAAAGAATTAATATGTTGTTGTTCTAATGCAGCTTGCAATACAGAGACAGTTAATCTTTATGCCACAAGCAAGGGCTTCACCGTGGTTATTTATTTAGAACTACTCAGACGGCATGTGTAGCTTGAAGATACGCTACACACGCTAGTGACACTACTCGCGCAACGCACTACGATCCTTTTAGAGCGGAATCTACGGTTTAAAGCGGATTGCGAACCACTAGAAACATACATGGTACCGCCGAGACACGAACCCAAAACCTATGGTACCGAGCGCCCCGCTAGCCACTCGGCCATCAGACCCATAATTTGATTAAAATATAAACGTTTCAGAAAATTTCACAATGAAACTTGCAGTCTAAGGTATTAATAACAGCTACAAATATAACATTTATAGAGCAATGCATACTTTTAAAATAGAATTCAACCATAGAAACAAGGATTTTAATGGTTTTTATTCTTCCAACGATAACATACAACATGTAACGGCGTCTGTACCATCCATTATATAAATTAAAATAAAAAAAATGGCATATTTTTTACACATTTACTATATTGCAAGTTATAAAACCCCATTCATTTTAAAAGCATAAAAAAAAAAAAAAAAAAAAAAACCCCAGAATACTCGATGTTGAAGGTCAACGTTTAAAAAAAACTTGCAATTATGGCACTATTAAAGAAAAAGAACGACAATATCTTTCGATTGAAAACCGTTCAAACCCGATGGAAGCGTTTTCGATTCGCCATTCATCACTCGCCGGCCCTGACACCGCGATGGTGTCGCTTCGGAAAATTGGAACGGACGAGTTAGAGGAAGCGTTTGTTGTCTGTCATTTTTCAATTTCCTCGAGGATAGGGGTGAAGAGGCGGCAATGCGAACAACGCTATCGATTCGACCACTGTTGTTGTGTGGTGGAAGTTAGCGGTAGCGTAAAAGTGTTTGCTCTTTGGAAGCTATGAAAAATTTATCTTTATTTCTGGTGTGATTAATACTGACAACTCAGATAAAAGATATATACTAGCAGATATAAGGCCTCAGCGAAATTGTATATTTCTTATCGTAGTTAGCTTAAGTAAGAAACAATATCGGCGATAACTGTAAAGATACACAAAGAAAAATTTTAATGAAAATATGCTCACAACATTTCATCATTCGAGAACAAAAAAATAATATATTTTTTTAGAAACCGAACTTAAATTTGGTTTGCCAATCTACGGTCATTTTTTGCATTCTTTTAGGCTAATTAGACTGGGACCTACAGTTTAAAGTGGATTTTGAATCACTAATTAACATCCATGCGACTGTTAGTATTTGAACCTGTAACTTGTGATACCAATGGTCAGAGCGCTAGACAATTGACGATCAGGCCGCGAATATGGATTTGGTGATATTTCAATATCATTGGTGAGTATAATCAATATTAAGAATCTTCCAACCACCGGATGGCGCCACGCTCGAAGTATTTAACAATTAAAAAGTATTTTCGTTTAATTAAAAAAAACTAATAAGAATTTTTTCATAATTTTTTTTGCTGCGAACCTGATAATTGAACATCTAAATGTTATAACTTTTATTTATGTTAGAACATACACATACTACACTGTTGTTGTGTGGTAGAAGTCAGCCGCAGCGTAAAGTGTCTTCTCTTTTGAAGCTCCAAAAATTTCCTTTTTTTCTAGTCAGATAAATACTGAAAACTCAGATTAAATATATATTTAAAGTATACCAGTAGATAGGCCCCAGCGTTAAGAGGCTTAAGCGAAATTATATATTTCTTAGTTTAGTTAGTTTAATTAAGAAGCAATATCGGCGCAATCTGTAAAGATACGAAAAAATTTCAATGACAATATCCTCGCAACCTTATTACCATACTCGTATTTATTAAATTATTTATTGCTTTTAATGTTGCAAATATAAAACATATTTTATTACGTTTTCGCTAATAACTGTTTTTGTAACAAATCATACTTCGTAAATACTTATTTCATAATTTAGGACTCAGATTTTGAAATGGGCTTTATGGCCTTTTTTCCTAAATTAGGACTCAAACAATGAACAGAAACAGACAATTACAGGGTCGAACGTACAGTGATCTAACAGTAAAAATTAATGTGCTTATAGTTGCCGGAATTTGATTATTTAAGGGGCCGGATGGCCGAGTGACTGGCGCATTTAACATAGACATAGTGTAATTGTGAAATCTAACATGTTTTTGTCAATAAATATTGCAGGAAAAATATTTAAAAAAAGACCCTGAATCTAGAATGTAATTGACGAAGGATCTATCTCTTCTTATATTCCACAAAATAATAGAAAATATTAATATATAGGAAAAATAATTTAATATGTGATATTTATAAATAAATACAATTACGTTATTATTTTTTTTTTATTTAAATAATCATATATTTACTAAACTAAATCTAAATTTTGTCTTCTTTGTAATCTCCCAGGAAAAAAATACCAATTTTTTATACCAAATACCAATTAAAACGTGCAATTTTATTTCTAATTAAACGCGTGGCATTAGCCGGCTTCAATCCGTGCGCCTCTGATTATCAGTACTCCATATTGTTACTTAGGTATGAATTAAAATTAAACTGTAAATAAATAAATTTCCTATATTTTTTAATTATTATTTATCGTTTAAAAATAAAGTGATTAGTAATAATCATTAGAGAGTTTTTGCATACCGTATTTTGGACGTCCGTTAGCTTTTTCTCCGTAGCGCGCATGTTCGTAGGAAACATTATTACAGATACGCATGCGCAAATTCCTATGAGCATGCGCGCTAGAGAGAAAAAGCTAACGGACGTCCAAAATACGGTATGCAAAAACTCTCTATTCTGTCAGTTTTCAAATAGCTTCCTAGAAATTCCTCTACTTTAGTTAAAACAAAAAAGAAAACAAGCTCTGAATCATTCTGCATAATCAATCACTATACGATTTTTAATTTTTTTTTATTTATAAACTCATTAAAAAAATAAACTAAACTTGATCTATTTTTTTATTTAACCACATGCAACCTTCCTGTGTACCACACATGTAAACATGAAACTTACCAGAGTAACTAATATTCACAAAACCTTTATATACAATATAAATAATACACGGATGAAATTAGATCGAATGAGAAAAAAAATATTAATAATAAAAATAAACAAAAAGAAAAGAAGAATAATAAAAGCAGCATACAAAAAAATTAGAGGACAAACATTATTCAAAAGAAATAAAATACGCTACTATAATTCAATACACAAAATAAGTAAGCATACAGGGACATATTAATGACATTGACAGAAATTCACAAATCTAAAGAAAATCACAAATAGCTAGAAAGGAAGACCTTTTCTAAGGTTCTTTAGGTTCCTTAAATTTCGAAGACTTTTATTAAAAACCGAATAAGATGAAAAATATGTTATGACATTAAATGTACGATAAAATTTTTAGTTTTCAAAACGAAAAATAAATAAATTAATTAATTAATTAAAAACAATTTTTTTGCATATTGAGCAGTATTTAATCTGTGCCATTGAGAGATTTTCATCAATTTTTGATCAAATCCAACTTCAGAAAAATGAATATTTTTAAGCAAACCTAATTAAAGGAAATAAAAATACTTTAATATTTTTATATTTTTTATGTGTATAATTCATATTAAATAAAAATTTTTTTTATATGTATGATTATCAAATAATTAATAATTTTCAATCTCTTTTAAAGCTTTTCAATGTATAACACAAAAGAGTTGTGACTTTTCACAACCACAGCAAAATTTTGCTTAATGTTAAATTTCAGCAACCTGCAACCGAAAAAAAAAATTAGAGAATCATTTGCTATCTAGAATCGGAAATGACATTTCAACAACAAAAAGAAAACTAATTTTCAGCAGAGCAAGCATTTTTAATTATGCTCTAGCATCATAAACTTTGCCAAACACTTTATCAGCAAAATCTTTTAAACGTATTTGAAAATATGCATATTTGTATGAACAAATGAATTAAAAGAAATATTTAATTCAATGTGTTTTAAAGCAAGCGCGTATTGCCATAAATATTTGGAGAGAAATAGAAGATATTTTATATAATTTTATTTAGATCAAAGAAGAGTGTTTTATTTTTAAAAAAATAAATGCCTGTCCATTTTTCATACAACATAATCAAGATAATTCCCAAAAAAAGTACTTTTTTAAGAGTTTAATATAAATAATTATTATCAAAATATAGTAAAACATAAAATTATATTAGAGTTTAATATAGTACGCGTTCCATGATATCACTAAAATTAAAATGATTTTTAATAAATTTTAATAGAAATCATTTTAGGTAAAATTTGTTTCATACAACCAGTAAATAATTAAAATATGCATTTTTAACAATGTTTTTCTTTTATTTAAGTTTTCTCTTATCATTTCATTTGCATTTGTTTATGAATGTTGTTTATACCTCTCAAAATAAAGTAGTGGATATTTGCTTTTTACAATTAAGTCGAAATAACACTGTAAATTTCTTTTCCTTTGACGTTATAAAATGTAATGAATATTTAAAGCAAAAGAAAAAGCATTTTAAATTAAGATAAGTATTCTAAAATGTATTTATGATGTTTGTGCTTATGAATTATAAATTAAAACTTTTTAATGAAATTGAAAAAAAATTCTAGTTTGAAGTTAAAGTGCATTCTTTAATAAATATTTTTATAATTTTCCAATTAAATATTAACTTTGCGATTGAATGTTTCTTTTTAAATAAAAAAATAAATGATTATATAAAATCTTTTACGATGATTAGCAGAATATAATAAGTAAATAAATATATATTAATATAAATATATATAAAAATAAATTTTAAAACAATTTAAAACTTTTTAATGAATATTTTTATTGATTCTAAATAAGATGTGTCTTGATAATTGTATGAATACGAGAATGTATTGTGTATATCAAAATACCACGTTATTAAGAATCATAATAGACTTTTGTTACTTTCCTTTATTCCCCATTTTTATAATAAACTAATGTTTTTGTTTAAAATTTGTTTTATTAAAACAAATAAAAGTTCTCTGAATGTTTCTTTTACAAAATCTGCAAGTACAAAATCATCGTCACTTAGAAATATTTCAATAATAAATACCTTACTATATTTTTAATATAACTGCTACTATACTACTTATATTCAATACTTTATTACAATATTAAATACATTACTACATTTTCAATATAACTATTACTATACTACTTATATTCGATACTTTATTTCAATATTAAATTCCATTATTATTATTTCAATATTTTATTTCAACATTTTATTTCATTATTATTATTTCAATATTTCATTTCAATATTAAATTTCATTATTATTATTTTAATATTAAATTTCATTATTATTATTTCAATATTAAATTTCATTATTATTATTTCAATATTAAATTTCATTATTATTATTTCAACATTTATTTCAATATTAAATACATTACTATATTATTAAACTTTATTTTAAATCTTGTTTCAAACGCTCTTTTCAACAAACATTGTACTAATATTTTTTTTATGGGGAGTGGCTTAGATTTATGAATTGAAAACAATGACACTGATTCGAAAACAATATTTTACAAAAGGTTGCTTTCCTAAAAAAATATCAATACAGTTTTAAAATGAAGCTTTAAAACAATATACATTGTCATCGTCTTTAAAAGATCCACTTAAATAAATAAATTGGTACTATTTGTACTTTTGTTTACTGTTGGGTATTATTGCTTATGCGCATTTCATACAAAGTTGATTGAAAATGTGAATGATTTATCGGAGTAAGAAAATGACACTGAGGAGAAACTGATGGCCATTCATCATTCGGATCGTGACTGACAGAACATTAGCTGTACAGCAACGCCCCCTACAAAGGCATTTGGAGAGTGCCATCAACATGATCAACCGACCCTGAAACTGATAGCAAAAATATGTAATCTATATCGGATTTGCGGTGATTTGTCATATATTTAATAAATATTTTATTCATGAACATAAAAAAGTTGTAAGTAATTGAATTTTTTAAAATATTTGTATATTTTTTATTAAATTCAATATTTGAATCGAGCCCATGATCATTGATGAAATAGGCTTTACATCAAATTCAATATTAGAGAGTTTTTGCATACCGTACGTTAGTTACCGTAGGACGTCCGTTAGCTTTTTCTCCCTAGCGCGCATGCTCATAGGAAATTATGTTTCCTATGAGCATGCGCACTAGGGAGAAAAAGCTAACGGACGTCCTACGGTAACTAACGTACGGTATGCAAAAACTCTCTAATATTCAACCTGCACCACAGCAGAACTGAGATAGAACCTGCTATGTTACATTCAACAGAACAATTCTTTACCATTATTTACCATGAACTCTTTCAATTAGTGAAATGAAGGCTAAGGCCCTCTATCCCTTATTTTCATATATGTGACACATATTTGATCATATATAAAACTATGTCCCCTTTTCTGCCATATATTTAGCATATATGTGACAGAGAGGGGGGAGGGCATAGTTTTCACTTTACTAATTGAAAGAGTCCATGGTAAATAAAGGTAAATAATTGTCTTGAGTGTAATATAGCAGCTTCTATCTTAGTTCTTCCGTGGTGCAAGTTGAGTCACATATGAGTACATGCTAAATATGTGATAAAAAGTATGCGTAAAATAGCACATATTTAGCAAATATGCGACATTTTTACGACTATTACAGCGGCTAAAGTTTCTGAAGCTTGATTTAAAAACTGTAAAAGCAAAATTTTTATAGCTATTTACCTTCCTTTTTAAAATGCCAAAGGCCTCCTTTACAGAATAATTCTTTTATATGCATGAAATGAGTTACAAAATTAAAGTTATATTAAAGTAGTTAATAGAAAATGGAAGGCTGTAATAGCCTGTTTTTTTCTTGTTAAGTTGATCAAGAATGATATTCATCATAACATATAGGGATTTTCCAATTTTATGTATGAAAATTCGCCACTAAGATTAAATATTGACTTATCTTGAACGAGGATATTTAACAGAGGTGAATTACTAGATAAATCAATAATAATATCGTTATATATTTACTAATTTGTTATTATTATAACTGCTTGTTTGAAAACTCTTATTTGTGGAGATAATTAGTGGTAAATACATCTAAACATACCATAGCCTAATCTCATCTTGTGAAGTACAATTACAAAAAGAGAATTGGCATTCCTAGTGAATACTGTAAAATTACTAACAAACATTTTAATATAAAAATTTGAACGAGGGTAGTGCGATTTTTATAGGTAAAAAGCAATTACAATGTTCTATGAAACTATGTATCGGTGATTTCAAATAAAACTAATATAGCGTAAGGTTTTTTTCTTTCTAATAAAGCTGGCAAACACTTAGACAGCTTGGTCTTGGATGCCTTATGGCAAGCGCTGCACAGACGTTACTCACTTTGCATTACCCAGGAGGCGCCTGTAACTTGAAGATAAGTCACGGACGCGGAGTAACAATGCCCCCGCAAAGCTCTACGATCCTATTAGACTGGGACCGACGGTTTAAAGTGAATTCCGAACCACTACAAACATCCATGGCACCGCCGGGACTCGAACTCGAAACCTGTGGTACCGAGCGCCAGAGCGCTAGCCACTCGGCAAATCAGGCCCCATATAGAGTAATGTCTTCTATATATTTCTTGTGATGAAGACTTATTTAATCTTTGAGGGCGATTTATGCTGTATTCCTTGATTTTGTTTTTAACTGAACTGTTAATTAAGGCTAGATATAATGCAACAGTTAAATAATTCTGTCTCGTGGAATGCCTGTATCACACCCACAGATTCCTGATTAAAAATCTATGACCTAAAGCAGGCATATCCAATCATCAACATAACAAAAAATCATAAGCATACCAATTTCAAGAGAACAAAATATAAACATAGCATTAATAATACTTCTTCAGATAAAATATTAGAATGCTATTAATTTAAAAGTGATGAATTTTTGAAAGGAACAGGTTCTTTGACAATGAGAGATTCACCAAATCATTCTCAAATAATGATATTTGCTCAGAATTGTCTCTTATGTGGGGAGAAATTTCTCGACATTATGTGTGCTTTGCTTGCTTCCCACTTATATCACGCAATAAATATATTTCTATGTGCGTCTTGGATTCGCTAGAAAAGGCTTCAATGTGCAATTGTAAACTGTCACGCTGATATCGAGAGAGTTTCAAACGTTGAATGTATTTGCCACGATTGGACGAGTAAAATTCCATAATTATTAATAGCATTTCTACTTACTTATTTAAAAGGCATGTATTTTTATTTCAATTATTAAATCTTGTTTTTTAATTTTCAACTTGTTTTTTTAAATTCCAGCCTGTAATTTGTTTAATTCTACTTAATTTGTAAGGAATTTGCTTCACTTTTTAAAAGCTATAATTGGGAAAGTCCTAACATGGAAAATAAAGATACCAAATTTAATGCGGATTAAGAAATGAGTCGTATCCGAAAAAAAAACCCATCTAAACAAAGTTTTTATATAAAAAAAAAATAGTAAATGAAATGTGTTCTATTGTGAAAGCCTGTAATATAAGTAAAAATCTGATAGAAAATGGGCGTATATTAAGCTATTAAGGACATAGTGGCATATATAATTTACATTCATGATAAAGGGGATTTTTCTAAAATTAGTTTGCCTCAGCAAATTATAGCAAATCGCATTGATTAAACAGAAAAACCAATCGGAAAAAGTTATGAGGTGTAAATCTGCTTATTTTAAATTTCTTATTTTGCTGATTGATGAAAGTACTGAGGCTACTAATACAGTCCAATTAGCCAATTTTATTAGATGTATAACATCAGTATATAATATCAGTCAGAGACAGCTTCTTTAGTTCAATTAAAAGACAAAACTAAATCAAGAAACCTTTATGAAGAAGTGAAAAATATGTTGAGACGAATTTTTTTTCCAGAAAATATCTGGTGTACCTGTGATGGTATCCTACCAGAGGTGAGCGAAAGACATCGAGTAGTAAAATTAATAGAAGACAATTGAATTCCCTACCAAGAATTACGTATGATGGAATTTTATTGCTTAATCACCAAATACAGCTTTTAAGCAAAAGCTTTAAAGATAATGATTGTTATCAGTATTGTAGATTTCATAATGACCAAGGGACTCGCCAATTCATGAATTGTTTAATTTATGATGCCCACTAAGAGAATATAATTTACTTTTCATAAGTCAAAGTTGAGGCAAAGCGTTGAAAATATTTTATGAGTTTTGAAATGAAATCAAGCCCTTTATGGAATCAAGCTACGAATTTGTGTCAGAATTTGGACGATTAAAACAAGTTCATGCACCTATTTGAATAGACTTAATAGCTCATTTAATCAAACTTAACACGCACCTTCAAGGAAAAATCAATTTATCTTGAAAATGTTTCAAACTATGACAATCTCAAATTAACGTAAACAATTTTATGTGTTTTGACACATAAGCTAAAAACTGTACAGTGACCAACGAAGACATGCTTCCTTATTTACAAATAATTTTATTTACATTAGCTTCTTTCTTTACAAACAACCTTGATTTTTTATAATAATTTAAGATTTTGAATTCAAGATTTAAAAATATAATCAAACTTTTGATATATTGACTCAAATTTCAGTCGTAAATTATATCATGTTTCAAAATCATAGTATCAGTCGGTTTTCAAGTGAAATGCATAAAGCTATGATCTGACATTGAACATAACAAAATTTTGATCAAGCCTCTTTAATGAATTTTTATGAAATAAATCTTTCATAGATGAAAAATTTCTTTCACTTTATAATCATGTCTTATTCATGCCATAGTTTTCTTTAAGCATTTATATGTGTGAGCTGCTATTTTAAAGATGAAGCACCCAATACAATTAGAATCAAAATATTTGATGTAAATCTCGGTTAGTTTCCAAGACGTTCAACTACTTTTATCAAACTAAATATCGAAGCATTATGTATCAAAAACAATGTCAAATATCTTAATTTCATGTTACGGACTTTCTTTTTAAAACTTTTATAATAAAATAAACTTTAAAGTAAAGTTTAAATAACTTAAATTCCACTTCTTTTTTCGTTAGTGTTACAGTAATTTATATGTTTTATATGTTTTTTTGTGATGGAACAAAACAGTTCCCATCTGTTAATGTAGCCCAGGGAATCTAAAACATTGGGCATCCCTGCATTTCTGAAAGGACTGTTAAAGGTAGCTTTCACATTGGGTATTGAAAGTTTGCAAAAATATATTGAAGAACTTCAATTCATGAAAGCAGGCAATTAAATTGTCTGTGGCAACTTTGTTACGATTCCATAATACCACCGTATCTACATATTTTTCAAAGTAGTGACTGTATACCCATTCCAATAGAATAAGTAAAATCCTAGCTTTTTACATTTCATCTAGAATTAACCAAAAGTTAAGCATTTTGTAGAAAATATAAATTCTATACATTCAAAGCAAGAGATTTGTCTGTCTGTATTTCTTAAAATTTAAAAATTGTAACTATCCATAGCAAATCCTTTTGCTTTCTAGAATTTATTATTTTTTATTTGGTGGGCAAATTAAATTAAGAAAATTAATTCCTTAAATGATTTTTAATGAAATAAATTTGTTTTTTATTACTACGAAATTTTCTCATCACGAGATGGCGCCAGGCCTTTAAAATAACTGGCACCATCTGGTGGCGTCTTTGATTAAATTATTAGAAATAAATATTTTTTTGCCAAAAATTTTTTTAAAAAATAGCGTTTTGGCTATATTATTTTTTTATTAGTAAAATTTGTTTGCTATTTTGATTGCATTATTTTCCGATTTACTGAACAAAAACAGCATTATTAGAGGTAACAAAAAAATTAGTGGGAATTCATGAATAAAAATGATTATTCTATTTAGTCAATTTAAGGTTATTGAAAGTTATTTAAAATAATATAGCTTTAATTTTGCACTGATTAAAAACACTTTAAATTTGATGAAGGAATCAATATTATTATCAAACGTAATTATTTAATACATTCTTAGAATTAAAACCATTACTGAGTATACGCGTTTTTTTTATGCAAATGGGACAAAAGGATATAATTTTATTAAAAAATATAAAGACCTTATAACCGGGCAACATTTTTGTTAACTGTAACTAACTATAAATATTTATGTCAAAAAATGACAGTAATAAAGTTTTTCAAACGCGAAATTTAGTAATCGCAATCACAAATTATTTATCATGACTAAAGAGAACTTTGCCCTAGAGGTTAATGAATTTATGCAATAAATACCATGCGAATAATTAGATGCATTTATTTTGTAGCTATACATTCATTTTTCACTGCTCTCAGTTTAAATTCAGATTTATTTTCTGCTTAAATTTGGAAATTCATTTCCCTCAAACTTAAAAAAAAATAAATTATTATGGCTACATTTTATTTAGGTTTGCTAAAATATATTACAATAATAATTGAAAAGTTTTTAAATAAGAATACTATAATGTATGTTTAAACATTAATGTTTTATTCTATAAATAAATTTTAAAAATATTAATCAAGTTATCATCTGAAGTAGCTTTGAGTTTAAAATATGAGTATATTATTAAACATTTTTTTAAGGGATCGTCCTTTTAATTTTCAATTTTTTTTGTTTATTTGCGTAATAATTCATAGCATTATTATAATTTTCATTTATTAATTTGTATAAAAAAAGCTATTGTTTAAAACTTTTCAAAATTTTTTTTTTGGGGGAAGATATAAAAAAAAAAAAATTTTAATTAAAGAATTTGTTTCATAAGAAGAAAAAATGTAGAATATTAATAAGAATAAATACAAATGATTTAATTAAGAATATACTTCATTAACCTTTTTCAATTTCTTGTGAAAAATAGCAGATAGGATCCAGCGTTATCAAGTTTTAGTGATATTCTATAATAAAACTGTAATTCTATAATAAAACTGTATAGCAAAGAAAAATTTTAACATTATTCTTACATGATTAAACTAAACTCAATATTTTAACATTAGACAAGACAGAAAGTCTAATATAATCTTTTAAGAGTTAGACATGGGTTTGGAGACACTTTAATATCCTCAATGGCCATTATCAGGCCACTAGATGGCGCCATGTGCTAAGTATTTAACAAATAAAAAAAAACTGAGATTTTTTGCTTAATTAAAAAACTTTTTTTATTAATTTTTGCTGAGCACTCAATAAAAATAATAATAAATTCAGAGAAGAAAAATTGGGTTTCAAAGTGTTAAAACTTTTAAGTTATGCCGAATCCATCCATGTTAAAGCTTTTAAGTTATGCCGTTATCCATATATATAAATTTGTAGATATATGAAAATTTGTAGAAATAATTGCAAGAATATTTTAAACAATTGTATTTGAAATCAAAAAAATATTTAATAATTCCACAAAATTTTAAAGATTATTTTATACCATTATATTTACTGAAAGTCTTGTCAGTAGACCTTTGTTGATAGTTTTTATTAGTTGCATATGAAAGAATTTCCAAGACATAAGAGGCAAAGATCGCTGTTATGATCAATGATTTCACAAGATATAAGTGACAGTACGCTACTTTATGCTGAGAGGCGTTTGCTATATTTTTTAAATTTAAAAATACGAACACTAATAAGAACGATGAATTATTTTATCAGTACAGTTTTGTCACAAATTTACAATGTTACAGGATAATAACGAAATGAGAGTCAGATTTGGCAAAGATAGCCAAAATGTTGTGATACATAAGGTGTTTTCTGTATCAGATTTCCAAGTTACCCAGAGGGAATAGCATACACCCAGACAACTCGGAATTGCATAGAAATGCTGGGTCGGGCATTCTTACTTGACGTGATAAACACCAGAAATTAAAAGGCACAGAGCAAATGAATACGTGACATATTAACCATATTAGTGCACTAGGTACTAATTCAGAAGTGTTCGAATCCACAAGCTTATGATACAAGCTTTACATCTCCAAAGTTGGAATAGTAAATATTCTGAATGATTTTTGTCATGCTTTTATTTCCCCAGCATCTTATGAGGCATTTAGCCAGTTGTACGGCGTCTTTAAGGGGAATGTTATAAACCAGTATCTTGGTATATCCTACTAGAAATTAAACGGCATCGCGTAAGTGAATATGTGGTGTATTAATCACACTAGTGAAGTACGTAGTAATTCAGAAGAAGAGTTCTATTCGCCATCCACAAACTTGTGATGCAAGTTTCACATCGACGACACATGGAATAGTAAATATTTTGAATGATTCTTGGCATGCCTTGATTTACCCAGCAAATCTGCAATGCATGCAGCCAACTGTTTGGCGTCGTTAAGAGGTGGTATAAATCAGTATCTTGGTATATCCTCAGAAGAAGTAATCAAACATGATAGGTTCGGCGATAGGACAAACCACCATTGCACCATCAAATCGATCTCCTATTGATTTAATGTGACGTTTAAGTAGTTACAAATGTTACTCTGTGGATGAGCAAGAGTATGTAAAGAGTTCATAGCTAGAAATACGCACTATCTGATACGTTCCATTTAAAAGGGATGCTCATTTAAATTAAACATATTAACGTTTAAATTAAACAAGCTTTAGATTAAACATATCAAGGAAAATGTGCAATCTTGTTCTTTCCATTTTTTTACAACTAAACCGCAAACTACAATAAAGATAAATGAATGAGTACAAAACAAATTAACCAAACGCGACGATTTTTAAAAAAATGCTGTTATTTTGTTTATAGTTTTGACTATTATAAACACTAAAATATGAATTTTAATACTTGTGTTGAAATAAATAGATTCAAATTATAAAATATTAAACCAATATTTAACTTATAACGATGTGAAATTTTCGCTTTAATTGAAAATTAATAAAAGTTTGCATATTAAATCTATAAAAGCACCTTTTAGAAATAAACACCCTTTGTTGGAAACCACTGAATGTACTTAAAAGCTCTTCTCTATGAATATAAAGCTTATGTAAACTGCTTCCTTTTGTTTGCCAAGTCAGAGGGATTATCCATTTTCCAATTCTGTGAATAAGAGTAAAAGCTGCAAAGTATTATAGCTTTAGGGAGTTCATGAATTCTTCTTACAATAACATCAAAGATCATAGTAGTAGCATTTATATTTTTGATTACATGTACACAAAAAAATACCTAATATATTTTATAATCATGTAAATATTGACCAAATTTTGTTTTCTTTCAATTCGTAAAACTGGAAAATTTCATCGTCTCTCATATTTTTTAACATGAATAAAATAGCTAACAAAAATTGCCAACTTAATATTTTTATTTCTAATGCACCTGGTAAACACTTAGACAATTGTCTTTGATGCCTTAAGGCAAGCGCTGCACCAACGTTACTCACTTGGCACTACCCAGGAGGTGCGTGTAGCTTGAATATAAGCTACAGACGCGGAGTAACACTACCCCGGCAACGCTCTACGACTATGTTAAACCGGGGCCTACGATTTATAAGGGATTCCGAACCACTACAAACATCCATGGCACTACCGGGACTTGAACCCGAAACCTGTGGTACCGAGTGCCAGAGCGCCAGATTGGAAAAAGATCACAAATAATCCTAGTGATAAAATAAATTCACAGCCATTCTCAAACATAGTTTGAATTAATTCAATCCTATTTTTAAAACTGATTTTAATTTAGAAAAATTATTAAATGCATTGTAACTACTTTAGTCATGTTTTATGCTATGATTATTTTTATTTCTAAACAACAATGCTAATTTCATTTTTTAAAATTTTAGATTTAATTTTTAAGCTATGCATTAAAATTAAAAAAAAAAAAAAATTTTTTACTATTATTATTTTTTTTTTTTCATTTTATAAATGAAAATCAATTTAAGCGATTTCATTCGTTTAATTACATAACAGAAAACTACTTTTATTATAGTAAAAATTAGGGCCGGATATGCATGTGGTCTACATTCAGTATGGTTTCTTCGAAACTTTTGGCTGTCCTTTATTAAAATTTTCTAAGACAGCACTGAACAACTTCAACACATAACACACAAAGCAAAATTATATAACAAATATTTATAAAATCATCTTAAAAACATGTTCGTTTATGGGTAATTTTATCCTCAGTACTGCCTGGAATTCTTCACTCGACTTTGCACGCACCCTTTTCTCTTTCTCCCTCTCCGATTATCGGCCCCAAAGTCAAACGGGCGAAAAACAACGTGTGAAGTCCAAAGTGTAAGTAAGGATCAACCTGACTTTGAAAGAAAGATCTATTAACTTTGAGTTCAAGGTTATAGCTTTTTGTGAGAATTTTTGTTTTAGTACCATTTATTCGTTACAAATTTTGAAATAAGATATGATTAATTTTATGTAATTTTGAATACATTGTATTAAAAAATATTTTTTTCCAATATATGCATATTTGATGATATACAACTATACATAGCAATTTTAGATATAAAATCACCTTTGACTAATTATAAGTATCGAATCCCACTTATTTGAAACATTTTTAAAAAGTTAATACCACTCATACAAAAATAAATGTTATTTTCGAAAAGTGATTATCATTTTCACCACGATTTAAAATTATCGTATTGATTTAACCGTATTACAAATGAACACTTCTAGTACTCCATTCCCCTTAACCTTAACTATAACTGATCAATTTAATCATTTCTCTGGCTGGACAATTTACGAACGATGTATTCATAAGACGAGAATGAGGTATTGAATGCTCAAAAATAAATAAGTAAATCATTGAAACATGAACATGAATGAACTATTCCCTTCTTATTGAAGACTATACTAAAAATTGATAGTTGCTTTACGTTACCTTTGGAAAGAAGTAGTCTACATTTTTATCGCAGTGACAATATTATCACAACGTTGTGATTTTCACTTATCACTATTTATTTATTACAAGAACAATTTTCAAATAACTTCTCTAAACGAAGACTGGAGCAATGTCGTGATATTTTGAGTTTTCTTTTCCAAACTGACAGAATCTGGCTCGAAACTTGACAAGTGAAGCCAAATTTGTTTAAGCCGGGGTAAGACGATCAATCTGTAGGCTAGAAAAACATTTTGTTCCAAGAGTAGAAGGGAAAGAGGGGACGAACTGCCAGTTGCTATCCTAGAGTAGTGGTTCTCAAATGGGTGCGCACTGGTGCATCCTAGACAATTTCTGGTTGTACCCTGTGATATTCCAGAGAAATATATGTTAAGATATAAAAATAAATGCAATTACCCCTTTTCTTGTCATTTTTCTCGTTCAAAACAGCTTTCATTACAAACAACTAACCTTTTCGATATCTTTTTTTCTCTTCTTTCTTCACATAAAATGTCACCAAAAAACATCCACCGAAAAAACGGTTTCCCAGAAACTAAGAGACGTAGCATCCATGGTTGGCAAATGAAAGCGTTTGTATCTACGTGATTTTCAATGTTAAAGATAATTCCGTTGCAGCCGATGAGATTCTGCCATGTGTAAGTAGTAATCTGTGAAGCTGATCATCTGACTATATAGTTGTGAGGCTTCAGTAACGGATGTAGTATTCTTGTTGTGTATATTACTTATTTTGAAAGTGTTGGAAATAAATGTTATGCGCATATTGCTTATTTTCAGATAAATAAACTTCATAAAATGCAGGGAAAGAAGTGCGTAAAAGAAAAAAAGAAGCATGATATTGAAGAATCCGATTCTGGAAGTGAACAAAAATTAAGTTCACGTAAGAATAGCAAATTCGTTGCCTATTGGCAAATAAAATCTATTGGCAAATAATTAGCTAATAGCCTATTGGCAAATAAAAAAATATAAGCTTTGATTTCACTTAGACCAGAAGTAAAGATTATCTTTTGCAACTAGTATGTTAGTATGTGGTATGATTAGTATATGGATGTGCTAACGACAAATAAATCATTACTTATTATTAAATTGAGTAAACATTTTAAAACTATACACTCTAATTTACAAGATATGTTTTTCAAAAGATTGTCAGAATAGTACACGTGGTGAATTTTTTTAAAAGTGCAATGGCTGTTTCTGACAAAATTATCGGATAGCAAAAAAATATGAAAGCGCATACTTTATGTGAATCACTTATTTTGCTGCCATGCAGAAAAATGGCCATGACAATGCTAAAAAATGAAGCAGCATTGAAAATAAGCAAGATTCCTCTGTTCCGCGATACGTTAACAGGCGTATTATAGATATGTCTTCTGATATCGAGAAAAATCCATGCAATAATAAACTTCCGCATTCACATTTTGCATTGCAAGATAATGAATCAACATAAATTACCAACAAGGAGCAATTCTTGGCATTCGCCCGTTTTATTAATGAAGATCAAATGGTAAATCATTTCATTTTTTTGAAAAGAACTAAGTGTGTCTACAAAATGTAGGGACGTTTTTAATATTCTGAATAACCATCTTGATAAATGGCCTTTAACATGGAAGTCGTACGTAGGTATTTGTTCAGATGGAACCTCCTTCCTTGTAAGCTGTGTTACGGGCATTCATCTTTTGTAAAAAAAAGAGAATGCTATCGTAACTTATTGCTTTCTTTATAGGGAAGCATTGATGGTAAAAAAATTGCTAGAAAAATTGAGAGAAGTCTTACATTAATTAATTCAAATAATAAACTTTATTAAAACAAGATCTTTCAAATCGGGTTTATTCAGAAAACCTTGTATCGATATGAATTCACAACTTTGAGGTGGCTCAAGGTCTTTTGCACACTGAGGAGGAATTGCTTAGCATGAACTAAGACATGAACTATACATGAACTAAGACATGAACTATACATGAACTAAGACAAGAACTTCTTGCATTTTTAGAAAAGAGGAAACGATAACATTTTTGTAAACTCCTTCGGTGGGAATTTTAGATTGTGATTTACAGTATTTGGCTGATATATTTCAAGAGGCCAATATTTTGAATACTAGTGTGCAAGGGAAAGAAGAAAATGTTCTCACATCGGTTGACAAAATGAAAGCGTTTCAGAGAAAACTACAGATTTAGAAAAGAAAAGCTGTTGAAGGTGATTTGGATATGCTTCCATTGGTCACTAACAAGGACACTAACATTGGACTTTAACAAGGTTAGAGAAAAATATAGTTCTTATTTTCAATCACTTGACACTGAACAATACGATTGGATTTGAAACTTATACATGGAAAGTCCAAGCGATTTTGGTTTAACATTAACTGAACTAGTAGTTATATTCATTGATCATGGATTGATGATTAAACATAAAGAATTGGCTCTTGAAACCTCTTGAAATTATATAAAAAAAGAATATGTGTCAATGTCTACAAACGCTTTGAACATTTTACTACAATTTTCAACATCCCATTTACGTGAATTAGAATTTAAGATACATAATATATTACAATAAATAATATATGGAATTTATATTACACAATTAAGTGCAAAAAGAAAGGAAATCTTCAATGTATTGATGAGGAAATCAGAGTTTGTCATTCAAATATATGCCAAGCATTGAATAAATCGCGAGTTCATGTTTCTCATAAACACAAGAGTGATAAACTTAGGTATGTTTCATTTTATTTTTTTATCTTATTTTTTCTGTAATATTCGATTTTATTATAAAATATTTCTCAAAAAGTTATATATAGTGCATTTACAATTATTTGTAGGATTTTAGAAGTGCCCCCACTTCAAAAGATTTGAAAACTACTGCCTTAGATAATATTCGTAAAAAATTGAATTGGCAAAATGTAGGTATATTGGGCTGTAAGGCTGTTATATATCAGCCTTTCTAGAGACGAATAACTTAGTTCAAAGTGCCTAGCATTCGAAAACAACTGCATCTTTTCCTAATGAAACGTAAATAGTTTAATAACTAATGGTTATTAAATCAATTATAATTGTACAACAAATTTTAAATGAAATTTAAAACCATGTCTACACGAAAGTTTCCAGCGATGCACATTATATGTTTTACTGCAGTTTAAATGAAAATTGAGGGTTTTACTTTTTAACCATTCTGGGCAGAAGAAATATTTCTTGGAGTAAAAACAAGTAATATAAAATAAAATTTTTTAAAGTCAATTCCTACTTTTTTTTCACTCTATTGCAGAAAGTCCTTTATAAATAATTTTCATTCATTTATCTAACGCCATCTATTGGTAGATATATGTAACTTAAATACAAAAAAAAAAAAAAAACTAAAATTAATTAATTAAATTTAATTAATTAATTAATATTTGAAAAAACTGTATTAACATCAAGTGTCCTCCACTACAAGTTCAAAGAAATGTATTTGAACTTGAGTGGATGAATAGAAAGTATTTTATTAACGATTGGAAATTTGAACAAGATATATACACTGAAGTGACAAAAGTCATGGGATACCTCTTAATATCGTGTCGGCCCTCTTTTCGCCCGGCGAATTGCAGCAACTCGACGTGGCATGGACTCAACAAGTCGTTGGAAGTCTTCCGCAGGCATATTGAGCCATGCTGTCTCGATAGACGTCCATAATTGTGAAAGCGTTGATGGTGCAGGATTTTGGGCACTCAATGATGTCCCATAAATGCTCGATGGGATTCATGTCGGGCGATCTAGGTGGCCAGATCATTCGTTGGAATTGTTCAGAATGTTCTTCAAACCAATCGCGAACACTTGTGGCCCGGTGACATGGCGCATTGTCATCCAGAAAAATCCCATCGTTGTTTGGGTACATGAAGTCCATGAATGGCTGCAAGTGATCTCCAAGTAGCTGAACATAAGCATTTCCAGTCAATGTTCGGTCCAGTCGCACCAGAGGACCAAGTCCATGCCATGAAAAAACAGCCCACACCATTACGAAGCCCCCACCAGCTTGAACAGTGCCTTGCTGACAGTTTGGGTCCATTGCTTCGTGGGGTCTGCGCCACACTCGAACCCTACCATCAGCTATTACCAACTGAAATCGTGACTCATCGGACCAGGCCACGGTTTTCCATTCATCTAGGGACCAACCGATATGCTCACGTGCTCACGAGAGTCGCTGCAAGCGATGTCGTTCTGTCAGTAAAGGCACTCGAGTCGGTCTTCTGCTGGAATAGCCCAAGAAAAAACAAATTTCTCCGCACAGTTCTAACAGACAAGTCCCTTGTACGTCCCACATTGATTTCTGTGGTTATTTGACGCAGTGTTGCTTGTCTATTATAATTTTCGTTTCTTTGCAGACGTCGCCGGTCTCGGTCGTTAAGTGCAGGCGGTCGACCACTGCGCTGTGCATGGTGGGATGTTATGCCTGAAATTTCATACTCTCGGCACACTCTTGACACAGTGGATCTGGGAATGTTGAATTCCCTAACGATTTCCGAAATGGCATGACCCCTGCGTCTAGCTCCAACTAACATTCCGCGTTCAAAGTCTGTTAATTCCCGTCGTGCGGTCATCATCACGTCAAAACCTCCTCACATGAATAACTTGAACAGAAATGAAAGCTCTGCGAAAGCACTGCGCATTTATACCTGTTCTACGCGATGCTACTGCCATCTGAAAATTTGCATATTGCTATCCCATGACTTTTGTCACTTCAGTGTATAGGGAGAGTATGAGCTAATAGAAGGGATTGAAAAAACAGTTTCAAGTTTGCTTAAAGATGGCCAGATATTCTCTTTCATTGGCAGATAGCAGGGCTTATTTTTCAAGTTCAAACTGCAACACGCGGGAACAGACTAACGTTAAGCTAAGTGTTTCAAACCTGCACCCTGCTTAGAATGTAAGGTAACTAATTCTGATAAGATACTTCATCCGTTCATCATCTGTTTAATCATTGGTCGGATAATCGGGAGATTTTACTGTGTTGAGTACAGAAGAAGAATATAATGAGAATGCTGAACTTGAATCTTTGCATCGCTATTATTTAATCATTTGCATAACAAATCCTTGCATCAGTTGGTGTTGTGTTGTCCTCAATGTCCTGCAGTGTGGGACGGGCAACCCATGTGTGATCTACTCAAGGATGGGGGAAAGGGGCAGCTTCTGTTGTGATGATGGAGCACCCGTAGATAGAAATCTGACTTTTGCTCCGTGACGCTCTTACAGACATATGAGACCGGGACATACGGCTTAAAGTGGATACCGAACCACTACAAACATCCATGGCACCGCCGGGACTCGAACCCGAAACCTGTGTACCGAGCGCCAGAGCGCTAGTCACTCAACCATTCAGGTCCCTTGCATCAGTTATTCTAATATATTGAACTGTTTTTGAGAAAACTTTAAATGTCTTCATAATATTTACTTGAAAAATAGTATAGAAATTTCTTATTGAAAATGGATTTAGTTTGAAATTGAAATAGAAAAATAATTTGAAATAATAATATGAAACAATAATTTGAAAATAATATTTCCATATTTATACAAAAATAAATAAATCTGAGATTTTGCTTAAAATGTAAATATACTTGTGGAATGTAAATAAATTTAATGTATATTTTGTTTATATTTTCAAATAGACAGATTTTTAAATATATCCAGGAAATAACAAATAGGAGAAATATTTTTTTTACATCTATTAAATTAAAATTATTTCGACATATATTGTTACATTTTTCCAAAATAGCACATTTTCAAAAGACTATAAAAGAATACATTGTAGCAATTTATGTAGCAGATATATTTCAAATATTTTTAAAAGCAATTCAAATATCTTTCGTTATTTACTTCGAATTAAATTTCAAACAAAATGATTTAGTATTATGAAATCATTTTATTGAATTCATATCTGAATAGAATTTTTAATAATTTGGTTTTCTCTTTATCGTAGTCGCTATAGCAGTGTATGTATTATTTGCTTCAATTTATTTTTGCAAGTTTAAAATTTATTTCATAATTATAAGTTTTAAAGACAATCATACTAAGTGACTTAACTTTTAGTATTTTACATTCAAAAATGAAGAAAACGACTAAATTAAACTTTCTTTAGAAATATAAAAATATATTATTTGCAAAAAAAGAAAGCTAATATCAATTTTCAAAGAAAGAAGTCTTAAGAATCTATTACATTTATGTATACAATTGTAATAAGATTGAGTTTGATAACATTCAATCTTATCATGATCAAAATTAATAATTTATCTCAATATCTAGATAATAATCTATATATTGAGTGTAAATTATGAATTTTATATTTTATACTTTTTTTGTTACATCTAATTCATTAATTATATTTTTAGATGCTTATTTAAATTTTATTATTTTTGATTCTAATTTTAAAATACTCAAGATTAGTGGTGGTCTCCACATTTGAAGAGCGATTTTTTAATTCTGGAGACTTTCGTTTAAATGTATTATTATTATTATTTACATCGATCCATGGTGACTACTTTTATGCCCAATATTTATGTGCAGAAAAAAATTCAGAAAATTCCAATTTATCAAATAATCATAGCTACTCACTTTCTGTCTTATTTTTATCATAACTGCTCACTTTCTCAAAATAGTGACTGCTGTGACGTGTCGGCCTATGCTATACCTATAACGGCTTCAAGATGAGGGACACTTTCAGGTTCCCGGGAACACTTTAATTTTTATTTACAAGCATTATATATGTATATACATAGAACGCTATTTATTACAAATTATTATTTACAAAAAAAAATGAAAAATTAAGACTTAAATTAGATTCACAAGAGCTGTTCACTCCAAGGACGGAGATTTTCAGATTTCTGGAGTCTACAATAAATTTAATGCACCTGTCTTCGGCAGACCTCAATTATCACACGGCGTAATACACCAAACCACAAAGGACTCACTTTGTAACAGGCGGAATAACCGGCTGTTCAGTCACTTTCAGAAAAAAGAAAAACAACACTTCTTGTCGACTCGTCGCAAAACTCTCTTTTTTCTTCTCCAAAAACCTCCCTTTAAGACAATCCGTCAAGAAAGGGGGTCAGCTTCCTTCAATTCTAATTGGAGTAGACATTTCTCAGCTCGTGGTCTATCACCAATCACGATGGAACAACTTATGGTGTAGTCCATATTCCATCTTTAATTGTTTCAATCTGTGACGGTCGCACAGACAATCGCTAATTTCACGATGTATCATTAACCATGACACTGATTATCTACATCAGATTTGAGTGACAGGTTGTTCTCATTAATACAACACTCTCAATGCATGTAATATAAATATCCACGCTACTGCTTATCTGCTGTCAGCTTTCAGTGATAGGTGATTATTATACACTTGTTAAAGAATATACATCCCTTTCCCCTGGGAACATAAATGTTATATCTCTTCCCGTAGGAAAAATGCTACACTGCAGTGCAACCTTTGGCCATAACTAAATTTTAACGCCTGTGCACGATTACTAGAGTACATAAAAAAGGAGACTAGAGCATTTTAATAACAATCAATCAATTATTTTTTATTGTTTATAACGATTTAAAACATAGTTTGTGATTGATTACCTATCAAAATGTGAAGTCATTTACAATATCTTATTGCCGAATACAATTTCTCTCCAGTATAATACAATCAAGTATAAAACAATACAAACACAAAAAGAAAGAAACTGTAGCTAAAGAGAGAGCATATCAAGTATTCTTTCCAACGTTTCGAAATTGAAAACATGCATGTGTGAGACTATTGGATATAAATTATTGTTGTCATTATCCATGACACTGATTAACTGCTGTCAGATTTGTGTGAAAGGCTGTTCTTGTTAGTACAAAACATTAATTGTATGTAATATAAATATCCACGATACTGCTTATATGTTGTCAGATTTGAGTGATAGCAGGATATTAAACTCTTGTTAAAGAATATACATCCCTGGAAACAAAAATGCTATATCTCTTCCCGTAGGAAAAATGCAACTTTCAGCTGTAACTACATTCTAAATTCAAACGCCTAATAGCACGATGACTAGAGTACTTAATAAATGAGACTAGAGCATTTTAATAACAATCAATCAATTATTTATTTTTATTTATAACAATTTAAAACAAATTTTGTGATTGATTACCTATCAAAATGTGAAGTCATTTACAATATCTTATTGCCTAATACAATTTCTCTCCAGTATAATATAATCAAGTATAAGACAATACAAACACAAAAAAAAAGAAACTGTATCTAAAGAAAGAGCACATCAAGTATTCTTTCCATCGCTTCGAAATTGAAAACATGCATGTGTGAGACTATTGAATACAAACAAAATTCCTTTTTAGAGGGACATTCCAATTTTTTCAAACACAAACATAAAAAGAACTCAAAGAATAGTTTATAAGATGATAAGACAATTTAAACAACTGTTTTATTTTTGGAAAAGCACCAAAAAATAAAGTTAAAAATAACTGTATTTTATTTTAACTCAAACATCCAAATCGATGATGAACTGCGTTTTTATTCTGACATCAAAAATTTTTACTTTATAAACAAACAAACTTTAAAAATTCTTTTCGTGGTGTTCAAAATCAGCTTTGGATATGAATAATTCGTAACGTGCAGAAATTACCATGCATTTAAATTTCCTAATTCATTTCATTCCGTTTTCTCAACAACAATAGAAATAGAAGTGTTTTTTCCCCGCATGCAATATGTATATGACCCCTTTCTATTCCAAGGAAAGCTATTTTCTACCTCTTTCTCCCTTTTTTTGTCTGCCTTTCCCCAAGGGAAAAAGAAAGGATTGTGAAAGGAATAGAGAGAGGAATAAAAAAAAGGAAAGACTGGCCGCTCTACTGTCCAAGTTCGTGGATCCGTGCATTCATCTATGTGTTCATTCATACCTCTATGATGAAGCGAGAAAAAGTAAGATATTGTTTTTTTATGTACAAGAATTCAATACTCCATTCCTTGAATGTCAGGCTATATGTTCAACGGCCATGTTTGGTCACGGAGTTTTAGTTTTATAAAGTTGGATGCATATTCCCAAAGAAATTTTCTTATTTTTAGCAGGTTTTATAAAATAAATTTGTTCGTATTCAGTATGATAAAAAATGAAGAAATAAATTATGTCATGTGACTGTTGAATAAATCTTTTCAAGTTACTCTGCTACGTATACGTTTAGTTTCCTTTTGAATTAAAATTATTTTAATTGGGAAAAAATTAATAGTTGTTGGATAAATATTTTTAAAAACTATTATTAATACTATTTTTTAATTTTAAATTTATTTTAAAATTATCTTACTATAAAGTAAATGGTAATAACTACTTAATGGCCACTAAACTTATGTATAATGTATAATATAGTGAAACACTGAATTTTTTCAGCAATCGTTCTACATTGAATTTGTTATACAATAACTTTAGGGCACATGGTATAAAAACAAATGAATAAAATGAAACCTTTATTTTTAATTTAATTCCAACAAACTCTACAATTTTTAAAGCTATCGGATTTCTTTATCTCTTTCAATAACGATTTTGTAAGAAAAGAAATTTAATTTAATCTGTTTAATTACATTTAATTCATCTTCTATTGATAACAAATGTCATAAACGAAGAATGTACAAAAAAATATAGAGTGTTTTGTGACTTGGTGGTAAATTATGATTAAAAAGCCTCCATACATTCAATGCAGATCGAATTTTCACGTTTTTCCCAAAATAAATACATATGTATTTGATTGACACAATTTTTATCACATCTTTGGTTGATTATTCCATTTTTATGATAGTATCATATTTAGTCCAAAATGTGCACAGATGTGTCAATATTTTATATATGTTATCAATGCTGGCATATGTAAGTTCTTCGCATCATTACTGGGAAATTTTATGGTAAATTATTCATCAACAATTTTTTTTAAGCTAAAATGATTTTGATTTTAAAACAAGTAATATAAAAAATTTCACGTGGAGTCTTGATGGAAATTCAAACATCGTGTATAAATGTCTCGCATTAACAGTCACGGTGCTTGGGGAGAGTTTTCTCTCATACGACAAGCAAATGTAGGTCAGTTACCTATTAGTCTAAAAATTCTCACGGAAAGCAATGCTCGTTTCTCATCGGTGAATATTTCATGGTATGCTTAGGTAATACACGATGTCTACCGATGAACAGCAACAAAAAAAAAACCACTTTAAATTTAATATTGATTTGTTACATTTTAACGAGCTTAGTTCAAATTAAATAAAGGAATTCAACGTATTCATCATTATTATCAGTGGCGCAACAGCCCATGTTGGGCCAAGGCCGTCTGCCTACTGGAAGATTTCTAGACAGTTGACGTTTTCTTTTTTACAGGGCAGGGTTATTATCCCTACGACCAACGCTTTGCGATCAAATGAGACTGGGACCTACGGTGTAAAGTGGATTACGAGCAACTACAAACATTCATGGCACCGCCGGGACTCGTACCCGAAACCTGTGGCACCAAGGCCAGAGCGCAAGTCGCTCGGTCATCGGCCTCAATTCAATATATTAGTTCAATATATTCAATATTTGTATAGAATTTAGTATATTCGTGGAGCATAAAAATATTCGCATATAATAATAAATAATTTATATAATAATATTCTTATAGAATTAAGTATACTCTATATAGAATTCAATATATTCCACGAGTATATGCAAATGTTTACATACTTTTTTTCTAATGACTGAATAAGATAAAAGTATAAATCAAATTACAAAAAAAAGCAGATAAAATGCACAAAATGAAACGCAAGAAATTTATTTACGTGGGTGGATGTGAATTTTGCGTAGGCGTAATTAAAAGCTTTTTAGCACAAATTATTTACGCACTACTCGCGAATATTACTCCGCATTGTTTTGCGTATCGCTGTCTAAGCCGAGCAAACATTTGTTTTGTCAAATTCATCCAAGCGTTTATTGTTTCCCGATTATTTTTTTTTTCCGCTAAATAAATTTTCTTTCTGGATGTCAAGATGTTATTAAATTAAGGCTTCATTTTTAATTAACCTTCTATTGTTTTCTTTGAGTTATTGTAACAAAAACAAAATCAGTTTTCTAACCTCTGACTTTAGGTAATTGTACGTTTGGTCTTTTTAATTAAAATTACATTAAATGAAAAAAATTAGCTAGTAGTATAAATCGTTTAATAATAAAACAAAGAATTTTCATTGTATAAGAATTGATGATATTTTATTTGTATATAATAAATTTTTTTTTTCAATATTGTAGTGTTAAACGACTAATTATTAAACGATTAATTTACAAGAATTAATACAGAAACAAGTAACTAGCTTTAAAAATGGAATTTAAAAAGTATCTTAATGTCTCAAACTGTAAGACGAATCAGCTATATTTGTGAAAGATGTAAGAAACGGTTTAATTTTTTTAATGCTATTTATTTTCAGACTACTCAAAGATCCTGCGATCAACAATTTTCTTGGCATTTCTTGAATTATAAATGCAAGTATTCTTAAATACAATGGAAATTTAAACTGGGAGACCAACTCTATAAACGCTCTCTAATCAACTCTTTCAACTTTCAATATTTATTGAAAGTTGAAATTTTTAATCAAAGGCTTGCTGTAAAAAAAGTTAACAACTAATACGTAATCTGTATGCTCAATCTTTTTAAATTTACTAAATTTCGAGAATTTCTTATAGAATGATCTTGACCTTATCATTTGAACAGGAGAGGGAATTTTTTTAAAAAGGAAATTTAGTTTATAATGTCCTGAAATTTATTCTCAGATTCAATGTTTGGTGTTAAAGTGAGCTTTGGAAGGTGTAAAATGCTCATAACTAATAAGCTTATTCGTAACGTAACAAAAACGTTTCAGAGCAGAATAATAGCACTTATATAATTTATAAATATGTTATTCAAAAAGTATTTACTTGAAAACTAAAAGAAAATCTCCTAAAAAATATTTCAATTAGAAATGTGAAAAGAGTTCATAATTTAATTTATTACTCTTAAAAACATTAATGAAGAACATAAAATACCCTTGGTATTTGAAAAAATATACCTTTGAAAAAGTTTTATAGTTTTTTATTATATTAAAATAAATTTATTCAAGAATATTAAGAAATAAAAGTATTTTTTAAAAGCAAAACCTAAATAATTCTAAAACAAAATTCCAACTGGCTTGCATTTACGTATCATATGGGTGAAAAGTCAGCAGATTTATTAGAATGCCTAACTTGTAGGCCAGCAATACCCTCCGCAATTATTGTGCAGGAGTTTTAGAATCCATTATTGGTATTCTATAGTTAATAATTTTTTTCTAATTATTTCCTACTTTTAAAATACAAAAAAAAAATCAATGGCGATTATGATATTGTCTTGCATCGATTATCAGACTTCCTGATGGATCATTTTTGGGTTTTAAAAGTATGGATCTTTTTGTTAAGTGGATCATTTTTGCATATCTAAAAGTGGAGAAATTGTCCGTAAAAGTCTTTTTCCCCACATAGTAGCGATGTCCTTCCTTCTTCACCCATGGTGTACTTTTAGTGTTATATATAAGTGTACTGGTGTACAACGGCAACAAAAACTGGAAGAAAGTCCTACTTTCGGCATATGACACTAAACCAAAATGTCACAATCACCATCTGGTCACTTCATTTCAATAATTTATTTCTAATTATTCCCTACTTTCAGAAAACAAAAAAGATTCGATAGCCATTATGACATCATTCTCTTCTATTGACTGTCAAACCTCCTAATGGGCCCTTCTCTGGGTTTTATCCAATACGATACTTGTGTAAAAGTGTGGAAATTATCAGTAAAATTTCTCCCTGCCAGAAGCAATGCCTTTCTTTCTTCACCCACTAATGTACTGGTGTATAATGGCAACAACAACTGTAGAAAGTCCTACTTTCGATATATAACATTAAACCAAATTGTTACCACCACCATCTGGTCTTTTCAATTTTGATATCAGTTGCCGAAACTCGAGTCACCAGAGGATTTTGAACTTTTGCCTTCTTGAAAACTTGCCTGCATGCATGCTTGCAGTAGTACTGGACAATAAACCAGGCATTTTAAAAGTCTACATGCAATTATCTTCGTTGGAAAGATGACCCAATAAATTATTTCTGCAAAAATAAAGTAAAAAAAGAATCTCAAGTAGGAACGCTATTTCATTCAACTGATAGTATAGTAAGTCTTCCAGAATCGGAATCGCTTTCCAAAAAAAAAAAAAAAAAAAACTGCCCAACAGATAAAAACTTCCACTCTCGGAAGAGATAGCAGCTGCAGAAATTTTCCAGAGGCTTTTTTTTTCTATCAGTCAAAATATTCTGTTCCCCCTATGAAGTCCAATAAAACTGCCGGTAGCGCTGCCTCGGTTTCTTATGGACCTTCCTTATCAGTTCTTTGCCTGCAGGAATGAATTCGTGAAAATGCAAAATTGTGCTGATAACCAAAACTAGAGCGCTTAATTGTTTGGCTTACCCTGCAAAGGGTCGATACGTCCAGTGGAGCCATAAACGTAAAATGTTTTTGCCCTTTTTACAGAAAGGAAAAAAGGCATTAGGAAATTGAATATATAAGATATATGTATGGTATACATATATATATGGTATGAACGGTCAGTTTTTCCAAAGATATCAGTTTAAAGTGGCAACCTACTTTTCAGTATACGCAAATAGAGTCCAGCGTTTAGGTTTAAATTTTATTTTTAAATGATCGATATTATTATAAATTTTTAAATGCGATCATTTTAGATCGAATTTAGATTGCAAACAAAATGTTTAGTTGTAAATTTATGATTCGTTTTTATGCCTACAAATGTATTTATGATATCCAAAATGATTTCCTTCGAAATTTTGTTCAGTTATATATGGTCAGTTTTTCAAAGCATATCAATTTAAAGTGGCAACCCAGTTTTCAGTACACGGAAACCGAGTCCAGCTTTTAGGTTTAAATTTTATTTTTAAATTATCGATATTATTATAAATAACTGCAGTATGGATAACATGTGCCATCATTTTAGATCGAATTTAGATTGCATACAAAATGTTTAGTTGTAAATTTATGATTCTTTTTATGCCTACAAATGTATTTAGGATTTCCAAAATGATGTTCTTGAGATTTTGATCAGTTACATTTTGATTCAAGATTTTTTGTTATCTATTTATGTATTTCTATATAATATTGCATATTTACACTCAAAATTGTGTCCTTTATAAAAAAATTGACATTGTCTACTATAAAAGTATTTTAAAAAAGTTAGCAGGTTTAGAACAATTAAATAACGAAGCATCTTCATTTTAGAATAATGTTTCTGATAGAGTAATTTAATTATAGAAAAGAAACAATTATTTTTATCAATTATTTTGTTATTATTACTGTTTATTAAACGTAATTCTTAAAATTTACCTTTCTTTACAAATCATTTGATTGAATTTTAAATCAATGAATTTTACTTAAAAATAATTTTATTGATAAAATTTGTATCGTTGAAAGTTCATTATACCACTGAAACAAATTATATATTTGCTAATATAATTTAGAAAGAATAAACATGTTTTGTTTATTTAAAAACTATGAATATTTTAAAAAAGCATTAACTAAAAAGTAACAAACATTTTAAACCCAGAACTTACATACGAAATAACAAATTTTTCATAAACTCATTTTAAAATGCATGATATGAATGTGAATAATGAAATATTCAATGTCGTTTGTAGTGTGCAAATTAGGTATTTTAAGATATCATGCTATAATAAATATCTGTTTGCTAAATTAGTTGCAGGTAAATTGGATTTCATTATTCATTTAACTTCAACTGGGCTCTACGTACTCCACAAAACAGTATTATGTATTCATAACTATTTGCGAGACTGATGGACCCGAGTAGCATGATCCTCTAGTGAATAAAATGTGTAACTTTTAACAGAGAGATGTTAACTTGAATGCATCAGTAATATTTAGTGCACTTAATATATTTTATTACATTAGTAAAAATTAGGACCTGATATGCGTGTGGTCTTGATTCAGTGTTGTTTCATGGTTAAAAATGAATTAATTTTTTCAAATAATAACGAGATGTTTAGCTGTCATATTTATTAAAATTTGTTAAGACAGCACTGCACAACTGCAACACAAAATAAAATCATATAGCAATTATTTACAAAATCCTCTTAAAAATAATGTTCGTTTAAGATTCTTTTTATCTTCCGTACAGCTTGGAACACTTCTCTCCACTCTGCACACTCCCTTTTCTCTTTCTCCCTCTCCCATTATCGGTTCCAAAGTCAAACGGGCGAAAAAACACGAGCGAAGTCCCAAGTCTAACGTAAGGGTCAACCTGCCCTTGAAAGGAACGTGATAAGTCTAACGTAAGGGTCAACCCCTCCTTGAAAGGTGAATCTATGAACCTTGTACTCTTCCCCGTTAGGGAAGAAAAAAAAACTATATTGGTTTACATATTTTTCAATGTGTTGTTTCTTATCCCACTTGGTAGACAGCAACATCTAGACCAAGTACATGAAGCCGTGTAATCTCATGGAAGGAGGGAAGGGAGCAGCTGCTGTTGTGAAAGAGTTCCCGTAGGTAGAAGACCGACTTGACTCCGAAACTCTGAAGAAGGATAGCAGTGCTCTTTTATGGGAACTACCCCGCATTTGCGTGTCGTATGGGAGAAAACCACCACCAGTTAGTCCGACTAACGAGGCAAGATACTGAACATCCGAAACGCCATCGGGACTCCTTGTGTTTTTAAACAATGTCTACAACAAAGCCGCCAGTGGATTGAACCTCAACCGTAATACTCAGGGGTTTGAATGGACGAGTGGCTAGCGCTCTGGCCCTCGGTACCACAGATATCGGGCTCGAATCGCGGTGGTGCCATCGATGTTTGTAGCGGTTCGGAATCCACTTTAAGCCGTAGTCCCGGTCTCCCCGTAGAGCTCACAAAGCCCAATCAGATTTCTTCTCACCCACATCATTCCGAATCTGTAAAGGGGCAACTGAGCTCTAGGCACAATGATGTGGTGTGGTGTAGTAGTCCTAATGCTCACCAGCGGCGCACGTTGCCACTGAGACACTAATCGTGAATTTTTAATAGTCCAGAGACGGGCAATAAAAGGAGGGCATTGCTTTTTGGAAGGACATTTAAGTGTAAAAATCTCTCATTTGCAAACCATAGGGGGAAAACCTGAAAGCTCACACCATGCTGTCTAACTATCGATACAAAAGGTGTAATACACGCTTTCAAAATTACCATTGACTTCCCTAGTTTTTGAAAGCAGGGACTGCAACGAACATCACCAGTGGATTTGAACTTTAACTTTCCTGCATGCCATTTGCGTACGTTACCACTAGGTTACGAGTCGGGATGAAACACATTCAAGAACATTATTCAATAAAAATAAACAAATAAAGTATTCTTTTAAGATATAAAGATAATGTTGCAGGTTTCATGAGAATAAATCGCAATTCTAATGCAGTAATTAGGACAAAATGCGTAATTAAAGATAATGTACGATTTACAAAAAAAATGGATATTTCAACTAATATCTGCACTCTCACTTTCTGTTTCTCTTACAAACATTTTTTTTTATTATTTCTGCTTTAAAAAGAAGTCGAAAGTGCGTGATTTCATTAATCAGGAGTTCGTTTCGTGATTTAATTGTGTTATCACACAATTATCAACATTCGTTTTATTGCAAATCCGAAAACACGAACCTTTTTTTACTATTAAGATACGTTACGACGATAAAAATGATACTATGTAAAAAGGATACAAATAGCTTCATTTCCGCATAAAGTGGAAATTGTTAATTCAATTTAATTTCAGAATACATAATTTTATAAATAAAATTCTCGATTTTTTTTTCATATGTACTATGAATAAATAAATAAATTAGAAACTAATAAATAGAAACTAAGAAAATTAGAAATTTTTTTACGAATGTGTTTTCATCTTTATTATCATTATTATTATTATTATTATTATTATTTTGTTGTTCCTGGATAACAATGAATTGTTAAAATAGTTTAAGTACGAAACTTGCTATGTTTAAAAGGAAAATATAATAAAATTAGGAAAAGCAAATAGCTAAATAATAAATAACCTAATATAAAGTTTACCAGAAAATTCCATTTAGCAAGGATAAGTTTAAAAAAAATCTGTCAATTTTTAAACACAAGCATGGAATTTAAGAATTTTCCAAATTAAGAATCAAAATGCTAATTTTCTCAAAATAAATAAACAACTGGCCCATAAAATCTAGTCTAGTTTGATTAAAATTCAAGCTATTTCAGATTTCGCTAATTTTATAATTAAATACTCCATATTCTTCTGTTTGCCTACGATGCTTAATTCTAATCTGTAAAGAAATCTTTCATTTACAGATTTAAAAAAAAATGCAGATAAAAACAACAATCAAATATAAAAAGCATTTTTGCAGGGCTTACTAAGCTAATTTTTACAAATGAAATCTTAATTAACATAAAAATGGAAAATGGAAACTCAACTAAGTAATTGAAAAAAACGAAGTAATTGAAAAGTTTGAATACCTTGACTAAGATTTATTTCTGTTACGGCCCTTTACAGTTTGAAAAGCTTTTGTATTAGAATTTTGGATTGGAATGAAAAACATTTCTGAGTAGGATGCAAGAACATTCAAACTGCAGTCATGATTTGATGATACTTGTATGATTCAAAACTTGGAGAATTCCTTTTTTTTTTAAAGAAAACGTGGACAAATTTAAATTCCTAAATAATCTTAAACAACATTTAAAAATAATGCACAAAATTTTTGTCTTTCAACAAGACAACGACCTAAAGCATACAGCAGAAATTATTCAAATTTGAATTCTATATAATACTTCTCGGACACTAAACAACCCTATTTATTCTCCAAATAGGAATCCCATTGAGCATCTAAGGGATAAATTATAAAAAAAGAGTGATAAAACATATTAAATACAGTAAATCATACTCTATGTAATATTTAGAGATATGTAGAGAAAACAATATATGTAATATATAATGTAGTATGTAGAGAAAACATACAGAAAATTACGATTAAAAGAATTAATCCAGTAATAATGGACAAATATCAGACTTAATATCACTAATAATCTCGTAAATTCGATATAAAAATATTTAGAGATGTTATATAGAAAAGGATGAAAAACGAGATTCTAAATTGAACATAATTTTATAAATCACAACATTGTGTTCAATCAAAGGTAACAATACTTTTGTCCAAGCCCAAAGTTAACTGATATAATTTAATCTTTCACAAGCTTATTATTTATAAATAAATGATAAAATTTTTGTCTAAACACAATTTTATAGAATATATATATATAATTCGAATTCAATTTAAGTTGTAAATAAGAAAATTTGCATTTAATTTATTAATTTATCTTAAGTTTTTTAATGTATGGATATTTATGTCCATGTATGTATAAACGATCAGCCAATATAAAAAAACACATCTTGTTTTATAGAAATAATAGATATATTATGGTATACAGATGCCACTTTAGAGATATTAGTTTGTAAATGACCCAGCACTGTATAACAATATTAACCCACCTAGGGTATCATTGTTAAAAGAAAAAAAAAACACTTTTATCTTTGAAGATGATGGGTTAATGCTTTTAATTACAAAAATCGAAGTATTAAAGACAATGTTTATAACTATTTGTTTCCTTTCTTAAAATGATTAACAAAAACAATCTTAATGTATTATTAAAGCACATTTTAATATATTATTATAAAACCATACAATAATAAATCTAAATAGATATATTATTGTATACAGTTGTCACTTTAGGGAATATGGGTTTCTAAATGACATAGCACTGTATGAAAACGCTAACCCATCCAGGTCTCATTGTTAAAAGAAAAAAATTTTTTTCTCTTTGAAGAAGATGGGTTAATGTTTTTAATTACAAAAACCAATGTATCAAAGACTTTGCTAATAACAATTGTTTCTCTTTTTAAAAAGGGATTAACCAAAGCAAACAATAAAACGACATCATTGAATTCAATCCAGCATTTTTGTATAACACATGCCATTCCTCTTAAAACCATAATCTGTGAAAAAAAAGAACCAATTCAGGTGATTTAAAACGATTTAATTAGATGTTCATTCACAACTTAAAGAAAGCCTTCCTTCATTTGATTAATTTAACTGTCGAGATTCTTTTTCTTGCTATCTAAGATGGAAGAAAGAAAGAAAGAAAAAAAAAATGGTGCTGGAGGTCTTGGAAGCGTGACACGTCCAATTTTTGCTGAGAAGAAGAGGCATTGATTTTGATGTCAAAGTTGCCAGGGGGGTTGCCCTTTCTTAACCGTGCCATTCCTCACTGCGGCATTAGAGTCAAGCACGGAAGCTTCATCTGCAAGGTTGCGATTTTTAATGTGTGCTTAAATATTCAGCTCACTTGACACGATACAGTCTAAGGTAAAGTGGTATTCCAAGTTCTTAAAAAGTTTTTTATCTTATGATTGACCGTTTAGTGTCAACAGTTTCTTAAGGTGCCCAAAAGTAAAAAGTGCTAACAAGCCAAAACAAATTAAATATGCGTTTTTAAAAAAAGAAAATTAAAAAAAAAAAAAAAAACACCATTTAAATGTTTCAATGTTATTTTCTGGATCATTCTGTATATTACAAGACTGTTGGAATATTCTGTTGTCCGTTTATTGAAGGATAATTATAACGATAACACTGCTTCAACTTTCACATATCAGTAAAGATCCACTATGTCGTACAGAAACAAAATATAGCCAGTGGAAAAGTTTGGTTTGTCGCTCTATGGTCATTTTGTGACCGCGAGGGCTAAACAAACCTGTACCTGCTGTTTAAAGTGGATTCTGAACCACTAACAAACATTAATGCCACCTCCAGATTTCGAACTTGAAGCCTGTTATAACAAAGGCCAAAGAGCTAGCCACTTGGCCAGCTGGTCGCAACCAATGGGAAAGTTCAAGGTTGATAGATCCTCTTTTCAAGGACAGGTTTACCCTTAAGTTAGATTTTGGACTACCCACGTTTCTTTTCGCCTGTTTCATTTTGAAACCGATAATGGGAGAGGGAGAAAGAGAAAAGGGAGTGTACAGAGTCGAGTGAAGAATTCCAGGAAACAAGAAATCTTAAACGCATGGGCATTTAAGATGATTTTGTAAATATTTGTTAAATAATTGTGTATTATATGAAGTGACAACAGTTGTGGATACCTCTTGCCGTCTTCGGCAATTTTTAAATATGGCAACTCGACGTGGCTAAACATAGTCGTTGAAATTATTTAGAGAAATAATTTAGCCATTTTCGATCCACGTCCATAATTGAAATCGTTGATGGTACAGCCATTTTGGGCACGAACAGTACTATATCTGTGATAAATCATGGGATTCATTATCTTTAGATATTGTTAAGAGAATTGAGAATGTTCTTCAAACCAATCACGAACAGTTGTGGCCCGAAGTGTCTAAACATGGGCATTGTCATCCATAAAAATCCCATCGTTTTGGGTACGAAGTTCATGAATGGCTGCATTCTTCATTAGCTGAACATAGCATTTCAAGTCAATGTTCGGTAAAGTTGACCAGTTAACTGTCCGTCACTAAGACACTTAAAAACAATTACGGAGAAAAACCCTTTGAACAGTGTTGCTGAAGTTTAGAGCCATGGTGACCCTTCAATATGGCAATGTCAAACGTATCAATGCAAAACTGACTGATTATTGATAGATTATGCTTCACCTACTTAATCCCCCCAATCTTGTTCTGTCAGTAAAGGCAGCAACGGTAATCATTTAGCCCAAGAAAGTTTTCAAAGTTGATGTCAAGAGAAAAAGTTGAAATAAAACTAGATTCTTTTTTCAAGGCCAAATTAAACAAATTTTATTACAAAAATGCGTTGCAACGTCGCCGGTCTCCATCGTTAAAATGACCATGCGCTGTCCATGGTGGGATTATTGAAATACTCTCGGATATATTTTTATCTCAGTTTTATATCCATCTAAATAATGGAAATAAGGGACAGAACCGTAATTTTAACCTGTTATTTTAATGGTGTTATAATGAGGCGGCTATTTCTAGTTTCAGATTTTAAAAGAGAAAATATGGAAAATAATGTGCTGCTTTCAACGAGTGATGAAACTGACTGCTAACTAGACGAACTTTTCTTAAACTATGACACATGGGACCATGGTGTTTCCAAGAAATTAGTAAGTGTTTCATGAGTAGCTTTGTAAAATTCTAACGTGAGAATTGTATTATGGTATAGAATTGAAATATAGAATTGAAATACAAAATTGAAATATAGAATTGAAATACAGAATTGAAGTATAGAAATACAAAATATATTATAGAATTGTATTATAGTAATTCAAATATTGGTAAAGTATTTTAAATAATTCAAGTCCATTCTTTGAAAAACTGATGATATAAATTTGAAGCTAATAATGGTTTTATTTCAGTCATATGTATCTTCTTTTCATATAAAAAATGTAAACCTTTTTTAATTCAAATGAACAAATACATAACTACATTTAAGTAATTTAAAATGTTATTATTTATTTACTAGTATTGATCTGTTTTGTTAGTGCACTCTGTATTTTTCGTTGATGATATTTGTTTTATTATTTGTTTATTATCTTAAATAGTTTCGTATTGTGTAACTGAAATCTTGATTTAAATATTTTTATTTTTAAATTATATTTATTTAGATTGTTATTTAAACTAAAAAATTTAAATCTATCTTTCTATTACAAAAACCAAAGTGTTCTGCTACAGTTTAAGTATTTTTAAAATGTTTCATAGAATTAATTTGGAAAACGCTGTTTTAATGTTAACGTGCATAACACAAGGTATTAGGAAACTGAGCATGATCTAATAGGATTTTAAAATATGAGTAAAATCAATATGAGTTAAAGCAAATTTAGCTTAAATTGAATGTTTATTTTCACTATTACGTTGTGATGGAGGGTTTATTTTTCATTAATTTATTTAAAATGGTAATTTGCTTTAATTTTTATGGTAATTCAAATATTCGTTAAGTCTTTTTTAAATTATTCAAGTCCATTCTTTCTAAAGCTAATGATGGTAATTTGAAACTAATGATGGTTTTATTTTAGACATAGGCATCTTCTTTTCATACTTATTATAATGCAGACTGTAATATACAATATAAATTTTAATCTTATATTTTATTTCAACGCAGTCGAATGTATCTTAAATCTCCAAATTTCATTTGTATGCATAAAGGGGCTTTCAATTATAGAGACTCGTTATGATATTCTCTAAAGAAATCCATTTAAAAATGAAAATTTTAAATTACATTTACTTTGATTATATTAACGAATAATAAAATATAAAATTAAATCATTAAATAATATTAAAATAAAAATACGTAACTTTTAATTTTAGTATTTGCCATATCGATAAAGTGAATGTAATGTTCCGTTACATGCAATTTATTTATAACAAGACTGCTGAATTTAAGAAATAATCAGCTAGTACCCAATGGAATTACGACATTAAAGACAATAAAAGTATTTTTATTAATATTTAATGCACATTTTATTGCTTAGTATGGCATAATATAAAAATAATAATTACCTTAAACATAAATAAACTGAATAAAAATATATTTTCATAATAGTAGAGTTTCTTTCAAGCAAATCGATTTAACTTCATGTGAATGCAGTACTGTGTCTTACATTATTTACCTAATATTATAATGTTAAAATTATTTTTTTATATATTTTTCTAGTTTTTATAACTAACTAACTAAATATAATTAATAAATGATTTTTGACAACAATTACTTTTAATATAATTGTTTAATGGTTTTTTTTTCAGCAATACTGTAATTATATATACAGTGATGGAAAGAAATGTCAATAATTTAAATTAATTCTTCACTGAACAAATACAATGATTTTTTTCTATAATACTCAAGTCTAACTTATGGTCCTTAAAAACAATGGATCACTATTTTTTATTATTTTTCATTCACCATTTAAAATAGTAGATTCTCAAAGATAAATGGAACTCAAATCTAACTGTTCAACTTATGGTTCTTAAAAACAATGTATCACTATTTTTTATTATTTTTCATTCATTATTTAAAATAGTAGATTCTCAAAGATAAATGGAACTGTTTAAATATTCTCAGAATAACAGTTGGGAATCGCTTAATGCAATTAAACCCGATTATTCATCGTAATGGCAATTCAAAACGAACTAAATGGTTTCTGAGTCATCAAATATAAAAATGTTTTTTAAAAAAAATGAACAAATTATGTTTGTTGGCCAACAGCAAAAAGACATATAAGTTCAACATCAAAATGAGATATATACTTTCTAAAAGGGAGCATGGAAAAAATAATTTGAAATTAATAGCTCACTTAGAATCATATCGAATTAGTGTGAATTCTAGTTTACTCTTTCATTCCTTATTGCAATTTAGAATGTACAATTTTGTTAATATTCTTAGAATAGCATTCAGAATATCTTTTTAATGTCATCCACTATTTAAATAACGTACTACATCCATATCGCCAAGTTAACGAACAATCTATTGATATTTTATATAAAAATTTGGAATACATTTTGGTGCATATCTGAATTAAAAGTCTTTTGTAAATTTTTAAAAAGAATAATGTAGAATTTCGATGGTTTAGGCCCTTTTTCCGAATAAAATTAATTCACTCTTAATACGAATTACAAACATCAATTTATTTATTAATTGTATGAAAGTCTGATTTGAATCTTATCATTTGCTGTATTGAAACATGCGAACATAAAATTTTTAAAAATAACTAAAAATTCATTTGAATATTTGTATTGAAACTTCAAATGGCCACTAATGAAATAGTAATTAAGAAATGGTTAAGAGATAATTTTTAGGTAGTCGAGAGATTGTTTTTAAGTAGTAGAGAGATTGTTTTTAAGTAATAGAGAGATTATTTTTAAGTAGTCGAGAGATTGTTTTTAAGTAGTAGATAGATTGTTTTAAGTAGTAGTAGAGATTGCTTTAAGTAGTAGTAGAGATATTGTTTTATGTAATAGTAGAGAGTATTGTAGATTGTTTTAATAGTAGTAGGAGAGAGAGAGAGTTAAAGAGATTGAAAGATTATAGAGATTGGTAAAGAGCTTGCTTTTTATGCTTGAATATTATATTTTAAAGCTCATATTAAGTAAAAACAGTCGCAGACTTTGTTTAAAATAATAAGACCCAATTGAAAAATAATTTAAACCTGTAAAAATAATTTCGCGTTACATTTTTGACGCAAAAAATAAAAAAAAAAAAAAAAAAAAAAAAAATTTACATCTAAAATGCGAGAGAGGAAAGTAAATTCTGTGATATCAATATAAATCTAATAGTAGCATTTTTGAGTCCAAATCCTGTGCAAACTAAAAGATACAGATATTATAGAACTGAAATATCGAGTTAGAAACGACAGAAATATTTTATGTGTGTAACGGATGAAAGGAATAAATTTTAGGCCTGGGTGAATTCCTTTCAAAAATTGTATCCACAGTAACTGTACGGAAAGAGTCAATATTCCGTCAGACAGTTTCTAGGATTTGTTTCTGCTGAACCAAAAGTTCCAAAGCTTTGTTTTACTTTCAAACTTTATCTCAAATATTTATTCAAATATAAACGTAAACTTGTGCTTTGATAAGAACTATTGTATTAATATCTGCGTCTTATACACTTTGTAATTTATTTTCGTGTGTTTTGCACATTTATACATCATAAGATGAAAGACTACTAACACGTTTTGAATTCTTTTTGATTTTACGTGGTTTCAGATTTTTTTTTATTACAGTTGACACCATTGTAGGGGGCAAAATAAATAAATCTTTATAATAATAATACCAGATTAATAGTCAGTGCTCATAAAGAGTAACGCTGCTGAAAGTACTTCGATACTATCTAACAAAGAAATGAACAAATGAGTGTGTATTTTGTTTTATATTATTTTAAGCAACTATGTAATATCTAACACATTTAAGCCAAAGCTTTATTTAAGACACATGATTTTGTAATATACTAACATTAATAAATTTTGAAAATGTCAAATTGTAAAGCGTTGATAAAGTCAAATAATAATGATATAATATCACCATTCTACATTGCATTATGTCACCATGTCGGGGCTAAAAAAAATTTACAAATCGTTATTCACGTCTTTCTTAACCAATTTTTAAGTAAATTGCAAAATTTTCTCGCGGATTAAAATAAAAAAAAATAATAGTTATTAAATTTTTTTTCAAAATAAACAAAAAGCTTCAATGATTTCACGTGAACATGCACTTCAGAATTATTGTTGTTATTTCATATGGCAAAATTGTAACTCAATCCCTTTATATCAGGCGATAGAATAATACAACAATTAATTTAGAATTACGCACTACCAAAATATTAACCGCACATAAAAACTTTATTAGAATTAAAGATGAAAAATATCAAAAAATTAAAAAAAAAATTTTTAAAAATTACACCAAACCCTTAAAAATTAAAGATGCATAAAAGTTTAAAAGGAAACGTAAACGTGTTCTCAGGACATGGGATCCCTTGTTATCCAATACAACAGGCAAACGTCTCTCTATGTTATAACGTAGGGTCAAAGGACCGGACAGACTAGTAAGTGTTGTTTATTCATAGAGTCTGTTTTGCAGATAGGCCATAGGCTATTAATCAATATGTCTACTGTGCTGAGGTATTTGGCCAAGCAATTGTGTCCTGTTCTCAGTCTGCAGTTAGCCACTGCCTCTTTACGTGGCCTGCGACTGAACTCTTTCCAAACATCCTTGATTTTCTCCCCGAATTTATCCCGTGATTTAATTGATATTTCTGTATTATATATCAATATAAAATTCCGTCTATACTTAATCTAAGAATCTAAGGGAAAGGGACTCTTTTCAATAAATAACTTTGTACCCCTCTTTGCCAATTTATTTAAGAATTATAATGATCATCAAACTGCATTGCATAACATGCATTCAACTTTAAAATACTTTTGATACAGATCATTAATAAGTTTTGTGTGGAGAATTTTTAATCAAAACTTCTTAAAACTACTTTATATACAATTAGCAAGACTTGTTACGAGATAATTACTTCTTATTTAGGCATATTTCTCTAGCAGTTCAAAAAAATTAAAACCACAAAGATAATTATAAAAGATGTGATAGTTGCAAATAGAAAAATTTCACAAGGTTCACTTATATGTAGACTTTAAATCATGTGTGTGTATAAGCATGTATTAAGATATATTGTCTTCACAGATGACATGTAGACTGCTAATGAGTATGTATTCCGGGTACAAAAATACTAATACAATTTCCCAAAAATACCATATTCATCTCAAGGTTCAAATATTCATCTCATACAACTAATCTCATGTTTGGTAGTGCATTAAAGCAAATTTAACGGAATTTTCTGAAAGTTATTTTGTTTATACTAATATAAGTGATTCTCAGTTGTCAAAATTTTAACAGTAGAGTCAAGTTGCCTCCAATTACATATACGAACTTTTAACCCAGTGAAAAGTGAATGCAGTATATTTTGCCACATATAAATGAAGATCTAATTATTTTTAAATTTTCTTTTGAAACAAAATTTGCTTGGATTCAAGCTTTTCTAAATACTCATCTCATTGTCAACAGATTTTAATCAATTTTCATAACCTTTACTCATGAAAGAAGTACTTCTTCAATATCGTAAAAAAAGATGATTAACTGCAAATAAAATAGTAGAACACATATAGGAAAAATTAACGGTAAAAATAAAATTTTGCTCTATAGCATGTTTTAGTCACAGTAATATAATCAAATTAATAATAATCAATTTCTTATAATGGCAAACCCAAGGGTGAAAATAGGGGCGGAATTTTTAATGAAACGATCAAAAATTAAATTCATTACAGAGAATTAAAAATTTAAAATGATAAATACAAACACAACTAAGAAGAATAAATAAAAATTAGAGGTTAGCTAATTTATTCAGAAATATCATTATTTAGAAAATATATTTTTTATTTGTCTAGGCATCTCAATTAAGTTACAAAATATCGTTTTCACATAAAATACTATATTCCGTGCAAATTGGGCTAATTGGAAAGGTAATATCTGTATTTAATACCTGACTCAAGCAGGCACGAAATACAATACATGTTCTCTTCATTTTTTTTCCTTGGCATATTGGTATTGGTATATAGGAATATTGGAATATTTCTTACTACTCTCATTTTATGTTATTCAATATTTCAGCTCTCCTAAAAATTTTGTGAAATAATTACACGAAAAAATTTTCTAAAGGGAACATTTAATCTTTCATTTTATTTTAATCATGTATCGTTTTAATTGGTATGTATTTTTCTTTTCACATTATTAAAACAGATTTTGAAAATCTACCGCATTAAATTTAAAGTAACATAGATTGGAAAATATTTAATGCTGATATTTATTTAAGACATGGAATGATGTTTGAAATTCTGAGCAATTCTAATCAAAACTAATGTGACTAGGAAAATACTGATGATTAAATAAAATGAAGAAAATCAATCTAACGCAATGATAATTGGGTCTTGCAAAATTTCCAAGAAACTACCCTTTACATCAAAGCAAAAATGAGTATATTTAAGAGAAAAATGAGTTAAGTTAATCACATTAAGTTATCTCGATATTACAGCAAAACAAATATCATTCTACTTTAAAAATAAATCATATGTAAGAGCTCGTTCGTATCAAATTAAGTACTTAGATTGATTAAGAGTCTAAGCTAATATTGTCAACAAAGTTTGCTTAGATAAAATGTATCAAAACAACTCCTGTTTGACTTATTACAAATATTGCTGAAAGGTAATATTATGATTGCCTTTTAGCAATTAATTAGTAGTACCTTTTATTGCCAATTTAGAGATTTTACTTTTCAATTAATGTTGATTTCCAACATTAATTGGTTTAATCCCAAAAATGCATTTTTCGGATTCATAAACAGTGTTTCAAATGGATAGATACATTGTTTCGAATATTGCCTATTTTAAGTGTCTATGCACGGATAAAGAGAAATTGATTTTTTAAATGGTATACTGCTTACCGTATAAATGCCAATTAATTTGCATTTTTATAAATAATTTCAATTATTTTGTGTTGAATTATATATTTTTTCCTTATCTACACTTTCTCTCATGAAAACTACATTCATGAAAACTTATTGCTTAAATTCAAATTCTTAATCAAAATCTTATTTGGCTTTATCAAATAGATTCTTTACAAAACAATGATGAATGTATAATGGTAATTAATCCATGCATTCGAGTCCATAATCAACATATCCATGCCCACTAGTCTAACCACTAGTGAAAATATATGCACTGGTGAAAATCAGCGACGTTTTCATTCTGGTGAGAAGCGTTTATCATTCAGCGAGATCCATCATTTGACAAATTACAATGATGAATGTATATATTGGTGAGACGCAACTACTAATCCATGCATTGGTGAGAAGCAGCGACGAGTCCATGCATTGGTGAGAAGCAACGACTAGTCCATGCATTGGTGAGAAGCAGCGACGAGTCCATGCATTGGTGAGAAGCAGCGACGAGTCCATGCATTGGTGAAAAGCAACGACGATTCCATGCATTGGTGAAAAGCAACGACGATTCCATGCATTGGTAAGAAGCAACATGTTCATGCATTGGTGAAAAGCAACGACTAGTCCATGCATTAGTGAGGAGCAACGACTAGTCTAACCACTAGTGAAAATCAGCGACGAATCCATGCACTGGTGAGAAGCATCGACAAATTCATGCACTGGTGAGAAGCATCGACGAATTCATGCACTGGTGAGAAGCAGCGACGAATCCATGCATTGGTGAGAAGCAACATGTTCATGCATTGGTGAAAAGCAACGACGAATCCATGCATTGGTGAGAAGCATGTTCACATGTAGTCATGCATTGGTGAAAAGCAACGACTAGTCCATGCATTGGTGAGAAACAGCGACGAATCCATGCATTGGTGAGAAGCAACGACGAATCCATGCATTGGTGAGAAGCAACGACGAATCCATGAATAGGTGAAAAGCAACGATGAGTCAATCATTAATAAACTGCACTTCTCATTCTTTATGATTTGCATAGCTAAATAAAAGTTCTATACATTGTATTGTAATACGTATATTTATTGTAAAGCTCTATATATTGTATACGAATACTTTTCATGCTATATTTTCTGTAAATATTAATTCCTTTAAACCTGTACTAAACGTAGTCTTATAGATAAGTTTTAATAGTAATTATTATCCTAACTAAACATCCTATTATTATCCTATCCTAAATAGTAATTATCCTATTAGTGTTTTAAAAGTGTTTAATCCTTTTTTTACAATTATTTTTTGTGTTTTATCTTATATTTATGCTGCTCATTGTACAATCGCATCTTCAGATTTCCAAAGACGAAAATATCAAAAGTGAACACTGGCAATATTTGTGTTTTATTTTTATATATTCCTGCATAATCCTTGTAATTTCAAGAATATCTTTAAGCCAAACTCTCCTCAGAAAATTATTGAAACATTCGTTCTATATTCTTTCCAACAAAATTGTGCTGTGCATAAGTACAACTTTTCCTATACCATTCCTAAACTACAACGAATATCAGTAATAGTTACAGTCTTACACAATCATTGAATCAACATAATATCAAAATAAGAAATATTTTAAAACCCAGTTTTTCCTTAAAAGCAACTAATTTTAGAAATTTAATGTTACACAGTTCAACTAGATGATTTTAATTTTACAATTAAATTCGAATTTTAAAAATTTAATTTTCCTATTAATAGAGCTTTAACTTTTTTTATTTACTATAATAGAACGTTGTGCTTTATAGAACGTGTTTTGAAACAAATATCAAAATTGCCATAAAATTATTTAATCTTAAGTAACATTTAGAGATTTTTATAGTTATAATTATTATTCATTATTATTTTATATATTTCCAACTACCATAAATTATGCGGATTTCTTTCATCAATTGTTGAATTTAATGCAGTAACCGTAAATTTTTTTTTGACTGAAGTACAATAAAGTTAATGGTGGAGCTGCTTTAAAATAAAAATAGAAATAGAACAGACAGTATAAATTTCAGCAATATACGATTCTTGACATAAATCATACTGAACCTAAAAACAAATAATTTTCTCTAACCCTTTTCGATCCAAGTGAACTCGGACAAAATAAAATATGATTCAAAACACGAATTTCCAAACATTTCTCTCAAATACCGAGAAAGTAGAGCAACATAAAACGCCATCCAGGCTTTTTACCGAATTAGATTTAACGCTCAATTCGACCATAGAGTCACATCAGTCAACGAAAGAGAAAGTTCAAAAAAGCGTGAAAATCTGGCCGACATCTCCTCCCTTTCAAAAAGAAGATGGGAACTGCCGGAGCGTTGCCATGGAGATGAACAGCAACAAACAATCATCGAGATACCACTTGAAACCGCGTTTCGCACAAACGACGAACCACCATTAATTTTCCCCAAAAACTTTGACATCGCAGGGAATGTAATTTTTAAGCCAATCATTTACCACATTCCGCTTAACTCTTTTCCCTCATTTGACTGACAAGTTTTTTTCTTTCTCAAAAATGGATGGGAACTAATTTATAAATCAAATAAACCTTAGGACAACTCGTTAAACTAGAATTTACTACTGTTTTTTTCTCTAATGTGACTGTTTTTATATTAGAAACGTATTGGTTATGTTATTTTTTATGATTGGTTCGCATTATATATTTTTTGTTGAGTTATTGTCAGCAAAAATGTAAACAGCCCTTTTATAATAACCATAATTTTTATGGACATTTTAGTCTCCTCAAATAACGGATTTATTGAATTTGTAATAAATAGAATAATATTTTGATAAATTTAAAAGAAAAATCATACAATCACTGCCATTATTCGTGAAAATACTAAGTAGGGATTTCTTGGTGACAATTTTAAAAAAAAAGATAGTGTCGTTTGGGTCCGGATTAGAACAGCACCATTGTAACCCATACATGTCGTAAAAGGGACTAAAATGGTTACCCAGTGTCAGGGGGTATAACCGGGTGGGGTAAAGTCAGATTTCTCCCTTTGGGTGCCCATGTCTTTGTGCTGCAAGGTCAAGGACAAAAAGAAGTTGCATTTTTTACCCTTTATCATGACTCGTTCTTTTAAGACACAGGTTCATAGATTTGATCTAGATGCTGCTGTAGACCAAGTGGGATAAGAAATAATAGAAAACAAAAGTTGAAATAAATAAAAATAATTAAACATTAAGGGAGTCCGATTTAAAAAATATCAATTACTTATATTACTTACTTATTATTACAATTACTTAATTAATTATATTGTGTCCTACATTAATTTAGTGGATATATTCTATAGAAAATCATTGTTCAATCTATGTCCCTTAAATTTAAGTAATAAATTATATTTTAAATGCTTTTGAGCATATTGATAAATATATCAGCCAATTTTTATACTTAGTGTTTATTAGTTGAATATGCCGTGAAGCTAGCTCATAATTCATACATAACTAAGTGGATATATTATGTAGAAAATCATCGTCCTTATGCAAGTCCCTTAAATTTGAGCTATAAATTCTATTTTAAATGTTATTGAGCTTGTTGATAAATATATCAGGCAATTTCTATACTTTTCTAATTGCTGCTTAGTTGAATTTGCCGTAAATATGCTAGTTCATAATTCATAACAAAGTGGATATATTGTATCTAAAATCTTTATTTTGTGCACTTTTATTTTTAAATTTAAAGCACTAACATTAACCACAGGATATTCTTGAATATGTTGACAGACATTTCCACCATTTTTATTTATTTAACTTTCAGTTTTTATCAGCATACGTTAAAAAAATAATAAAAAAATCTTTACAATGGATTCGCAATGTACTTGTCAAGTATTCAGTTCTCTAAAGTCGTCACACGAGTACTATTTTTTTAAAAATATATCAGCCAATTTTTTATACTTTTCTACGTGCTTATTAGTTGAATCTGCAGTAAATATACTAGTTCATAATCCCATACATAATTAAATGAATATATTCTATCTAAAATCTCTATTTTGAGCACTTTTATTTTTAAATTTAAAGCAATAATATTTATCATCGTACATTATTGAGTATGATGACAGATATGTCAACCATTTTTATTTATTTAACGTTCAGTTTTTATCAGCTTGGGCTAAAAAAAGGATAAAAAAAGAAATGGTTACAATGGATTCGCAATGTACTGGTCAAGTATTCCTTTCTCTGAATTCATCACAAGGGCACCATTTTTTATTAACAGCATGTATATACATTCTTACTTCCACAAATAACCAACAAAAAAAAAGAAGTACTGGCCCACGGGAATTTCAAAACAATATCCATTACTCCTCAATCCATTCCTACAGAAAAATTCCAGATAAGGTCAAAGCTTTTAAGATTTTTTCGCAACATATTTTTTTTTCAAAGAAACATAAACAAAAAAATCATACCGTCGCCATGGAAACCATAAGGACCGCGACGAGATTACGTTTGTCAAGTGTGTTGTCCAATGGATGCGCAATTTTCTACTGCATTCCTGGGATGCCGTCGTGCATCTTAAACAATTGACACAGTGCCAAGTGGGCGTTCACTGCGTATGCGCTCTTTCGTATGCATGGTGAGAATTGACAGATAGGCATTCCTTCTTAAGTGGTCTACGGCACGTGAAGGCATTCCAGTGTGCATTATCTGACTGCTTCCTGTCGCTCATTTGCGTTTTTTCAACGATCCATCTCAAATAGCTGCATTCCCCACCGATGTTTATTGGATCGATGCTAGAAAAACTCCAGTCTCAAGACGATTCAATTTATTAAAAAAATTTTCTTACATCTATAATAGTGAATTTGTAATTTAACATATTAGCTTTACAAAGTATAATCCCTGTATATGTTAAATTCTGTGCTTCATCAATAAATGGGACGATTTTTATTATTTCTTGGTGAAAATAAAACATGTTTCAGTTTATATTTTCATTTAAAAAATACATTTTGAATGGAATTGTCCTTACATATATAAATAAAAAAAAGTTTACATATATTTTATACAAATATTGCAGTCCATTACTCTTTTAACTAAAAAAAATTAAATGATCTAGAATCCAAGCAAATTGAAAACATTAATCTGATTAGAAATAAAACTAAAACTGCATTAGTTTCCCTGTTTAACGGAAAATAAGCTGTTTCTTATTTGCTTAATATCATTAATTTTCATGGAAAGAGAAAAAAAAAATTTTACAATCACCCTACATTACAGTCATTTTACAAAATTTGAAATTTTAAGAGTAGTACTTATTTTTTTTCCTCGCACTTAACTTTCTTTGAAAATAAACATAGATACCTATATATCTATTCGTATATAATTTGCCGAATTTAAGAAAAAAAAAAAAATTAGTTTCATATTTAAGAATCCAGAAAAAAATTAACCATTTATAATTCACATAATAATCATATTTATTTTTGTGTACATACATTTTAAATTTAAATATTTATCGTAAATTTTAAAATATAAAACAAAATATAAAAAATATTTTAAATAAGACTAATCTTACAAGAGAGGAAAACCAATTAACATGAAATCAGTATCATATGAAACAGAATGTGTGTATTAAAATGGCTAATTGATTGTATATACAAAAAGAAAGCTACGAATTAATAAGTGGACCAAATTGCAAAATAGCGGCCGTGAGATGGCGACTATTTTGTGGTAACTTGCAACTGTGATAACCCGCGTTTCTTGTACTGTTTGAAATTCATTTCACTTAAAATCGTAACCGTTACTTGAAGCACTGTAGCAAAAAGATGTTTTGACGCTAAATCCCAACTGTTCCTATTCAGCTATTTTACCAATTATTTATTATAATCATTTATGTATTGAAAGATTTTAGCCTAAACTATTTAGAAACGATGAATATGCGCTGTTTCATCGTAGGTGAATATGCATAGACACTTACATCGTACGTTTGTGCGATTCACTTAAACTTAGTAAAAATTTCAGAAAGAACGGACTTTTATAAATAATCAAAAAGTTATTAAAATATACGATTAAAAATAAAAAAATAAAGATCAAAAGAAATTTTATCACAGAAATTTTAGTACTATACATAGCACCTCGCAGCAGTATATAAGAACATTAAAAAATTACTATTTGTTTACTAATACAAAAACTCCAACCTACAAAAATTGATGTATTCAATACACAATTTGAAATTTTTTTTTTGAAAACGGCATTTTTTAATTTTTTTTTGAAAACGCCATTTTTTTTTTTTTTTTTTTTTGAAAACGCCATTTTTTAATTTTTTTTCAATACACCATTTTTTAAATTTTTTGAAAACGCCATTTTTTATTTTTTTTTTTTTTTTTTGAAAATTTTTTTTTTTTTTTTGAAAATGCCATTTTTAATTTTTTTTGAAAACGCCATTTTTAAAATTTTTCAAAACGCTATTTTTAAAAAAAAATTTCAAAACGCCATTTTTTAAATTTTTTTTTCAAAAGACCCTTTTTTAGTTTTTTTTCAGTACACCAAATAATTTCTCCCATCTAAATCTCAATAGGGAAACATTGAAGTGTTTGCAGCTCTTCTCACATGCCACAACTAAATATTTGAAAAACCACAACATTTTTGGCATTAATTTTAAAACATTTAGATCAAAAAAAAATTTAAAAGACCCCTAAAAACTGTCTAATTCATTAAAAAAATTCCTAAATCAATCCATACAAAACTAATTTTAAGATCATCTTAAAATGGTTTTGTTTTGCCAGTAAGTTCATCAATTGGTTTTAACAAATATATTCTAAAGCAAATATATTCTCTCTAAAGGTGAATTTTTTTTCCCCTGTAAATCTTAAAACCAATTGATGAACCAACCTACCTGTACCCTTTTTTTTCCCTGTAAATCTTATATTTCCTTGCATTTCTATACGAATTTCATTACCAAACAGACATCTCAAGAATATCAGTTTGCATACGGTCCCTTTATTTACCCATTTACCAGAGAACAAGCAAAACATTGTGAAACCACACAGCAGCACTTAATTCTCGCGATAAAACTCGCCAACGTTAATTCGATATACGCACAGCACAAAAAATGCACGCGCGGTACGGGACAAAAGGGACAAAAATTCTATTTTGGCAACACATTACCAGCAACCACTCGCGGAAATTACCAGCAATGTAACTCAACACTGAAATAAGAAATAGACAGATTACCCGGGGGTATAAGGAACCGCATCCAGATACAGTGCTATAAATACCCAAATGAACACCGGCAGATGAAGTAAGATTTGCCCGCGTGCCATTAAAATTGGGTCCCGCAATTTTTATGGTGCAACAGCAAGGGGAAAAAAAAGAAAGACATGCATGCTTTTTGCCGAGTATACCAGGGAGATGCATTTTTATGCAATCAATAAGTTAATAATAAAATTCCAGCAGAACTATGAGTTATTTGTATCTTTATGAATGCAGAAAGAAACTCGGATTGATGCCGTTGAGTTTGGATCGATTTTTTTGTCTCTTTTTCTTCGATGCATAATAGAAGATTGACTAGATTGTGATAAGGTTTCCTTCTCCGTTGAATTTAAAATAGCCTATCTGAAGGAAAAAAAAAAAAATTGGAGGGAAGGGGGGATTGTGTTCTGAAGTAGGTTAATAAACGAAAGGTTTAAAATCTGGATCCTAAAATATATTGGAAAAATTCACAATTAATAATGAAAATCTTTAATCTTTAAACTAAATGTTTAATTATATTAAATAATATATTTTTTTTACATATCCTATTTCGTTATATATTTTACCAGCATGCGAAATATATCTAGAAATGTGATTTATTTGGTCTATAGTAATAAATATGAACAGGAAATATGATCTATTTTTGAGGATGATTGAATATGATTTATTTTTGTGATGAATTTGATTGCAAATACAAAATTTTAATTATATTAAATTATATTGTTTATTATTATATTTTTTTTATAAATCCTATTTCGTGATTTATTTTGCCTGTATGTGAAATATATCACGAAATAGGACTTATTTGATCTATATGATTGAATATGAATATGAAATATGATCTATTTTTGAGGATGATTGAATTTGATCTATTTTTATGATGAATTTGATTACAAATTCAAAACTTTAATTACATTAAATAATAAAAATTAAACTTTAATAAAATCAAATAATAATTCTTCTATCAAATTCAAACTTTAATTACATTAATAATATTGTTTATTATTACATTTCTTTAAAAATCACATTTCGTGATATATTTCACCAGCATGTGATATATATCCTGAAATATGATTTATTTGATATATTTCGTATGAATGAATATGAATTTGAAATAGGATCTATTTTTGATGATGATTGAATATGATCCATTTTTGCTATGAATTTTGTTACAAATTCAAATTTTGGCATTATTTTTTATTACTTTGTATTTCTCTCTTTTAAACTTTTATTCCTTTCTTAAAAATTATAAAAATAATAATATACAGAAAATTATCTATACATATTTATATACATTTTACTCCTTTTCTAGCTAAACAATGGGCTTAAAGCTTAAGAAATTTCTCTGATTCACAAGGAAGGATATAGAGATTATTATGCAAACAAGACTCTCCATCAACCTAGCAAATCAAGTTTTGACTTGAAGTTAAATAATTAATATTGAATTTTTTAAAAAATACTTCGTAATTTTGCAGAAATTAAGTACTTTCATTAATTCTTGTAACTCAAAAATTCGGCAAATTTCCCAATATTTTGATGCAAATCGTAATTTAAATCAAATTTTAATTGAAATAGTAATTTTATCGAACAATAGCTTGTACTGTAGAGTTATTTTCACATTATTTCAAATTAAAATTCCATCGTAAACATTTTAAAATAAATTTGCATTGCATAATGGTACGGAAAACCTCAAGATAATAGCAATGTATGTCCCGGTCTGTTTAGACCCCCGTGTGCACAAGATGACCGTAAAGCGACAAACCAAGCCAATCAAGATTATAGCTACTACACAATTTTAATTTGAGAGGCTACTAGTAAACTTTAATTTGACGAGTTTAATTTCCGCTATTATTTAAAATCATACCAAATGCGCTTTACTTGTTTGAAAAAATATATAAACTATATCTAAAATACATATAAGTAAGTTAACTATATATTGCACATTAATCAATGCTACAAATATTCATCTAATATCTTCACACTTCTGAAGTATCTTTAATTAATTATCTCATTTTTATAACCCATATACTTGTTTGATTTGGTTTGTAGCTCTACTGCCATTTTTTGCACATTTTAGGCTAATGAGACTGGGGCCTACAGGTTAACGTGGATTCCAAACTACTAACAAGCATCCATGCCACAGCCAGGATTCGACCCGGAATCCTGTGTTACCAAAGGCCTGAGCGCTAGCCAATTGGCCATCAGGCAACCCCCATACACTGGAGTATAGTTTTCTAACATTATTTTGAATATATTTTTATTTCATATAGAGTGATAAAACACCATATATTATTTCAAAGACTAAATTCGAGATAAACCAATGTTTTAAATTGTAATCATTGATTAAAACGGTTGCAAATGATAATAAAATTTTTAAAAATTCTATCAAATTCTGTTATGAAATATGAAGTTGATGCCCAAAATTGTAGAAGAAGAAAAAATAATGAAAACACAACTTTCAAAAAGCATTTGATTGCTATGCTATTTTCCTTTCCTTTATATAATGTTAAAAATCAAAATTTTGGAAACTTTTTATGTGAAAGTAAATAACATGAAAATGTTAGATATTATTATTCATTTAAAACCATAGAGAAGGGAGCATAAATACCAAATTTATCCTCCAAATCGTTAATTTTGTACGACTTGGAAATTGAAATATTTAGGTAATTTTCCCAGAATATTTTGGTTTTAACTAAATATTCATATTTTTCTTGATTCAACAATATTTGACCTCTGTTTTTGAACTAAATATGAAATGATTCAAATTATGTAAACAGTTCCAAAATAAACTTCAAGTTTATTTTAAAATTATAATGTTTGATTTATTTTATATATTTTCTATATTGAATTAAAAATGTAATTGATACTTATACAATACTGAATACATTTATTCGTTCATTCAAGATTCTTTAAATATTTAAAAACAAGTAATTACATAGACTATCAAAGTAGGAAAAAAAAATATTTGAAATAAATGGGATATTTTTATGAAATATAAGTAACAACTTATCCAAAGAAATTGAACATCTCAAAATACATAATTTATGTTATCACGAATTTATAATACTTTTTTGGTGATTCAAATTCACCATAAAGAATTAATTTAAAGTTCCGATGAAATACAAGTACTAGAACTAAAAATATTTTAAAACAAACAAGTATTATTTCCGGTTAGCAAATATTTTTTTACTTGAATAACTGATTGACTTACATACATGCACTTCAACTTTTGTTTGTGAAAATGGATAAGAAATAAATGCTAGCGAGTGTTTCGCTTTCAAGTTCTGTGACTTTTACTTTTTGTTTGCAAATCCAATATTTGCCATACCAAACCGTTGAAAATAAAGTTTCTTCCTTATTTTTCGTAGAAGTGTAGAAAATGTAGATTTAATTTATTCGAACATTGGAATATTCGAAAAAGGTTTTCACCCCCGTTTTCAACAACCTTGTTTGCTGTTTCAAGATTTTAGATATTTGCATCCGTAAATAGAATTTTCTTGCTGCGATAAAAATTGGAAAGTAAAAATGGTAATGGAGGCAAATATTGAATGTTTAGCGGTAAGTAAAACAAAAGAAAAAAATTAAAATATTTTCTAAACCTGCAATTTAAGTGGTATTGAAATTGTCCTACATTTCTAAATTTCCAATGCAATTTTTAAATTGCATGCAAATACAATTCAATTGCATATAATTTATTAAAATTGCATTTAATTGTATTGCATTTGAAGTGAATTGTATTTAAATTAAATTACATTTAAATTGAATTGTATTTAAATTACATTTAAATTGAATTGTATTTAAATTACATTTAAATTGAATTGTATTTAAATTGTATTTAAAGTGAATTGTATTTAAATTGTATTTAAATTTAATTGTATTTAAATTGTATTTAAATTTAATTGTATTTAAATTTAATTGTATTTAAATTTAATTGTATTTAAATTTAATTGTATTTAAATTGTATTTAAATTTAATTGTATTTATTTAAATTTAATTGTATTTAAATTGTATTTAAATTTAATTGTATTTAAATTGTATTTAAATTTAATTGTATTTAAATTGTATTTAAATTTAATTGTATTTAAATTGTATTTAAATTGTATTTAAATTTAATTGTATTTAAATTTAATTGTATTTAAATTGTATTTAAATTTAATTGTATTTAAATTGTATTTAAATTTAATTGTATTTAAATTTAATTGTATTTAAATTGTATTTAAATTGAATTGTATTTAAATTGTATTTAAATTGAATTGTATTTAAATTGTATTTAAATTGAATTGTATTTAAATTGTATTTAAATTTAATTGTATTTAAATTGAATTGCATTTGAATTGTATGTAAATAATTAAAAATTGTATTGCATTTGAATTATATTCATTTTAATTATTTATATAATATCCTTTACCTCATTAATTCCATTTGGGAGACGATTTATATATTGTTATCACAATTCCCTCAATCGCATTATAAAACTTCTTATAATGAAAATATAAAACATAACGGTAATACAAGCTGACAATATAATGTTGTATAAGGAAATAAATCAAGATAAAATTAAAAAAAAATAAAATATCACATACACAATTAATGAAAGTAAAAAAAAAAAAAATATATATATAAATTTTAAACTTTAATAAAAATGTCATAATTCATTTTCTTAAGAAATAGAAATATTTCTTGATAGTTTATAATATTAAACCCTTTATGATTTTGATAATTCTCATATCAATTATTATTATTCTGATACTTAAAATAAGTATATAGTTTAGTATTTAATAATTAGTATAAGTATTCCATTGCGCAAAATTTTTTTTATAAATAATTAAACTTACAAAATAGGATGTAGCTTTTTATTTAATATAAAATATCATTCCAGCCAAATTTCATAATTTAATTAGAAATAATAAAGTTAAATTAAAAACCTCTAATCATAGAGATATAGTTATTTTGGCGAGATAAATTTCATAAATTCAGCCAAAAAATATTGTACGTCCATATGTTAAAGTCACAATAGTATTTTTACATTTTTGTGTTGTTGTTGTGACTAATCCTGAGTGTCCGGCAGTGTGGGACGTACATACCATGAGTTGTCCACTCATGGATGGGTGGAAAGGGGACAGATTCTGTTGTCTTCCGTCTGACTTGGCCCTGTGTTGTTGAAGAAGGAGGGCAGTGCCTTCTTGGGGTACCTTTAGGAGGAACTATTCCTAATTTGCATATCGTATGGGAGAAAAACCGAAAAACTCCCATTATGTATTCTGACTAAGGAGACAAGATGCCGAACATCACAAACGCCATTGAGTCTCTAGCCACGTTTTTGAAACAGTGTCTGGAACCAAACCGCCAGAGGTTTGAACCTCAGCTCTAATTCCCACCAGCTTCATACATTACAGTTACGGTATACGTCGAGTAAATAACGAGTTACGTAACAAATAAATTATTTTTAATAATTTTATTGTTTTATTTTTTAAATTTATTATTTACATTTTATTGGATTTTTATTTTTAATTATTTCAATTGTTTCTGTATGATGAATTTGAATTGAACACTAGACTGAATTTTTTTAGATATGGTATATATCATTGTTTAAATAAAAAAAATTAGCTATTGAACGTTTTTTCCCCACAAAAGTATATTATTAAGTTACTTAATGAAGCCAAACACCGTCAGGTTGAAATTGTAAAAAAATATTAAATAAAATACCTTTTTATTAATTGAATTATTTTGCCTTACTGGACAAAGAATCAATTGAAATCAAAGTTAATTAATGTATCCTAATCAAACTAAATTTAATAAATAACCTAAAAATATTTATATTTAAACTTAATCCGATATAATATTACTGCATTTTTTATATATAAAAGATAGTTTTAAAATAAAATCCAAAATACAATATCAGAAAAATTTCAATCAATGTAATGGATCGATTTCCCTAAAGCCTTCTAATCAAGGGAAAATAAATGATTAAAAGCTTATAGAGGCGAAAACCTATTTATTCTCTCTTCGGGAACACTCGAGTTAATAGCAGCACCGACTTAAAAATTTAACGAGCACAAACAGGCTCCTACGTCAGAGCGTGCTTAAAATGCAGAAACTAAACGTAAAAATGTTCGCGCGGGCCGAAAGGCCGGAAAGCTGCTGCTACAACTGAGAGAAAGTTTGACGTCATTTGGCGGGAAAAGGTCAACAACGAAAACTGTTGGGAGCCAAAAATGCTGAAACTAATGAGCCAACTGCAGCGGTTGAGTGTTTTTAGCGAGACGTGATTCCTAATTTCGAATCAAAGAGAAATTAATCTTTTAAAACGGCGACATGTACATTTTTGATGGTTTGGTTTGGTTTGTCGCTCTACGGTCATCTTATGCACTCTTTTGGGCTAATTAGACCGGGACCTACAGTTTAACGTGGATTCCGAACCACTGTACATTTTTGATGAGTTAGAGAGACGCGTTGAACCGAATACAATGCAACAATTTATAATAATGATACGAAGATTAATTATGACAATTGTATTGATTTATTATTTTCTTATGCAGAAGTGAATCAGTTCTACTTTTTGAAATATTGCATTAGTAGATTATTATAAAATAATTTGCCCAAATAATGAAATTAAAATACATATTAAAAGCAGGATTTATTGTGTTGTTCTAATGTAACTAGCATTATAGACAGTTAATCTTTATGCCATAAGCAGGGGCTGCACCGCTGTTAATCAGCTAGCACTACACAGGGGGCAAGTGCAGCTTGAAGATACGCTACGGACGCGAGTAACAAAACCACCACAACGCTTTACGATCATATGAGACCGGAACATACAGTTTAAAGTGGACTTCGAACCACTACAAACACTCGTAGCATCGCCGGAACTAGAACCCGAAACCTGCGGTAACAAACGCCAAAGCGTTAGCCACTTGGCCATCAGGCTCCACATGATTTATTATTTATTCATACATTTATTATATTAAATTTTTGAGCAGTGACATGTAGATTTATTAGTGAGACGCGTTGAACCAAATACAATGCAACAATTTATAACAATAATGCTACGAGGATTAATTATGACAATTGTATTGATTTATTATTTCCTTATGTAAAAGCGAACCAATTCTACTTTTGAAATATTGCATTAGTTGATTATTAAAAAATAGTTTGCCCACATAATGAAATTAAAATGTTTGTCAAAAACATGATTTACTATTAATTCATACATTTATTATATGAGGGGCCTGATGGCCGAGTGGCAAGCTCTCTGGCGCTCGGTACCACAGGTTTCGAGTCCCGGTGGTGCTATGGATGTTTGTAGTGGTTTGGAATCCACTTTAAATAAGAGGTCCCGGTCTAACATAATCGTAGAGCGTTGTGGGGGTATTGTCGCTCTGCGTCAGCAGCTTATCTTCAAGCACCTCCTAGGTAGGGCTAAGTGAGTAAAGTTGGTGCAGGGCTTGCCTTAAGGCAACTTTCTAAGAGTTCGCCAGCTGCATTAAGAAAAAAGAAACAGTTATTATATTAACTTTCTCAACAGCGACAAGTAAATTTTTTATTGTTGAGAAACGTGTTGCAACAAAATACAATGCAACAATTTATAATAATGAAACGAGAATTATTTATGACAATTGTATTGATTTATTATTTCCTTATGCAGAAGTGAATCAGTTATACTTTTGAAATATTGCATTAGTTGATTATTGTAATATAATTTGCCCACATAATGAATATAAAATGTATGTCAAAAGCATGATTTATTATTTATTCATACATTTATTATATTAAATTTTTCAACAGCGACATGTAAATTTTTGATGATTTGAGAAACGCGTTGAACCAAATACAATGCAACAATTTATAATAATGATGAACTACTTTTGAAATATAATATTAGTTGATTCTTGCAAGTTAATTTTGCCACATAATGAAATTAAAATGCATATTAAAAGCATGATTTATTATTTATTCGTACATTTATTTGACTTAAAATTTTCTTTTATAATTTTTATATCATTTAGATTATATTGATAAAATTATTCATTTAAATTTACAAAGTAAATAAGCAAAAAGAAAAAAAAATTGGTGTACCTCTAATCAAGGTATACATTCATGTATTGTTTATTTTAAAAAGAATATCGTTTCAAACATCGAATAATGAAATCAAAATAGTAATTGATTTTAAAATGTATTTTGTTTTAATTAACGCTTATTGCAGCATTTTTTCTCACGGGAAGAGTTTTAGCATTTCATTCCCAGGAGAGAGGAATATATGTTATTTCACAAGCATATAATACAACTCCTCACTCAACTTTGACAGCAGACAAGCAGTATTGTGGGTAGTTTTGTTTTAGGCAATTAGTGTTTTGTACTAATGAGAAGCACCTGTCACTCAAATCTAATAGTAGATATTCTGCATCATGTATAATGAGGAAATTAGCAAATGTCTGTGTGACCTGCACAGGTTGAAATAACTACAGATTGAATATGAACTATACCATGAGTTGTTCCATCGTGATTGGTGATAGACCACGAGCTGAGAAATGTCTACACCAATGCGAAGTGCGGAAAACCGACTCCCCTTTTTGACGGATTGTCTTAAAAGGGAGATTTTTCATGAAGAGAGAGTTCTGTGACAAGTAGACCATAAATGTTGTTTTTCTCTTTAACCCTCTGAAATGACTGAATAAGATATTTCATGCTGAAGTTTCAACTATGATGATGGATGTAGTTTTAATAGAATAAACACAATTTTGTGTTCTAGTGGTCAAGCGACGCTCATTTTTAAAAATTTCAAAAAAAAAAAAAGTTTTTAAATAAGCGTTAATAAGTTTTCAAAAAACTAATTTTTTCAAATGAACAAATTTCTAAACTTGGTGTTAAATTATGAAGTTCAGGTTAAAATCAATGACTGAGCAATCTCAGTCATTTGATTCAAAACAGAACTTCCCAAACAAGTTTGCTTGCAGTGGCATTTAAAAGTCTTACGTCATCAATTTTCCTCTCATAATCACAAGTTCAATCTATAAAAGGAAACGTAACTTCTGAAGTGGAAACACTTGAAATATTCAATGATGTAATCCAAAATAGATTCATTCACTTTTACGAAACTGTTAACCTTTTGAAAGTAGTGAAAATTCATGATATTAAAAGCACACATCAAATTTTCCTACTATGTCGAACCTATTAGACGTTTTTAACTAAAAAATGTGGCATGTAAGTTATTAATTGCATCAAAAATTGTACTTCAAATATTAAATTGAACATCAAATATATAAATGACAAATTTATGCAAAAACTATATAAATATTCTTGTAAATTAGTGCATTTTTATTGCCACTTATTTTTGCCTTTTAAAAAATTACTTCTCCATAATGAAGAAAAAAATGCTTTCGTGATATTTTTTCATTATAATTTTCATACTTTCCAAGCTATTTAAATGCTATCATTTAGCAAAAACTTTCATAATATGGATTAAAATTAGACTTTATAAAGGCAGTAATTATAATAAAAACTAATTTTTAAATGGGTATTTAACTAAATTCCAGTTTTCCCAAATTCCTCAATTAATTGTTTGGTCCGATAAGATAGCAGCATTTTGTACAAAACTTATATCAGTCTTTAAAGATATAATAAAGGAATATGTCCTCATTAACTTCAAATATGCTAAAAGTAAGTATAGAAACTAAATAAAACAATATTTTTTTCTTCTGGAATTATGCAATTTCATCGATAATATTCATTGAAGAATTTGATTAAAAGAAAACAGATCGATTAAAATGAGCGAACATTCTCTAGTAATTAAAATAATTTTTAATTTCATAATTGTTTTCGTACAGGGTTAAAAAAAAAAAGCTTTAAAATTTTTTTCGGTTCAACTTTTTTTTACGCTGAATCAATTTAAAACAATGAAATATGTTTTTATTTGAGTATGAATATACGAATTTATTCATGGAATAAAAGGAAACCTTATTTTAAATATATATATATATATATATATATATATATAAAATAGGGTTTCTTTTTATTCATACTATACAATAAAAAAAGAGTTTTTGTATTTATTGTTCCCAAATATTTGCTGGAATGATAAACGCAATTTATCAAAATAATTTTATGACCTTTTCAATCTTAAAAAAACTTATTCATTTAAAAAGTACATTAAACTAAATTTGTAATCATGCTTCCTTCTGCACACTGGCAAGAGGGCCCCCTGTGGCGTTCAGAAGAAATGATAAGATAGGCCTTGAGACACTCACTAAAGAGAAGTAGAACGCAAGTACTGTTCTTCCGTTGAGAAACGCTTACTTGGTTTACAGTTTAGTTGGTTTTTTCCCCGAGAAGAAATATATTTAGCACAACTCTGCGTAATAGTTGGCCTACAGACTCTTACCCAGGAAGGAGGAAGTATATTTTGAGCACTTTGATGGCATCCGAGTGGTTTTTTTTATGGCTTAGAAGGTGAGTCCTTCCACGAATCTATAATTCTGTCTTTAAAATGTTTTAAATATTGTATGTTTCTGATTATATGTGTGTGGTATTTGTGCGAGTGTAAATAAAGCCGAGTTCTTAAATTTGTACCTCAAGTATCTCAACCGAACAACATCCAGTTACAATCTGGTTCCGAAATCAATCAATCCGAACTAACACACTACAAATTATATATTAAAAATATATTATTTTGGAAATATTTTCTTCCTTGAATTGATATTAGGGAATTTCATTATTTAACTATAGATATCTAAATAGTGCATATTTTATATTGATTATTGGACTGAGAATGTATAAACTATTTTGTATTAATGAAAAACTCAGTAAAAAAATATAAAGAATAAATGTAAATTAAATCTTTTTCATAGGCATTAAGAATTTTAAAAAACATTTAATGTAATTTTTGAAAGTCAGAATCCTAGAAACTTAAACAAATTTCAAAATTAAAAAAATAAAATATAATGCCTTATAATGAATTTGTTTAACAAAATAAATATTTAAATGCAATCCTTCTAAAGTAAGAATATTTTCTTTTTATTCTTCACTTAAATAAAAAAGCATATTTCTTATATTACTTTGAACAAAATTTACGGTCAAGAATCTTTCTTTGAATTATATTTTAATCATCACCATCAAATTTTATTTCAAGCAATGATGGTATATTATTATTTTACTCCTTTTAAAACCAACTGACAGTTTGGATTATTTATGTTATGAAAACTTCTGAAAAAAACACGAGAAAATTTTTTTTTGCGTCAACCTAAATTTATCCAATCAGTTTGGGCATAAATTCATAAAAAAAAGCAAGGGAACAGTTTGCATGAAATGAGCAATGTGGAATAGATCTCTTTAAATTGAATTAGTACACAAAACAGTTTTCCAAACTTCCTGGATAGCGGGGATGTGTCCACATCTATTACGTAAATTAGCGATCCAATTAATAGATCTTGCTATGATGTCAGAAAGAGTCATTGCTTAAAGGCATCGGCGTTTAATGAATAATGATGATGATCTTGGAAGATACATTGTAAATGAAGCAAATCATACTCTTTCAGTTATCCTTCAACATATTTTATTTATATAAATCAAAAGTTTTTAATTTATATATTGCTGAGTGCTTAACATTACCTTTCAATGAATTAATGCTAAACAATTATAACTTTAAGTTATAATTTTAGAATTAGTTAATATACATTGCAATGTAATATAACTCATTGAAAAAAGTTATTTCTTCTGTATAGTTTGGTTCAGTTTGTCGTACTATGGTCATTTTGTGCACACTTTGGGCTAATTAGACAGTTACCTACAGTTCAACGTAGAGTTCGAACCCCTTACAAACATCCACCACCGCCAGGATTTTAAAATTATTTGCTGAACTAACTGATCTGTTTTGATAACTTTATAAAAAGCACTGCTACATCGGTGGATGATAAATATTTTGTAGGATAATACTTTAAGGATTATTTTCAGAAATTATTGAAGAAAACATGAAAAATCTAGACGAGGTAATTCAATCTTCAACGTTAGAAATAGTCACATTCTCCAACAGGTCTACTTTTATTCGAAGCCGAAGATGTAACACATGAACCACCAGCAGAATAAAGCATTTGTGCTCTCATGTGCTAGTCAATGTGCACTAGACCACAAACAGAGCAACTGATGGCCAATTAATTAGCACTCTGGCTTTGGTACCACAGACTTCAGGCTCGAGCCCTGGCAGTGGCACGGATGTTTGTTAGTGGTTAAGAAAAGTCCTGGTTATACTATTGGTGCCGGTCTAGTTAGTCTAAAGTGAGTAAAAAATTATCGTAGAGCGACAAACCAAACAAACCACGAATAGGGCTGTTTTCGGACTAAAACGAAATAAGCCCAGTTTATATTTTTATAAAAAGGTTGGAGAAATATTCACAGAAGAATCTCCCAAAAATAAAAACAATTATGAAATCGATTTTTTTAAAAAAAATCGCCCCTGGAGAGATTAATTTTTGTTTTCAAATCTTCAAACTTGCAAATACTAACTTTCAAAATTAATTATTTTTTCCAACCCATTCGTAACATGAGGTTATTACATGAGTTATCTAGCACAAAAGGCATGTGCCAGATCTATTTCCATTAACAGCATGTTAATCTACATTCAAATATTCATATTTCCTGTTTCAAAGCATTCATGTTCTAAAAAATAAGTTGGCATTGTTATGAACCAATTTTTTCCAAAGGGTGCGCTAGGATGCACTTGTGCACCTTAGAACATTTCCTGGTGCACCCTGTATTACCAGAGAAAAATGTGTGTTCAGAAATCATGGAAATTATCCTGGAATCATCATCCCACTCATGGAAACTTCAAGTGATTTTAGTTTGCAATAACAGAAGAAGAAAACTGACAAATATATCCGATGATCGTGGATTAATGATAATACATGAAGAATTGGAAACCTTATGGATTTCTATTAAAGAAGAATATGTGTCAATATCTCAAAAGGCTTTGAACATTTTATTACAAATCATATTTATGTGCATTAAGACTTTTTGCACTCACCACAATGAAGCTTAAAAAAGAGAGGAAATCTTCGATGTGTTGAAGAAATGAGAGTTTACCTTTCAAATATTATATGCCTAAACATTGAAAAAATCAGACACTTCAGGCTCCTGTTTCTCATAAACACAAGAATAAATTAAATTAAATTACTTTTCATTTTATTTTTATCACATTTTTTTCTATAATATATGGCTTAATTATTAAAACTATATTTATTCTGTACCTACATTTATTCGTAGAAGACAATTACAATAGTATAAGACAATTACAATTATTCGTTCGTACCTGCAATTATTAATATACCTACAATTATGCTACATTTTGATCTGCTCTTTGGTACTACAGACTTAATGTTCGAGTTCTGGCGGTGGCATGGATGTTTTGTTAGTGGTTAGGGAATCCTCGTTAAATTGTAGCCCAGTCTAATGAGCCTAAAGGTGTGCACAAAATGATCGTGGAGAGACAAACCAAATTTACATTTTGAAATGGAGGTTAAATGCGCCCCATTTTTCAGTAGATATTTTAAATCACTGTTGTTAAAAAATGGCTTGAGTCAACAATGGGACTGGCTAGTTGAAAAATTCTCTTACATAATTGGTAAACAAAAAGCAATTACTTTTTGAAGTGTTAATAACCACCCTTGTCCACTGAAATGGTGGTAATCTATGCAAATTAATCAACAGTATTAGAAATGTATGTATCAAATGCAGAAAACATATTATTTAGTTACTACAATAGGAAAAAAATGTTCTTCAATAAAACAATATTGCAATGCTTACAAATTTCACTAAATTTCAATTCAGAAATAACAGAAAACAATTTCCCTTCATCATTTGTGCTTCAAAATGTTTAAGAACAACAGTTATTAATAAATGCTTTTGGGTCAATAATAGAATTAGATGGTTGGAAACTCACCTATATAATTGGCAAACAAAAAGCAAATATTTTTTGAAATGTTAGTAACTGAAATGACGTTACCCTATGCAAAGTAGTGAACAATATTAATAATTTATGTATCGCACGCTGAAAACGTATTATTTAGTTGCCATATTTGGAAGAAAAAAATCTTTAATAAAGAAATATAGCAACCCTTACAAATTTCCTTGAACTTCAAATTTCAATTCAAAAATAACAAAAAATAATTCCCTTTGCTTTCTTTAGAGAGAATTTAGAGAATCTTTCCCATTTTCCTCACAAAAATAATCCGAGCCTCTCTTTCTTGGCGACTATATTTCACGAAAAGACCATAATTCATACTAATGGATTCATTTTCCACACTCTGAGATACAGCAGCATTAAGACCATGAATCGCAGAGCTCAAGATGTAGGGCGATAAGATCTTTGTTTAGAAGGGGGGTCCTCCCTGCCCTCGAAAGAATACTAAAACTCCAATGCTTTTCGGAAGCAAATTAAAAGTTATGTGTATCCGTCCGTCGACGGCAGTTCTATTCAGAAAGTATAAAAATGGCGCCAACGAGTCTAGTCAATGTCTGGGGAACAGCATTTGCAATGGCCTACAACCGGGTCTCTGAAGGAACACTAAATGCCTTAACTTTGATCACCATCGAAATCTTTTGGGATTCGTGGGTTATGTCCAGTGTTCATGTTTTCTTACTGAATAGAATTTATTGCCATTGTAGTATTTTATGTTTGGAAATGAAGAGAAAGAAATTTTTTTTTCAATATAAGAAAACAAGCTTTTACGGTTTAGGATTAGGAAAAAAAATCATAAAGAATGGTAAAATTTTACAATAAGAACAAGTGAAACATTTTATTTGGAACACTATAAATCCTACAAAATGGTTTAAAAACAGAAGAGTTACTTACATCGGTAATAATAATAATAAATGAGGCATTATGTACATAATTATTTTCCTCCCGAATTTAGTGATTAAATTGGTCATAAAATATTGTATAACTAATCAAGAAATTTAGTGCATTATTTAAGTAAATATTTTAATTCTAAATATTGAGAAATACACATCAGTGATCAGGCAACAATAAAAATAAAATTCCAGTGAACAAATTTAAATTATGTTAATTTAATTATTTATCTGGGTTTTTTTTTAAATATTTGCTAAAACAACCTGTTGTTAATGTAATGTAGTTAAATTTTAGTAAATGCTTTGTTGGTGCTTATATATGTAATTACTGTTTATAATATTATTAACTACGTTTGTCCACTGCAATGGCATTACCCTATGCAAAATAGTCAACAGTATTAGGGGAAAAATGAAGAAATATTGTAATCCTTACGAATTTCACTAAATCTTAAATGAGAAATAAACAGAAAACACTTTTTCCTTGCATCATTTGAAGAATCTTTTCCATTTTCCTCAAAAAATAATCCGATCCTCTCTTTCTTGGCGACTATATTTCATGAAAAGACCATAATTCATACTAATTGTCGAAAATGATGTCGAACAAGAACTTTTTGATTTGTATGTCACGTGAACACTTTCCCTCTCTTAACTGTAACCAACCGTACTTCGGTTTAAGAACTGTACTTCCTTGTTAGTAGTTAGCCGCGCTAAGATGCGCTTTCTCTGTCTGTATGTCTGTCTGTAAATTTTTGTATCTTCTCGTCATTAATATTCTTAATAAAAAGTAATTGAAAAAGAATATTGGATGTAATTGGCTGCTTCCCGCCCCTTTGGATACCTCTTAATAATCCTGGAACTGGAATGGTAAGAGAAATTTTATATGAACTTCTTTCTAGTTTTATTTTGGAGGGGATTGTTTTGGTGAGTAGTAAAATTTGGCATCCCTGCCCGGGATTGTAGTCAGTTAATATTTAGATGAAATACTTTTAATTTTGAAATGGCGAGTGACGAAAATAGTAAAGAGAAATTATATTTGTTAAAAGAAACGGGGTGTTTTTCTAGAACATCCGTTACAAAAATTCTAACAATTAGAATCGGAACTATCGAACATTGAAGAAATAGATATTGATAAATTAGAGAATTAGTTGAAATGCTAACTACTAAACATGACTCGTTGAAAGAGATGATAACAAATTAGAACCTCTTTACGAAGTAGAAGATATTGAAACTGAAATTGAAAAATACAGAATTGAATATGATGGTGCCCTGTGGAAATTTCGTTACCTTTAAAAAATTCACTTGTTAAAAAAAGAATTGACTGAAAATAAATGCAGAAACACTTTCCGAACAAAATAAAAAAGAATTAAATGAGTCAAAACAAATTGGATAGTGTAAAAGAGTAAAATTGCCGAAATTAAATATTTCAAAATTTTATGGTGATATCAATCAATGGCTAACGTTTTGGGAATAGTTTGAATCTGCCATTCACAGGAATGATTATGACATAAAGTAGATGGAAATTTAATTACCTTAAGCACACACCATGAGGAAGTGGAAATACGCTTCTTAAACACTGCAGCAGGTGGTGGTGGATTTGCTGCTTCTACTTTCTGCATCATGATTCGGCTGAATCAATTTATTAAAGAGAAGATTTGGCAAAAATGTGACCTGCATTGATACATACTCATACAGAATAATATTTTAAACTGATAGCAGTGGGTCCATTGAGAAATTCAACGATATTTGTTCGTTTAGAAAATTCTATGACAAAATTCTAACAGGTTAGAAGCTTGGAAAGTTTAGATTTGAAAACAGAAAATTATTCCGCAGTTCTTTGCCCAATAATTCTAAAAGCCCTTCCTCAAGATATTCTTATAGAATATAATAAAACTGAGAATGAAAATGCTTATAATAATATCTTCGAAGAACTAATGAAGTTTTAGCTTTGACCTTGAGATCGAGAGAACGCGCAGCCATGATGAGTAATAATTTCGCAAATCACTTCTGATTTTCGACCTCGGCCCTTTTCGCCTCTCGATAAAGTAAACAACCGCGGCTCAAGAAGTAATAAATTAGTCTGGGAAAGAATTCCTTCAAGGAATGATTAGTTTCGACTAATGTTAAGAGAGAAATAAAAATATAACTAATTGCGTTTTGTGAGTCATCGGATCATCCTAGTTCTACTTGTGAATACGCAATAAATTTGTTCTATTGAAGAAAAGAAAAAAATATTTTGATGAAGAAAGGAGCTTGTTTTAAATGTCTTGAAACTAAAAACATATTTCTCGATTTTTGTAAGAGTAATGTAATTTGTTCCCACTGTTCAGGAAAACATTCTTCGATCATGTGCCTTTCAAAATTTAAACAGAAACAAATTAATAAAAATGAATCTTCAGAAACTACTGTTCTTACCAATCAGTCATCTTTGAATGAAGTTTATTTACAAACATTAGTAGTTCGAATCCATAATAAAAACGTAGAACATTATATTCGGGTAATTATTGATACTGGATCACAAAGAAGTTATATATCAAAATTTGCTGCTGAAAATATGGGTTTTGATATAAAAGGAGAATTGATTACTCATGGGCTATTTGGAGGAACAGAAATTACTGAACGCCATAACCGTTATATGATACAATTAAGTAGTTTGGATAAAATGAATAATATTAAAATAGAAGTAATGGATCAAAACAAAATTTGTGCATCAATTCCAAAAATTAGGAGTTCAGACTGTATAAATGATTTAAAAGATAAAAGAATATATTTTGAGTGACATTTCGCCTAAAAGCAAAATTTGCTTGCATGAACAAAATACTAATGAGATTCATGTTTTATTGGGGGCAGATGTTGCAGGAAAGTTATTTACAGGAAAAGTGGAACATCTTCCATGTGGATTAGTAGCTGTTCAGACAATTCTGGGATGGACAGTAATGGGAAAAATTTCTGATGCTAAGTTAGATAGTTCTCTTCTTGTTCTGTCATTACACATAAATGATGCTAAAATTACAGACTTATGGAATTTAGATTCGTTGGTATTTTAGATCCTAGCGAAAAGCAATCGAAAGAAGAAATGCAGAAATTAGTTTGGGAACATTTCGAATCAACAGTTAGCAGAGAAAATGACGGAAGATATATAGTATCTCTTCCTTGGATAGATAGATGTCCTTCAATTCCTGATAATAAATATTTGGCTCAGAAACGTTTAAAAAAATACTGTTAAAAATTTGAATGCAAACAACTGTTTAGTAGAGTATGAACAAGTGTTTAAAGAATGGGAAGAAGAAGATGTTATCGAAGAAATAGTACCTGATCCAAATTGTTATGAAGTCTCAAGTGTACACTATTTGCCGCATCGAGCTGTCATAAAAAGAAAATTTTACTACCAAAATAAGACCAGTTTTTGATGGTTCAGCTCGTGTTAATAACTCTATATCTTTGAATGATTGTATTGAAAAAGGACCCAATCTCATTGAACTGATTCCAGCTGTTTTGAATCGATTTAGGTTGGGTAACATTGGTGTCACTGCTGATATTCGCCGAGCATTTTTACAGATATCTTTAAATGAAATGGACAGAGACTATTTACGCTTCTTATGGTGGAAAGAAGGTGATCCTGAAAATGAAATTATTTATAGACATTGTAGAGTTGTTTTTGGCATTAATTGCAGTCCCTTTTTGTTAGCTGCAACTCTCAATCATCATTTGAATCAGACAACCAAAGAACTTAAAGAGATAGCTGAAAAGCTACAAGAATCTTTATATGTGGACAACTGCGTAGCAAGTGTTGATTCAGAAGAAGAATTAAAGTATTTTTTGTAATGAATCACAGAAATTATTGCAATCAGCTAAATTTGATCTACGTGGTTGGAAACATACTAAATTTAAAGAAACTGTATTGAATCATGAGGAGAATGAAGATGAAGTCGAAGTTCCTTTGTTAGGATTATCTTGGAATACAGTTGATGATACTTTATCATGTGATTTCAGAAAATTTAAATTAGACAAGATGAAAGGTGTGCCTTGCAGAGTAGGACTCCACCATCTGACTCCTTCCGCAACAAGTGCCCCGACACTGATGATTCCACATCAGATCCAGTGACTGTCATCGAATCCAGTGATTGTCCTCAATCTATTGACTGTCAACCATATGACAGGTGTGATAATAGTGATACTTATCAGACATCCCGTTGTGGAAGAATCCTAAGATCTCCTAAGCGACTGGACTTATGATTTTGAGTTTCATTATTCTCTTGAAACTCAAAGGTGGGAGAATGTCGAAAATGATGTCGAACAAGAACTTTTTAATTTGTATGTCACGTGAACACTTTTCCTCTCTTAACTGTAACCAACCGTACTTCGGTTTAAGAACTGTACTTCCTTGTTAGTAGTTAGCCGCGCTAAGATGCGCTTTCTCTGTCTGTATGTCTGTCTGTAAATTTTTGTATCTTCTCGTCATTAATATGCTCAAATAAAGTATTTAATTAAAAGAATATTGGATGTAATTGGCTGCTTCCCGCCCCTTTGGATACCTCTTAATAATCCTGGAACTGGAATGGTAAGAGAAATTTTATATGAACCTTTCTAGTTTTATTTTGGAGGATTGTTTTGGTGAGGTAAAACTAATGGATTCATTTTCCACACTCTGAGATACAGCAGCATTAAGACCATGAATCGCAGAGCTCAAGATGTAGGGCGATAAGATCTTTGTTTAGAAGGGGGGTCCTCCCTGTCCTCGAAAGAATACCCCAACTCGAATGCTTTTCAGAAGCAAATTAAAAGTTATGTGTATCCGTCCGTCGACGGCAGTTCTATTCAGAAAGTATAAAAATGGCGCCAACGAGTCTAGTCAATGTCTGGGAAATGGCGTTTCCAATGGCCTACAACCGGGTCTCTGAAGGAACACTAAATCAGTTAACTTTGATCACCATCGAAATCTTTTGGGATTCGTGGGTTATGTTCAGTGTTCATGTTTTCTTACTGAATAGAATTTATTGCCATCGTATTATTTTATGTTTCGCAATGAAGAGATAGAATTTATTTTTCGTTTTATAAGAAAATAAGATTTTTACGGTTTAGGATTAGGAAAAAAAATCATATTGAATAGTTACATTTTATAATAAGAACAAGTGAAGTATTTTATTTGGAACAAAATAAATCCTACAAAATGGTGTAAAAACTGAAGAGTTACATCGGTAATAATAATATATGAGGCATTTTACATATAATTTTTTCCTCCCGAATTAGGAGATTAAGATGGTCATAAAATATTATAAACTAAATCAAGAAATTTAATGCCTTATAGTAAATATTTTAATTCTAAAAATATAAAGAAATATACATCGGTTGTCAGGAATAAAAATCGTAAAATTCCAGTGAACAAGATTAAATTATGTTAATTTAATTTTTATATCTGTTTTTAAAAATATTTGTCAAAACAACCTGTTTTTAATATAATGCACTTAAATTTTAGTAAATGCTTTGTTGGTGCTTATATATGTAATTGCTGTTTATAGTATTATTAACCACGTTTGTCCATTGCAATGGCATTACCCTATGCAAAATCGTCACCAGTATTAGGGAAAAAATGTTCTTCAATAAAGAAATATTGCAATCCTCCAAGTTTCACTAAACTTCAAATTTCAATACAGAAATAACAAAAAGCAATTCCACTTGCATCATTTGGAGAATCTTTCCTATTTTCCTCACAAAAATAATCCGAAGCTCTCTTTCTTGGCGACTATATGTATTTCACGAAGACTATAATTCATACTAATGGATTCATTTTCCACATTCTGAGATATAGCAGCATTAAGACCATGAATCGCGAGAGCTCAAGATGTAGGGCGATGAGATCTTTGTTTAGAAGGGGGGTTCTCCTTGCCCTACTCCAACTCGAATGCTTTTCGGCAGCAAATTAAAAGTTATGTGTATCCGTCCGTCGACGGCAGTTCTATTCAGAAAGTATAAAAATGGCGCCAACGAGTCTAGTCAACGTCTGGGGAACAGCATTTCTAACGGCCTACAACCGGGTCTCTGAAGGAACACTAAATGCCTTAACTTTGATCACCATCGAAATCTTTTGGGATTCGTGGGTTATGTCCAGTGCTCATGTTTTCTTACGGAATAGAATTTATTGCCATCGTAGTATTTTATGTTTCGCAATAAAGAGCAAATTTTTTTTTTTTTTTTTTTTTTTTTTTGTTTCTTTATAAGAAAACAAGCTTTTACAGCTTAGGATTACGGAAAAAAAAATCACAAAAAATTATTAAATTTTACAATAAGAATAAATGAAATATTTTATTTGGAACTCCTACGAAATGGTTTAAAAACAGAAGATTTACATCGGTAATAATAATATATGAGGCACTTTATATATAATTTTTTTCTCCCTTATTAGAAGATTATTGGATAATATTTTTGACCATCTTAATCAAAAAATTTAATTCTAAATATAAAGAAATACACATCAGTTGTCAGGCAACAATAAAAATAAAATTCCAGTGAACAAGATTAAATTATGTTAATTTAATTATTTATCTGGTTTTTCTTAGAAATATTTCTCAACACCTGTTTTTAATATAATGTACTGAAATTTTTGTATATGCTTTGTTGGAGTTCATATATTTAATTACTGTTTATAGAATTATTAACCACGTTTGTCCATTGCAATGGCATTACCCTATGTAAAATAGTCAACAGTATTAGGAAAAAAAAAACATTCTTCAATAAAGAAATATTGCAACCCTTCCAAATTTCCCTAAACTTCAAATTTCAATTGAGAAATAAACAGTAAACAATTTTTCCTTGCATCATTTGGAGAATATTTTCCTATTTCCCTCACAAAAATAATCCCATCTCTCTTTCTTGGTGACTATATTTCAAGGAAGTCCATAAGTCATACTAATGGATTCATTTTCCACATTCTGAGATAGAGCAGCATTAAGACCATGAATCGCAGGGCTCAAGATGTAGGGCGATAAGATCTTTGTTTAGAAGGGGGGTCCTCCCTGTCCTCGAAAGAATACCCCAACTCGAATGCTTTTCAGAAGCAAATTAAAAGTTATGTGTATCCGTCCGTCGACGGCAGTTCTATTCAGAAAGTATAAAAATGGCGCCAACGAGTCTAGTCAACGTCTGGGGAACAGCATTTCTAATGGCCTACAACCGGGTCTCTGAAGGAACACTAAATGCCTTAACTTTGATCACCATCGAAATCTTTTGGGATTCATGGGTTATGTCCAGTGTTCATGTTTTCTTACTGAATAGAATTTATTGCCATCTTAGTATTTTATGTTTCTAAATGAAGAGATAGAAAAAGTAAAGGATATTTTTTTATTAGTATTTCAATGTAAGAAAACAAGCTTTTATGGTTTAGGATGAGGAAAAAAAAATCATAAAGAATGGTTAAATTTTACAATAAGAACAAATGAAATGTTTTATTTAGAACAATATAAATCCTACAAAATGTTCTAAAAACAGAAGAGTTATATCTGTAACAATTCATGAGGCATTTTGCATGTATTTTATTTCTAAAGAATTAAGAGAATAATATGGTCATAAAATATTAATAACTAATAAAGAAATTTAGTGCATTATTTTAGTTAATGTTTTAATTTAAAATATAAGAACACATCAGTTGTCAGGCAATAATGAAATCTTAAAATTCCAGTGAATATGATTAAATTATGTTAATTTAATTATTTAAATATTTAGAACTTTAAATGTTTGGCAAAACAATCTTTTTTGAATATAATGTTCTTTAATTTTAGTAAATGTTTTGTTGATGTTTTTAAAAATTTAGAATTTTAATTTTAGACTATGAAAAAAATAAACGAATTAATTTTTTTTTTATTAATGCATATTAAAATTTTGAATAACATTAAATTTTAAAAATTAAAGGAAATAGCTTTAAAAAATAATATAACTAAGTAATAAAATCAATTTTTAAATATCGGTAGTCTTATCCTCATATAAAGGACCTCGAAAACAATTATGAATTATTTTTGAGATTTATTGGCCGACATTGAAAAAGTATAGAAATCATTACGCGTAAGTTAAAATTGTGATTGTTTTTTATTAAAAAACTAGTTTTCAGACATAATGCAACTCGTTCGAATTATAACTCGAGTTTAACTCGTTCTAGTTCGTTCAAATAAGGTGTTTACAAATCTGTAACTCGCTTGTTCTCATGGTGTAATAGATTTTAAGAAGCTTCAAAATGATGTATGATATTAAAGTATGTATGATAATGAGGACGATTAAATATCATACATTTGATAATTTATCTTTGTTATATAATTACTTTAATAATTATTTAAATGATTATCAAACATTTTATGATATGATTTTAAGATATCACAAAATGATGTATGATATTAAAATAATAAATACCATAAGGAGATATAAAATTATTATATTGCTTTACTAAGATATGTTTCTTTAGTACTTATATGTATATAAAAATAAATGTCTGCTCGTTTTAGCAAAATTTAAAATCTACAATACTTAGAAGTTCAGTGAGAAAAAAAACTATTTATAATTTCGTTCCAAAAATTGCGACTTTTTATTAATTTTTTCCGATTAAATAATACCTTTTTAAAAAAAAAAAAAAAAAAAAAAAATAAAAAATAAAAAAAAAAAAAAAAAAAACTAATCAACTTTTCAAGACATAAGATTAGTTCCTAAAAAAAATTAACTTGCTCTCTCTAGATAAGATTTAATAAGATTATTATTATATTAATTTATCGCTATTAGTCTATTATTTATTGTTATATTAATAGATTAAGATTTAATAGTCTTATCTAGATATTTGATAGATGTTATGTTATCGTTAAAAAAGATATAAAATTTACAAAATTAATTTTCAATTTATTTTTTAAACTAATTCTACAATATTCTTAAAAAAATTTCTATGAGATTAAAAATGGGAAAACAAAACATTATTGGGATTTATTGGATAAAGACGATTGCTTCATTTATGAAATTTATGTTATTTAGGGCAAATTATTTAAAATCTCAAACCCTTAATTCTGCATAGATATTTTTCTTGATAAAATTTACTAAAACTAAAAATATTTTATTTTCTAAAACTGAGCTGTGCTGGGTAATTTCTCCTGGTATTCCATAAAACATAATGTGAAGTACAATATTTCCATTAAAGGGTGCCTTTCCTGAGATTTATAGGATTTCAAAAGTCCTGTGCATCTGAAAAATCTTAAGTAGCATGAAAGTCATCTCGGGACACTCCAGGATGTTTGTGTCATGTTCTTTTACGAGACATATTTCCTGAAAGGGTCCTCTTCCGATTTTCTGGTTATGAGATTTTGGAGTGAAAGTTTCTTGGTTTTTAGTAAGTATATAAAAAATAATACATTTTCTTGTTTTTTAGTAAGTGTAAAAAAATATAAATTCCTAAGAACTAAAATGAAACTGAAATTGAACTAATATGCATCTTACAAACTGAATTAATCACAAATGCAATCGTAATTATTTGATGTGTAAATAAACTTCTATTATTAAATTCTAGTAGTAGAAAAAGTTATTTTTAGAAATGGTGATGTTTAACGTATATACCTGTTTACGATAATAAAATAAATAACACGGCATTGTGTAATATTGATTTAATATTTAAAAAAGAAAGAACTTTAAATCTTAAAATTTAGGTTAATGATCAAAAGTTTTTAATTTATAGTTTATAGAACAATGATTTGAAATATTATATTATAGGACATTCAGACATGTACATTTAATTTAAAGAATTTTTTATGAGTGTATACCAGTGAAATAATTTATAAAAATAACTTGTAATAGTTAAACACTAAAAAGATTTGCTACAGCTAATAGATCAATCTGAAGACCCATACATGACTCTGAATGTCTTTATTTCACATTTAATATAATTGTTTTTTAGCTCTTATTTAAATGAATTAATATCATTGTTCTTTAAATTATACGAAAATATTAATGAACTAAAAAAAATGAAAGATATTTATCAAATAAAATAAACATTTAACTTCTGCCCATTTAGAATAAAGTTTTTGAAGTTTGATTATATGTATTTCTTTAATTCATTTAACCATGTGACCTAAACAAAACATTCTTCTTCTTCGATGGCGCAGCAGCCCCATGGTAGGCCATGGCCATCTGCCTACAGGCAAATTTCGAGACAGGAGATATTTTATTTTTACAAGGTATAGTTGTCAGATTTAACCAGTTCCTACGGTTTAAAGTGGATTCAAAACCACTAAAAACATCCATGGCACCGCCAGGACTCGAATCTGAAATCTGTGGCACCTAGAGCCAGAGCGTAGTCACTCTGCCATCAGACCCCAAACAACACATTAATAATTTATTTTCTTTTGCTAATATTGTATGCATTATGTCCTTGTATTATATATATATAAAGAGTGATTTATTTCGCAATAAAAACGAATAACAGTACTTTTGGTAAAATAATAAAGTTTAATAAATTTTTAAAAATTAAATTCTTTAAAATATAAAACAGAGAAATTATTTCTGTAAATTGTAAAATAATTTTGTACTTTAAAACCTTACAATGTTTTTCCCCTTCAAACTGGATTAAAAAGAAATAATATGATAGAAAGATCAAGCATCTTCTCTAGATACTACCAAAATTAAAACTTTGTAAATAAAATAATTCAATGACATTTAACCAATTAAGGGTTGCTGTATCGCTAACAGCTCACAATCGATCGATATCCTCCGCAGTTGAATTGTTTTAACAGAGAAATTTCAGCGTCCAAACAATTTTAGATCTTTATCAAAATGAAGGTCAGATATCTCAGTTCGTCAGCAAAATAAATTAATATAATTTTTCCCCATCTTATTAAATAAAAATAGAATTTTCTCTAAATCAAATATAATTAATAATATCTTTCTAGAAAAGCTTCAGTCTAGTTTGCCAGAAAAATGTAGTTTTCATAAATTTAGTTAAGTATTATTATACAGAAGCTCTATTTACAGAGTGCTTCAAGAATGAGACTTGAGTATGGAGCAATGAATCTTTTTCGTTGTATAAGCTGAAATGACACTTCGAGTCAGAAAAACAAGAGATATTCGTTAAAGGATATATAAATTATTTATCTATAGTGTTATGACGTTTTGGGGTTGGGGCTCTATGCGCCAAGCACGAAGATGAGTTGGATTCTAGACCTTACCCTGAGAAGACACTTCTCCCTTGGCCGTAAGTATATATATTCCCCTAAATATTTGTAACTTTAGTAACTAAAATAGCGGAAATATTGACGCATTATATAAGTTGTGCATATTTAAGACATAATAAAAAAATGATTTGTGTAGCCATGCTTCCTTTTACGCTCTGGTAGGACAGCTTTCTGTGCCGTTCAGGTTTGATTTGTTCGCTCTACGGTCATCTTGTGCACAAGAGGGCTAAGCAGATTGGGAAACGTGCCGTTGAGGAGAAATGGTCAGTTGGCATACAGACTCTCATCCATTTAAGTATATTTCGCGCATCCTACGCGTATCTGAATATCGGGTTTTCGACTAAGAAATGGAATCTTTCCACGAATCTATATATGTCTTTAAACGTGTTAAATATTGTATGTCTCTAATTGCATGTGTGTGGTGTTTGTGCATTTGCATATAAAGTTGTGTGTTCTTGAACATGTGCCTCAAGTATCTCAACCCAACCCCATCCGGTTACAATCTGGTTGCCCAAGCTGCATACTGCATTTGAAATTTATGTATACCGAATCGAGAAGAGCTGTTTAAGCGTATGCTGGAGCCCAAGCTTGTTGAAAGAGACAAAAAATGTTAACATTGACAGAATAGTGTTGGAGTAAAATAAAAAAAGACTTGTATCAAACTAAGTCAATATCAAGCATTAAATTATTCAGTCCGTTAAAAAAACAAGAGTTTTTGAGTACAGAGTCTTTGAGTGCTTTATTAGAAAAAGTGGAATCTAATAACTTAAAAATGTCTCGTAAAGAAACACGTAACATCAACATTTTGCATTAAAACATGAAACATCATTTTCATATAGTGTTACTGACAAGTACCCCTTACAGCAATGTTTATGGTAATTGTTCATGTATAGCAGCTTATATTCATGTTTAGTAGCTTTATCAGGGTAATTGGCAGTAGATGTCTTGTCGTCCATCCTCCAACATGACGCATCTGTGGCAATGCATCATTTCCGACTGTGTTATCGTTCATGACGGGAGAATCCTCAATTGCCAAGAAGGTATACATGCCTCTAATATAAAGGCTGTAAGTGATAACGACAGAGCAAGCTGCAGATGTACCAGGAAAACATGGTTCATTGGTATGGAGAAATATTCTTTGAGAATGTATACCAATCCCTTTATCTATGCTGCCGTGCACGTATCATTGTTTGTAATCCAATTTTGAACAATTATTGTATGTATTATAACCAAAAATCCTTTGTCAATGATTATGTAAGAAAGCAAGCTATGTTTCCATCAAATGAAAACGATAGAGTAAGCTACAGATGTGTCAGAAAAATATGCTTCATGTGAGTGGAGAAATATTCTTTGAAACTGTAGACCAGTCCTTTTATAGATGCTTTAAAGTATGTATTATTGTTTGAGAATCCAATTTTGAGCAATTATTGTAAATGCTATAGACAAAAAGCTTTGTGAAAGATTCGGTAAGTGAGCAATTTATATTTCCGTTAAATGATAACGATAGAGCAAGCTGGAGATGTATCAGGACTACATGTTTCACGTGTGTGGAGAAATATTCTTTAAAACATTACACCAATCAATCATCGATGCTTTAAAGTATGTATTATTGTTTTTGAATCCCATTTTGAACAATTACTGTAAATACTATAGCCAAAAAGCTTTGTGAATGATTCTGTAAGTGAGCAATTTATATTTCCGTTAAATGAAAACGTTAGAGTAAGCTACAGATGTATCAGGAAAATGTGCTTCTTATGTGTAGAGAAATATTCTTTGAAACTGTACACTAATTCCTTTATTGATTATATATTATATATTATTGTTTGTGAATCTCATTTTGAATAATTATTAAAAAACACTATAGCCAAACAGCATTTGTCAATGATTCTGTAAGTGTGAAATTTAAGTTTTTTTTTTTTTTTTTTTTGTAATTTTGCCTCAACAAGACTCTCGCTCTATATATACTATAAATAATATGTGCCCTGTCACTCCTTAAAATTTTCTATTGAATCTTCAATCCCTTTGTATAATTACAGTAGATTCTTTTATTAAATATATAGTTTAATGCTTTATTCAAAATTAACAATGACGCGCATTCTTGCCATCCATTCATTTGTTTCGTTTCGTAGCCAGGAGGGACAGTTACAGTTTATCTGAGGAAAACTGGCTTACGCGTAAATGAATCTCTTATTATGCAGCCTCGGGCATTTTTAAAATGTTACCAAACCCCGCAACTGCATTTAAAATCATTAGCATTAAAGCATTATTTTGCTTATTTTATTATTATTTTATTCAACTAATAATACTGGCTCACGCATAAATGAATCTCTTATTATGCAGCCTCGGGCATTTTTAAAATGTTATCAAACACACCCCCGCAACTGCATTTAAGATCATTAGCATTAAAGCATTATTTTGCTTATTTTATTCAACTAATAATACTGGCTCACGCATAAATGAATCTCTTATTATGCAGCCTCGGGCATTTTTAAAATGTTATCAAACACACCCCCGCAACTGCATTTAGGATCATTAGCATTAAAGCATTATTTTGCTTATTTTATTATTATTTTATTCAACTAATAATACTGGCTCACGCATAAATGAATCTCTTATTATGCAGCCTCGGGCACTTTTAAAATGTTATCAAACACACACCCGCAACTGCATTTAGGATCTTTCTATAAATGCTGTTTAAAATATAGAGTTTATTTAAAGTGCTAATGCAAAAAAAAGAAGTTCAAAAATTATATTGTTGTAATAAAGAAGGTTTCTTTATTTTAAACGAAAATTATTTTCTAATCATATCTCGTAAATTAAAAATTATTTTTAAAATTGTAATTATTTTTGGACCATTATAAAAAAATTAAAATTTTTTTTTTGAAAATATTCAGCATTATTAAATGATGCTTATAAAATATAAATTTATTAAAAATTAACAAAAATAAGGAGGCCAAAATATATTTCATAATAATAATAATATATTAGTTATAATGAATCATAAATGAATTAGTTAATAGTTATTTAAATTTGATACGTATTGGTTGAATTTTCCATTTTTACATTATCCTATATTCTGGATTTAATTTTTATTGTAATGTACTAATAATAAATCTTTTTTAGAAAACTTTTTTTTGCATAACCTACTGTTATTATATAATAAATAAATAATAGATGAATAATATTTTTATTTCATTTGCTTGCATAGTAAAATTTACTTTAGGCATTTCAGTTTTATTATCTAAATTATTCAGACATTTAATTTGTAAATTATGTATTTTTGGTTTTACATTATCAAATTAGCTTACGAATCCCAAATTGAAGCATTATTTTACTTATTTTATTATTATTTTATTCAACTAATAATACTGGCTTACGCATAAATGAATCTCTTATTATGCAGCCTCGGGCATTTTTAAAATGTTATCAAACACACCCCCGCAACTGCATTTAGGATCATTAGCATTGAAGCATTATTTTGCTTATTTTATTATTATTTTGTTCAACTATTAAAATAATAATATTTACATAACTATCTTTACATTATCATTTTTATAGCTTTAAATTTTACTGTAATGCTCTAATAATGAATCTTTTCGGAAAATTTCTTTTTACATAACCAATTTTATTAAATAATAAATATATTTTAGATGAATCTTATTTTTATTTTATTTTCTAGCATGGTAAAATTAATTTTAGACATTTTTGGTTTTATTATCTAAATTATTCGCATTTCAATTCTTAAATTATTTTTGGTCTTAACATAATCAATTTAACTTAGAACACCAAATTAAAGCGCTATTTTGATTATATCATTATTTTAATAATAACACTTACATAATTATTTTTAATATTTTAATAGTTTTATCAAACGATATATTTATTACTTTGAAAATAAATATTTATTTTAAATTATATAATCAAATTTAAAATCGTAAATTATTTTTGGTTTTACTTTAGCAAGCTAACTTACGAACTCCAAATTAAAGCATTATTTTGTTTATATTTGCTTATATTATTGTTTTATTAATAAAATAATAATACTTACATAACTATTTTTAATATTTAATTAGCTTTATCTAACAATGTATTTATTAATTTGCAAATTTCAAACTTCAAATGTTTTGCATAACAAATAAAACGCTTGAAAATAAACGTTTAATTTAAACTAATATATTAAATAATCCCACTTAAATTCGTAGATTATTATACTTAACATTTTTATAAACAAATTAAAACTCTGTAATATTAATATGCATCTCAATCATTTACATAATTATTTTTTTTAAAAAATCCTCTTTTTATATGCACAATGACATTATAACCCAAATATATATTGTTAATTTTAGATGGAAAAAAATGTGTATTAAAAAAGGACACTTAAAACACACAAAAAAACCATTACATTATTAACCTAAAGCTTCTTTTAGTTGCCATTTCGAATTAATGAAGTGTTCAAAATTATTTCATTGTACATTATTTTTCTCATTATTTTAACTAAAATCGAAATCTGCTGAACAATAATTTAAAGCTTTTTGTAAAAAAAAAAAACAATACCATTCTTAATTTCTGAAAAGGATTCGGAAAAAACAAAAACCTTTCTTAACGATAACAATCTCATTTACGGTAAATTCGGTCCTCCAACTTTCATTAAAGAAGAAAATAAATAATCTAGTAGAAGCACATAGTTGTCGTTATGCGTTTTTTCGTCGGCATCTTTCCTTCTTTCATTTTTATTTTTTTCTCAAACTGAAATCGCAATCACAGCTCACTCAAAGTCTAAATCAACGACTTTAAATTGATTCGTCGTGAAAAAAAAATCGTAAGGGGATAATTAGTGCTTCAAAATTAGATACGGAATTCGAAAATGAAGGGGCGTTGGAAGGAGCGACATTTGACAAAAATGACTTCGATTCGATCAATTCGAATTCGATCAATGGACGCAGCGCTTTCGGTTTAATTCATGTAAATGTTATTAAGATGTAGAATTTAAACGCTTTTCCCGTTTTTAAAAAAGCTTCTTGTTCCGTTTTTAAAAAAGCTTCATTTTCAATTTTGGATATTTTCACTCAAATCTATATTATACGATACTCAAATATGAATTTTTCGTCTGCAACTTTTTTTTTTTTTTTTTTTGCAAACTAAAATCGCAATCACAGCTTACTCAAAGTCTAAATCAACGACTTTAAATTGATTCAATCGTGAAAATAAAAAAAATCGTAAGGGGATAATTAGTACTTCGAAATTAGATACGGAATTCGATAATGAAGGTGCGTTGGAAGGAGCTACATTCGACGAAAATGACCGATTATTATTCGACCAATGAACGCAGCGCTTTCGGTTTAATTCATTTAAATGTTAGTAAGATGCAGAATTTAAAAGATTTTTCGTTTTTTTAAAAGATTTTTCGTTAAAAGAATCGTTTATTTCTATCTTCTTTTTAATTTTCAAATAATATCATTAGTCGCACTTTATGATAGAATTAAACGTGATTGACGATTAGTATTTAAAACAGGAAAATATTTTGTCTTTCTGGTTTTTTACCCATAAGATATTTCTTATAGGGTATATTAATACCATAACAATACCCATATGGGGTATTGTTTTAAGGAGGGGGTTTTTTCATGTCCTTGACCATTTTCAATTTTGGATATTTTCCTTCACTGTAATCTGTATATATATATATTTTTTAATTTGAAAATATTTTGTTTTTCTGGGGCATATTTTGTTTTTTTTCGCATAAGGTATACCATATAGAGTATATCAATATCATAACATTACAAATATAGGGTATTGTTTTAAGGAGGGTTTTCGTGTCCTTGACAATTTTCAATTTTGGAGATTTTCACTGAAATCTGTATTTCTTAAATTTCTTCGATGAGTTTTTTTTATGCATATTTATTTATATTTCTTTCACCAGCTATTGTAGCTTTACTTTTTATCGTAATATTAATCGTTTTTAGAAAATGTTTCTTTACAGAACCTACAGTTATTATTAAATAATAAATAAAGAAGACATGAATCCTATTTTTATTTTATTTTCTAGCATGGTAAAATTTCGGTTATGCATCTCGGTTTTTATTATCAAAATTATTTGCGTTTAAATTTGTAAATTATTATACTTAACGTTTTTATAAATAAATTAAATCTTTGCAATATTAATATGCACCTCAATCATTTACGTCATTATTTTTTTTTTTTTTATTTGTCTTTTTATATGCTCAAACACATTATAAAAAATTTATATTCTTAGTTTTAAATAGAAAAAAAAGTATATATCAAAAAAAAATATATTAATTAAAACACAAAAATCAGCATTACCTTATTAACCTAAAACCTCCTTTATTGTTATTTCTAATTACTGAATTATTCTAAATTAATTCATTTGACATTTTTTATGCATCGTTTTATAAATAAAGATACATCAGTAAAAAAAAAAAAAAATAAGTGTAATAAAACAAATATATCTCATTATTTTAAGTAAAATCGAAATCTGCTTAACAATAATTTAAAGCCTTTTAATTGAAAAAAAAACAACATTCTTAATTTCTGAAACGGATTTGATAAAAAACAAAAACGTTTCTTAACGATAGCAACCTCATTTACGGTAAATTCGTTCCTCCAACTTTTATTAAGGAAGAAAATAAATAATCTAGTAAAAGCACATAGTAGTCGTTGTGCATTTTTTCGTCTGCACCTTTCTTTCTTTCTTTTTTTTTTTTTTTTTCTTTTTCACAAACTGAAATGGCAATCACAGATTACTTAAAGTCTGAATCAACGACATTAAATTGATTCGTCGTGAAAATAAAAAATCGTAAGGGGATAATTAATACTTTGAAATTAGATACGGAATTTGATAATGAAGGTGCGTTAGAAGGAGCGACATTTGACGAAAATGACTGATTATTATTCGACCAATGGACGCAGCGCTTTTTCGGTTTAATTCATTTAAATGCTAATAAGATGTAGAATTTAAAAGATTTTTCGATTTTTAAAAAGCTTTCTCGTTAAACGAACCGTTTTTTTAGATCCGCATTTTTTTAATCTTCAAATAATATCATTAGTCGTATTTTATGATAGAATTATAAGTGTCTGACGATTAATATCTTAAATTTGAAAATATTTTGTTTTTCTGGGGCATATATTGTTTTTTTACGCGTAAGGTATACCATATAGAGTATATCAATATCATAACGTTACGAATATAGGGTATTGTTTTAAGGAGGGGTTTTCCTGCCCTTGACAATTTTCAATTTTGGATATTTTTAATGAAATCTGCATTTTTTGTATATTTCTTTCACGATTTTTTTATAAATATTTATTTGTATTTCTTTCACAAGCTATTATAGCTGTAATTTTTGTCGTAAGTCAATAATTATGAATCTATTTTAGAAACTTTCTTTTTACGTAACCTACTGCTATTGAATAATAAATAAACATGACATGAATCATATTTTTATTTTATTTTCTAGTATGGTAAAATTTAGGTTATGCATTTCGGTTTTATTATCAAAATTATTCACATTTAAATTTGTAAATTATTATACTTAACAACTTTATAAACAAATTAAACTTTGCAATATTAATACGCACCTCAATCATTTACATCATTACTTCTTTTAAAAAATCCTCTTTTATATGGACAATGACATTACGACCAATATTTATATTGTTAATTTTAGATAGAAAAAAAAAATGCATATCAAAAAAAAAAAACAATAAATATACAAAAACAAACATGACATATCACCCTAAAACCTCCTTATTGGCTATTTCGAATTATTGAAGTATTCTAAATTAATTCGTTTGATATTTTTTATGCATCATTTATAAATAATGACCCACCAGTAAAAAAATAAATAAGTGTAAAAAACAAATATATCTCATTATTTTAATTAAAATCGAAATCTGCTTAACAATAATTTAAAGCTTTTTATAAGAAAAAAAGCACCATTCTTAATTTTTGAAACGGATTCGGAAAAAAACAAAAACGTTTCTTAACGATAACAACCTCATTTACGGCAAATTCGGTCCTCCAACTTACATTAAAGAAGAAAATAAATAATCTAGTAGAAGCACAGAGTAGTCGTTGTGCATTTTTTCGTCTGCACCTTTCTTTTTTTTATTTATTTTTTTTTTCGCAATCTGAAATCGCAATCACAGATTCCTCAAAGTCTAAATCAACGACTTTAAATTGATTCGTCGTGAAAATAAAAAAATCATAAGGTGATAATTAGCACTTCGAAATTAGATACGGAATTCGATAATGAAGGTGCGTTGGAAGGAGCGACATTTGACGAAAATGACTGATTATTATTCCACCAATGGACGCAGCGCTTTCGGTTTAATTCATTTAAATGTTAATAACATGTAGAATTTAAAAAGCATTTTCGTTTTTTAAAAGAACTTTTTTTTTTTTTCCTTTTTTAATTTTCAAATAATATCATTATCATGATTGAAGGTTAATAATTTGAATTTGAAAATTCTTTGTTTTTCTGGGTTTTTTTTACTCATAAGATATACCATATAGCATATATCAATACCATAACAATACCCATATAGGGTATGCCTTTTTTATTACACATATCTACTTATGTTGTTATTATAGCTGTAATTTTTATAATAATGTACTAATTACGATTTTTGTTTAGAAAATTTCTTTTTACACCAGCTACTGCTATTAAATAATAAACGTGGCATGAATCATTTTTATTTCATCTGCTAGCACGGCAAAATATATGTTATGCATTTCGGTTTTATTATCAAAATTATTCATATTTAAATTTGTAAATTATTTTACTGAACGTTTTTATAAACAAATTAAACTTTGCAATATTAATACGCCCCTCTTTTATTTAAATCATTATTTTTTTTTAAATTCCTCTTTTTATAAGCTCAATCTCATTATTGCCCAAATTTATATTGTTAATTTTTGACAGAAAAAAAAATGGATTAAAAAATGTAATTAAAACACAAAAACAAACATTACATTATTAACCTAAAACATCCTTTAGTACCTAATTCGACTAATGAAGTATTCTAAATTAATTTACTTGACTTTATTTTTTTATTTATCATTTATAAATAAAGATACACCAGTAAATAAAACAAATAAAATTATTTAGTGTATCGCATTATTTTGACTAAAATCGAAATCTGCTTAACGATAATTTAAAGCTTTTTCGAAGAAAAAAAAAACACCATTCTTAATTTCTGAATGAGTTCGAAAAAAACAAGAACATTACTTAACGATAATAATCTCATTTACGGTAAATTCGTTCCTCCAACTTTTATTAAGGAAGAAAATAAATAATCTAGTAAGAGTACGTAATAGTCGTTGTGCATTTTTTCGTCTGCATCAACTTCTTTTTTTCGCAATCTGAAATCGCAATCACAGCTTCCTCATAGTCTAAATCAACGACTTCAAATTGATTCGTCGTGAAAATAAAAAATCGTAAGGGGATAATTAGTACTTCGAAATTAGATACGGAATTCGATAATGAAGGTGCGTTGGAAGGAGCGACATTTGACGAAAATGTCTGATTATTATGCGACCAATGGACGAAGCGGTTTCGGTTTAATTCATTTAAATGTTAGTAAGATGTAAAATTTAAAAGCTTTTTCGTTTTTTAATAAGATTTTTCGGTAGAAGAACCGTTTTTTTTTTTGGTTCCGCATTTTTTAAATTTTAAATAATATCATTAGTCGTACTTTATTATGATAGAATTATACGAATATAGAATTATAGAATAGAATATGATAGAATTATATGCGATTGGTGATTAATATTTTAAATTTGAAAATCTTTTGTTTTTCGAGTTTTTTATACCCATATGATGTACCATATAGGGTATATCAATACCATAACAATTCCCATTTAGGGTATTGTTATAAGGAGGGGTTTTTTTCGTGTCTTTAACCATTTTCAATTTTGGATATTTTCTTCACTGAAATCTGTATATTTTTTTTAAAATTGCTTTCACGACTTTTTATACATATTTTTTATACGACTTTGATACATATTTTTATACGACTTTTTAATATTTATTTTTATACGACTTTTTAATATTTATTTTTATACGACTTTTTAATATTTATTTTTATACAACTTTTAATATTTTTTTATACGATTTTTTAATACATATTTTTATACTACTTTTTAAAACATATTTTTATACAACTTTTTATATTTTTAAGTGACTTTTTTGTACATATTTATTTATATTTCTTTCACGAGCTATTATAGCTGTAAATGTTATTGTAATGTAATAATCATAAATGTTTTTCAGAAAATTTCTTTTTACATAACCTACTGTTATTAAATAATAAATAAACGTGGCATGAATCTTATTCTTATTTTATTTTCTTGTATGGTAAAATTGAGGTTATGCATTTCGGTTTTATTACCAAAATCAGTCACATTTAAATTTGTAAATTATTATACTGAACGTTTTTATAAGCAAATTAAACTTTGCAACATTAATACGCACCTCAATCATTTGCATCATTATTTTCAAAACAATTCCTCTTTTTATATGCACAATAACCTTATGACCGATAATTATATTGTTAATTTTTGATAGAAAAAAATATGTATTAAAAAAAAGATAATTAAAACACAAAAATCAGCATTATATTATTAGCCTAAAGCACTCTTTAGTGGCCATTTCGAATTAATGAAGTATTCTAAAATAATTCATTGGGACATTATTTTTTATGTATCATTTATAAATAAAGAAAGCGTAAATAAAGTAAATAAAACAAATAAAATAAATAAGTGCAATAAAACAAATATATCTCATTATTTTAACTAAAATCGAAATCTGCTTAACAATAATTTAAAGCTTTTTGTAAAAAAAAAACCCACCATTCTTAATTTCTGAAAAGGATTTGAAAAAACAAAAACCTTTCTTAACGATAGCAACCTCATTTACGGTAAATTCGTTCCTCCAATTTTTATTAAGGAAGAAAATAAATAATCTAGTAAAAGCACATAGTGGTCGTTATGCATTTTTTCGTCGGCATCTTTCTTTTTTTTTTTTTTTTTTTTTTCAGAAACTGAAATCGCAATCACAGCTTACTCAAAGTCTAAATCAACGACTTAAAATTGATTTGTCCTGAAAATAAAAAATCGTAAGGGGATAATTAGTATTAGCACGAAATTTGATGCGGAATTCGATAATGAAGGTGCGTTGGAAGGAGCGACATTTGACGAAATGACTGATTATTATTCGACCAATGGACGCAGCGCTTTTTCGGTTTAATTCATTTAAATGTTAATAAAATGTAGAATTTAAAATCTTTTTCGTTTTTTAAAAGAACAGTTTTTTTTTTTTTTCATTTCCCATATTTAATTTTTAAATAATATCATTAGTCGTACTTTATGATAGAATTATAAGTATTTGACGAATAATATCTTGATTGTGAATTTTTTTTTACTCATATGATATACCATATAATGTATAACAATACCCATATAGGATATTGTTTCGGGGAGCAGGGTTTTTAGCGTCCTTGGCCATTTTCAATTTTGATATTTTTGCTGAAATCTGTATTTCTTTTTAACTTTCTTTCACGAGTTTTTTTATACAAAATATTTATTTATGTTTCTTTCACGAACCATAATAGTTTTAAATTTTTACCGTAATGTACTAATTATGAATCTTTTTTAGAAAATTTCTTCTTACATAAGCTACTGTTATTAAATAATGACATGTATCATGAAGTGTCATTATAAGAAAAAAAAAACCAGTTTCCTGTCCAGATCTCTATTACATATTGAATTTGTATATTAGAGAATTTGCTGTATTAATAGTCAGTGGTAACAGAAAAATATACAAATGTTTGGGGGGGGGGAAACGGAGACATATCTTTTGTTAATTATCTTCGGCAATCATTGTTTGGCATTAAGGGGATTGAATTATCTTCTATTCTTTATTTTCTACCAGATGCTGTCTTATTTAGTGTTGTATTTAGACACTGCAACTTAATAAAATGCACAAAACTGACAAAACCGATTGTTCGATTATAAACAGAAATTATGGAGATAAAATTTTGTTATTTGTGTTTAACGAATGCTGCTTTTCATTTTTCATAATGCTGCTTCAGTTTCGTATGGAGCTCATCATCTAAAATAACCAAGAATAAAGTAAAACGTTTTATGATCAAAATACTTGCAAAATTAATCGTATAAAAATATTTTCTATTAATGTCATGTGCTGCAGTGTGTGTTTTAAAAAAAAATCAGTTTCCTGAACAGATCTCTATTATTTATATTTATATATATATATATTTTCCAAAGCAGCTGGCAAACAGACATGGACGTCTTTGGATGCCTATAAGGGCTGCACCGATGTAACTTGATGGTGCGTGTAACTTGATGGTAAGCCACGGACACGGAGTAACAATGCCCCCTCAACGCTCTACGATTCTATTAGGACCGGGACCTACGGCTTAAAGTGGATTCCGAACCACTACAACACCCATAGGCAAAGCCGGGATTTGAACCCGATACCTGTGGTACAGAATGCCAGAGAGCTAGCCATTCGGCCATCAGGCTCTATTATATATTGATTTGTACATTAGATAATTTGATGTATTAATACTCAGTGGTAGCAAAAAATGTTTAACTGTTTGGAAGAGGTAATACTGTTATTTTTTTGATAATTATTTTTGGCATTCATTGTCTGGCATTAATAACAATTAATTATCCTCTACTCTTTATTTTCTCTTTCAGACGCTGTCGTATTTAGTGCAACTTAATAAAATCCACAAAACTGGCAAAATAGATTGTTTAATTACAAACAGAAATTATTGAGATAAAATTTTGTTGTTTGAGTTTAATGAATGTCGATTTTCCTTTTAAAAAATAAATCAGAGAAATTTTTCAATTTACAACTAAATAGTATTCCCGTATTGCTAATTATGTAGATGTTTGTTTAATAGGCCCAGCTCAACAATACGAATGATTATCTTAAATTTAATCCGAATTTAGATAGATTAATTATTGATTTAAGTGAAACATCTACATCTTTACAATTTAGTATTCTATAATCAATAGCATATTTTTCAACAGCATTTGCATATTGAATTATAGCTTTTCTGTCTAAAATCAAGGATATGATTTACTAGTGCACCGTTTATATATAAAAGGAATAATGAAACTGGCAATAATGAGGTTATGGAACTGGGGATAATGGGGTTACATAATGGATAATGAGGTTGCAGAAACTTTCTAAGGTTAAAAAGGAAATTATTAGTTACACAATGGGAAAAATCTGAATAAAATAAGCTTTAACTGAATGTATTATTGCATCATAATACATAAAATTATCATAAACTAAATGACGCAAAAATTGGGACAACTCTATTTAAAAAAAATATACACCTTAAGGCTCTTTATTCTTGAAATAATAACATATAACTTAAATTTTTTTTTTGTTCAAATTAGTTAATTTTTATAAAATTTTATTTCACTTCATTATTATTAATGTTACTAAGAAAGTAAAATAGATTAACTTCAATAAAACCCGTTTCAAAAATTACCATTATAAAGAACCATCTGAAATGTAATAATTTCAAAAGTTGTAGCCCTTACAGGAGAGAAGTCAATACTTAGTAATGCAAGTGCACAGAAAATAAAAATAAAATTAAGGTATCCTTTAGCTTCTACCTTAAAATATAATAAAAAGTATAGAAATCACTTCGGTTAATTATACAACAAATATAATACAATTAATTATTAACAAATGCGTTCAATACCGTGTTTTATAGTTATATTCAATTATAATTGTTCCAAAAATTAGCATTATAAAGAACCATCTGAAATTTAATAATTTCAAAAGTTGTTCCATTACAGGAGAGAAATCAATACTTAGTAATGCAAATGCACAGAAAAGAAAGTAAAATTAAGGTATCATTTATTTTCTACTTTAAAATATAATAAAAAGTATAGAAATCATTTCGGATTAATACAAATATGTTCAATACTATGTTTAACAGTTATATTAACAAATGCGTTCAAAAAATACCGTATTTAAAGTTATATTCAATTATAATTGTTCAAAAATTAGCATTATAAAGAACCATCTAGTAATGAAATTTGGAAAATAATTTAAAAAAATTACATTTATCCATAAAATAAATGAATAGTTTAAGAAATAAAAACACTTAGAGTTAATCAAATAAAAAGCAAAAAAATTTGTTAAAAAAGAATAAAATGACTTACGAGAAAATGGATGCCATTTATTTTCTGACTTTAAAATATAATAAAAAGTATAAAATCATTTCGAGCACCCCACGCTTTTAATACAAATATGTTCATTTTATACTTATTTTAACAGTTATATTCACTTAATAACTGATTCCTAAAAGCGTGTTTTTTATTATAAACTAACCATATGTGTTTAAAAATTTCAAAAAACATTGGTGAAACTTAGAAAAGGTAAGAAATCAATATTTAGTAATGAAATTGCATGGAAAAGGAAGTAAAAATATGTTACATTTATCTTCTACCTTAAAATATAATAAAAAGAAACGGTATCGAAATCATTTTGGGTTAATACAGATATGTTCAATAATTGAACATTTTTAAGAATTTAATAAGAACATTTTTTGTAACATTAGTAAGAATATTTTTTTTAAACATTTTTAATAAGAACATTTTTTTAACATTAATAAGAATAATTCTTTTAAACATTTTTAATAAGAACGTTTTTAAGAACAGTATATGTAAAATTATAATTTAATATTAAGATTTGTATAAAATAATATACAATATTATTATTATTATTATTATAATTCTAACTCTACCTTCAATAAAAGTCTACCTATTCATAAGTATCTTTTGCCAGTTTTATATCAAAATGTTAACAATTAGATAGTTTTATAATTAATTTTTCATCTTTATGTAGACTGATAAATAACTGATGAACATAAAAATTTCTATTTATTTTATTATTTAATATTATCACCTTTTTTTTAAGTTAATAAAAAAAAGACTTATATATTTCAAATTGCATAATGAGTTTTAATATTAAGTAAAATGTTGACTTATTTTAAAATTAATAAAAAAAATACACTGAGTAAAATACTGAAAAACAGAATATTTTGCAACAAAATATAAATTATTCATAGGTAACACTTTTTATGCATTACGAATATGTTATACAAGCACATTATACATAACCATCATTTAAAAAAATGAATTATTTTTAAATAAAAAACATCAAAACTGAAGTTGATTTTATTTTAGGTCTTTACTTTAAAAATAAAGAAGGAGAAATATACATAACTCTTTCTCGCAAATGATTTTGATGAAATTCAAATCATGGTAAAAATTCATGAATTTTTTTTTTTATCTTGAAGAGTTGTTTATTTTTTCTTCATATAATTTCTTAAAATTTAAGAAATATCTGTTTTGATATAAATTCACTTTAATTTATTAGTTCAAATTTTTAAACAAATTAATAATCTACTAGAGTGTAATTAAAAGCAATGCAAGTTGGAAATAACAAAATAGTATTAATTCTAACTCAATAAAAGTCTAACTATTCAAATGAACTTTTAAAGATGATTGTGACAATGTGATTCGTATTTAAGAAATGTTCAAGTCAATTCGATACGATTAAATTAGACTGCGATTGTGTGTAATTTAAAAAACGATTAAATTAGACTGTGATTGTGATTTAAGAAACGATTAAATTAGACTGCGATTGCGCATAATTTAAGAAACGAATACATTCGACAATGAGCGTAATTTAATAAATGACAATGTGTGATTGTAATTTAAGAAACGAGTAAATTTGACTGCGATTGTGACAATGAGCGTAATTTAAGAAACGAATAAATTTAACTGCGATTGCGACAATGAGCGAAATTTAATGAACAAGGTAAATTCGACTGCGATTGGGACAATGAGCGTAATTTAAGATACGAGTAAATTCATTTGCAATTGTAACAATGTGCGCAAATTTTCTCGCAACGAAGTCAGGCTGAGTAATAGGATTTTACTGGGTTTTCTCCCATGTCCTCCCCTTATTATTCGTCGATAGATTGTTTGTGGTATACATAAAGAAGACGAGGCTTGTGGTTTGGTTCGGTTTGTCACTCTGACGGTCACCTTGTACAAACTTTAGGCTAAACAGACGGAAGACGAGGCCCAACATTTTTAGTATAAAGCAAAAACAAGCTTACATTATTACACCCAATACATTTAAAACACATAAACTTCTTTTGTATGACGATAGATGTAAATAACGGATAATTTGTGAAAAACTACGATGTAATTTTTATCATTAAAAAATATTGTTTCCTAACATGCTCAAATATTAACACATAAAAAATAAATAATATCAGATATTAGCTATTAATATATAGTTATTTATACTAATATTAACTATTAATATACATATTTTAACACATAAAAAAGAAATACATTATTAAATATTCGATGAAAATCTTGGAAAATCTTTTTAAAAAGAGTAAAATGTATTCAAAATATTGTTTTTCATCTCATTTCTTTTAAAATACAACTTATTAACAACAACAATTACTTTATTATTTTTCATTTTATGTACTAACTGTTTAAATATTTAGAAATCCAAATCACGTTTCATACTACACAATATTAAAAGGAATTCAAATAAAGCATGCAATAAAGAAAACAATTACTACCTCCCCATCCCTCCAAAAAAATACATTGCCTTTCACAAAAAGTATCATTTTCAAGGTGAACGCATTCGAAAGCTATTTACGTTGCTTGTAAAGAAGCACAAAATTGGTTTTCCAATCGATCACCCAGGTAGCAGTTGGAAAATCAAACGGAGGCTCATTTTATTATCCGCGGGTTTCGCTGCCATTCTCATTAGCACGCAGTTTTTGAATTTTTGATGCTCATTCTGACAAACTTGTTTTAAATCCCCGTGCGTCGAATTCGACTCTTATTGTACTGATACAATGAATTCAGGGCTAAAATAGCTGTTATGTTTAAAAACAGCTGGAATGATGTTGCTTAAATCAAAGTCCAAAGAATTTGCCCGCAAAAGGAAGATGCATATTAAAGTAATTAAGTAAAACAAGTAATATAAAAAAAAAATTTTAAAGTCAATTCCTACTTTTTTTTTCACTCTATTGCAGAAAGTCTTTTATAAATAATTTTCATTTGTTTTTTTAAGTTTATCTGGTGCCATCTATTGGTAGATACATGCAACTTAAATCTAAAAAAAAACTAAAATTAATGAATTAAATTTAATTACTGAATTAATATTTGAAAAAACTGTATATAACTGTGTGTAATCCACAACAAGTTCACAAAAATTTATTTGAACTCGAGTAGATGAATAAAAAGTATTTTATGAACGATTGAAAATTTGAACAAGATATATATAGGGAGAGTTAATAGAAGAAATTGAATAAACATGAATTAAATCAAAATGAGTCAAAATAAAATTAAAGTGGGGAAAATATTTGATGGTGCGAAATTATTTTGTTTTCTTATCCGCACATTCAGGAAGTACTTATGAGTGAAATTGCTGTCTTCAGTTTGTGTAAAAGGAGGATCAGACCGAGAATATTTTGCAGTCCATCAGATAAGTGAAATTGTTAACGAAATTTTGAATCGTTTCGTCGGTCGTGAATCCAAGCGAAAAAATTAATATCATTGTCCTTCCATCAATTGTTTCCTTCGAAGATGTACACTTTGAGTTAGTAAGGACTGTACTGCTTTTATAGCCAAGCTGTCGAGGATTAAACTGGCGTTAGACTGCATAAAACAGCAAATTGGCTCCAATTCATAATGAGCAATTTGTACGGATTCGCATCGTACAATAGTAAGGTTCATCCTACAATAGTGCTACTATTAACATTCAAAAGACTCCTAATATTTTTGGAACAAATGTATCTTTAACTTTTATTTATACAGGAATCTTTGTCAATAACAGAGATGATTGGCATGCGAAAGAAACCGCCAAACAGGAAATGGAAATTAAAATAAATGTGTCATAATCTAATTATAAAAAGACATTCAAAGACAAAACTTTTGCAGTTGTTTCTTATCCCACTCGGTAGACAGCCACATCTAGACCAATTCTAAGAACCCTGTGGGGTCTCATGGAAGAAGGGAAAGGGATGCAGCTTCTGTTGTGATGGAACACCCGTAGGGGGAAGTCTGACTAGGCTCCATGACACTGACTTTTTACGGGAAAATTTCTCAGCCCTACGACCAATTGTCATATTAGACCGAACCTACGGCTTAAAGTGAATTCTAAATCACTGCAAACATCCATGGCATCACCGGGACTCGAATCAATAAATATTAAAAGTCCTAATTCTGATGTTGACGATATGAAAAATTCAATTCCAAATAAATACAATTAATTCCAAACCAATAAAGATCTTTAATTTTCATTATTCATTTCATTTTTTGAAACAATTTAAGACAAAAAAAAATCGGAAAATACTATTTTCAGCAGTTTAGCAAATTTTCTGTCATGCCATTTGCATTCAATAAAATATATTGGATTAAAAAAGGTTATTTCTATTGTTATGACAAAAATATTTGTATTGTCCTACCATCGATTGTGAAGACAATTGGCAATCAAATCGGATAGATTAAAAAAAACGGCATCATAGGGTGAGAAATGTCAATTAGAACGGATTTTAATTGCAATAAAAAAGAATTTTAATTTAAAATAATCAAAATTTTAGATTATAGGATATTAAAAGAAAAACTACATGAAAAAAATTCCACTCTAACTCATACTTTTTTCTCTCAAACCAACTTTATGCAGCACATATCTGACTAGCCCCCCAAACTGGAAATCGATTCGTCCATTTCCGCCTTTGAAACGGATGTTTACCGTTCCACGCAATCTGTAGTTGGATAAGTTTTTACATCGGAAGAAAGAAAAAATAATAAAAGTCTTCCCTTCTACGATAAAAATAAATATTTTACAAAAGGTTTTTTCTTCTTATTTTCTAGTAATTTCTTTTAGTAAACTTTCTTTTACTTATAATTTGTGAAAAAATTATAAATTAAATTTTTAAAAATGCGAAATCTTTTTTGAAAATAACTGTATGTTGTAATATTTTATAGAATATCCCCATTTCCATTAGAATAACATAATTTAACGTTAAAAAGTGATTAAACATAGATAACAAATTTGATTTATATAAATGAATTTAACAACAAATATAGATATCCAATATTCAAAAGAAATGTTTGATCACAAATTTTATCTTGTTATATAAAATGCGTTTCGGGTTCTAGTACCGGCTGTGCCATGGATGTTTGCAGTGGTTCAGAATATACTTTAAACCGTAGGTCCCAGTCTAATATGACTATAAAGCATTAGGGCGTATGGCTGACAACCCTAACCCGTAAAAAGAAAACATCTCCTGTCTCGAAATCTGCCAGTAGGCAGACGGCCATGCTCCACAATGTGGCTGTTGCGCCAATGATGATGATATATAAAATGGAAAAATTTTAAGTTCAGAAGGATTAGATTTTTAATCTATTGAAATGAAATGGGTTTTTTTTAATGTTCACTTTCTTTTACTTATAATTTGTGAAAAAATTTATCTTTATTAATCTTTTAATTATTACTTTATTAATCTAGGTTAGGCCTCGGATAGGTTAGTAGGCCTCGGAGAACGATTAGTAGGACTGCAGTCTCTCAACAGAGGAAATATATTAGTTGCAACTCTGCATTTTAGTTGGCCTACGGACTTTCACACAAAGAGGAAGTATATTTCGAGCATCCCGCGCATATCTGAGTATCGAGTTTTCGGCTTAGAAATGGAATTCTTCCACGAATCTCTAATTATCTGTCTTTAGATGTGTTAAATAGTGTATTTCTTTAACTGTATGTGTATGGTGTTTGTGCGTGTGCAAATAAAGTTACGAGTTCTCCAATCTGTGCCTCGGGTATCTCAACCCAACTAAACCCAGTTACAATCTGGTTCCCCAACCTACACATTACATGCTTTCTTTTTCTTTTTTAAATCTAATATTGTAACCGCTACAAGCGAATCCTGTGGAGTAGAGTATCAAAACTAGAGATCTCAAGCTTCGTCTAGCAATCCTTGTAGGAGATGAACATGACAATTGGCATGCAAAACTTCCAATTATTCTTTTCTTATGAATATGTTCGTCTGTAAAATCACGAACCAAACACATGCCTTCCTATAATTTGGAAGAGAAATAGGAATCCATCATATGAAGTTCTTATTCTGTGGATCAAATGGTTCAAGGCTGTGGTGGGAAACGACAACTTCGTAGCGGAAACCACTCAGCAAGTAAAAAGATGCAGAACTATATGAAACGACATAAGAGAACGAATTGTATTGAAACAAGATCAAAGGAAGCAACATTTTTTCAAGAAACGGCGACGAGTACCATACACTCAAGGTGACAAAGTTAGGGGCACTTTGCATTGCATTAGTAAATCAATAAACAAAACGATTTCAAAGTTCATGCTGAAACGGGATAGTCCATACTTGATTCTCACCCAAAGATTGCCCGTATCCTATGGCACTGTAAGCCTTGGAAAAACTGTCAGACTCAATAGCGACGTATCACATTACTGTAATGACACCCTTTGGAGATAGTGAAACTTCACCCGTTCTTCCACTCCGTCCAGCAAAACATTTTGTGGGGTCACACACAGATATTAAAAACTTCAGCATGCTGGCAAGTGCTTCAAAGGCACGTCCTTGCCGATACATTTAAAAAGCCAAAAGTTAAAATTGCTATTCCAAGAGTTGCAATGCCTTTTATTTCTGGCACTATGCCAGTACGTAGGTGGAAAAAGAGGGATTTGGTTTGGTTTGTCGCTCTACGGTCATTTTGAACATATTTTAGGCTAATTAGACCGGGATCTACAGTTGAGCGAGGAATCCGAACCACTAACAACCGTCCATGCCACCGCCAGAATTCGAGCCTGAAGCCTGTGGTACCAAAGGCCAGAGCGCTAGTCAATTGGCCATCAGGAGCGGAAATTGTAGGTGCTTCTTTCGTTTATCTGGCAATACCTACTGCACGCATCAGCAGCGTCCTCTATATACTGACTGAACATCCTCAGTACAGGCAAAGAACTGCCTTTGGGAGATTGAATGTCACACTTTTTTATTTTGTAGTTAACTTAGTATAAATAATTGTTGTATAACTTGAACCCATCATAATTAACCCTATTTTTATCTTTCAAAATGTCTATTTTTCCTCGTATATTGTGTGATATCATTTTGAGAATACCACTGATGCACAAGGATATATCTGTAGTTAAATAAAAATTGTATTTTTGAGTATTCATGGACTATGGTATTGAGAATTCAAATTAGAAATGTAAAATAAAATAAAAAATAATTGATGCTTTAATAAAGGACATCTTTATCTTATCAGTCGATACACACTGATATAACTTAAGATTTAACAAAAAAAATGTTACAATAAGATCCTTAAGCGTTTAAAAGATAAACTATCTTCGATTTCTTTACTGGACTATTTGTTCTCTCAGTAGAGCATTGCCCTTCCAGTAAATTGTCTAGTACAGCCCTAATTACAAAACAGAGCAAGGGCAGATTAGGGATAGTTACTCTACATTCGTATTACTCAGGGGAGAAATCAAGGGTTCCCAAAAGGCTACTTCCCCTAAGAATCACGGTGTGGTCACGCTTTGCTCGCTTACTCTAATTAATGATAGCACACACACACAATAAAATTGAAACAAACAATTATATGTTTTTAAGTGAACCATACAGAAACCATCCAAAATCATTTCAAGCATGTTATAAGTAAAAGATTAAAGAAACGATTTTTGTAAATAATTAAGTAAGGTAGGCTTTATAAATGTGTTTTCAAAAGTATTGGATGGAGTCAAGAGATACTTCGTGATCAATTCAAAGTGAAAACAATTACTTCGTTATCTGACAATCGAACCCAAATAAAAACTCCAATCTCTATGTTAGGTACGTACATGTTAAACCTGCAGACTGGAAAGTTAATTCATTGGGTGGGAAGCTATGAGAGAATGTTTCAAATCTTCCAGTATGTGTTTACACGAGCGAGCAACATTTATCAATCATAGTTACACTCTAATTATAAAGTAGTAATTGTTAATGCTTAGGTTTGGTTTGTCGCTCTACGGTCATTTCTTGCACACTTTAAGATGACTGGGACCTACAGCTTAACTTGGATTCTGAACCACTAGAAAAGATTTATGTCATCTCCAGGATTCAAATCTGAAGTTAGTTATACCAAAGGCCAGAGCACTATCCAATTGGGCATCAGGCCGCCATTAATGCTTAGGTTTAGTTTGGTTTCTACCATTTTGTGCACACTTTAGACTAATATTAGACAATTAATGCTTAGGAACCTAAAAAGTCTTCAAATGATAAAAAAAATGGATTTTACAAGCACAACCTTTCTACCATTTCTCTTTTTTTTGTTATTTAATAACTCCTTTTAAAATATTTATTTGTAGCAAAATCTAGTCAAAGAATTTTGAATATTATTAGTTACCAAAATTATTAAATATATACATAAAAAAATCACTAATTCTATAAACTAAACATTTTCAGTCATTTCTTGCACACTTTAGGCTAATTAGATCGGGACCTACAATTTAACGTGGATTCCGACCACTCACAAAGCATCGATGCCAATGTCAGGATTCGAAACTGAAGCTTGTGGTATCAAAGGACTGAGTGCTAGCCAATTGGCCACCAGGCCGCCATTAATGATTAGGAGCCTAAAAAAAGTCTTCAAATGTTAAAAAAAGGACTTTTCAAACCGAATATTTTTACAATTTCTCCCTTTTTTTGTTATAAAAAAACATGTTTTAAAATATTTATTTGTACCAAAAAACTAATCAATTTTTAATACCATCATAAATCACTTACTTATAAACCAAAAATTTATTATTTATTTTCAAAAATTATTTTTATTGTAAAATATTTACAACATTTTAATTAAATAAGTTTTTTTCCCTCAAGAATTGCAATAACTTAAAAGAATTTAAGAAGAGTCTGATGATTAGATTTACAAATTTAAATATAATTCAACGCAATTTTGTAAAAAAAAGTTATTCTACCTTTAAACACACCAGTGAACAAAGGTTTCTTAAGAATTGATTTTGAGAAAATAACCCACAATCATCGGACTACCAGGTCTAATGATTTCATGAGCCGAGACTAGAGCACGCAGTACTCATTATCAATGCAATGATCGAAATATTTGGCAGCTTTCCCAATTGAATATTCCAGACCTTATTTCACTCCATATCAATAGCCAATAATCTCGTTTTGGAATTTGCTATGTCGTCTTCTATGTCCATATAGTTTTGATTGATACTTCAGAAAGGTAGTTAATACAAATTTTAAAGATATGCAATACGTTTTCAGTGCAGACATTGTACAAAATATTTAAATAAAAAAAAAAAAATTCTATGTATTCTTATTATTTGCATATTATATAAATAATGTAACAGAATGGGACGATTTTAAAACCTTATAACTCAAAAACTGGTAAACATGTCGACAAAACTCTTAAGATAGTACTAAGCATATGCTGCTTTTTTTTTAAGGTTGCTTCACCAAAACTTAACGTTACATGTGAGGTAATTGATAATCCTATCACTGATACTTTTTTAAATGACTATTTTTTCTAATGCAGCTGGCAAATACTTAGACAATTATCTTTATGCCTGAAGCAAGGGCTGCACCGACGTTACTCATTTAGCACAATACAGGGGGCACGTGTAGCTTGAAGATAAGCTACGGACGCGAATAACACTATCCCCGTAGCGCTCTATGATCATATTAGACAGGGACCTACTGTTTAAAGTGAATTCTTGCACTCTTGCTAAAGTGGATTATTGCTTTTAAAGTGGATTCAAATCACTATAAATCCATGGAGCCGCCGGAGACTCGAACCCGAAACCTGTGGTACCGAGCACCAGAGTGATAGCCACTTGGTCATCAGGCCCACTTTTTCAATGGAGAACACTTTTACATTACATAAAAAATAGTTGCTCTTGGCATGCTTGAAATTTGTGTTTCATCAGTTTAACAGTTATAACAATAAACTTTTTGGAATAAATAAATTGAGAATAAATAGGTTAAAATATTTGTTCACCTTACTTACAGTTGCTTCCCTAAATAAAACTCCTGAATTCTCTAACTCCTAAAGCTGAAAGGCACAAATTATAGAGCAGGGGTTTCTCTTCCGCAGCTCTCGCAGACGCCTAATACGTCTATTAACTAAATAAAATACAAATATGGAATACGATAATCTAATTAATACTGACTACTGTTTACTGTCTGCTGACTTCTACAGTTGTGGTTATAGTATGTCTCTTCTTAACCACGAAATAATGGGGTGAAGTATGTTTGCAGAACATTCCGTCTGCAAGAGACTGACATGAGAGGAAAAATATGAGAATAAAAAAATTGAACTGATTTTTCAGATCCTCATTGGCTTTTTAAAAAAATTTTGCTTATGAAAGAATAAGGGACTTTTCTAATATTCCTTTCTGAAATAGGGACTTTCAAATGTTGAGCCTCAGGCTATCCTTATTCTTACGATTTCCCTCATTATAAGCAATAACTATGTTGTAAACAATGATAAGAAAAAGTTTAGACAGAATGCAGAAGGAAGATCAAAGTTTTGTTTGTTGTTGTTGGCATATCCTCAGTGTCCTGCAGTGCGGGACGGGCATCCGTGAGTAGTCTACGCATGGATGGAGGAAGGGGGCAGCTTCTGTTGTGATGGAGCACCCGTAGGTAGAAGTCTGACTTCTGCTCCATGACGCTCTTACAGTCATAGGAGACCGGGACCTACGGATTAAAGTGGTTTCTGAACCCTACAAACATTCATGGCACCGCCGGGACTCGAACCCGAAACCTGTGTCACCGAGCGCCAGAGCACTAGACACTCGGTCAATCAAGCCCCAAGTTTTGTTTGTGTATTATGTAACTGTTCTGTGTGACTCTCGTTGGTCACACAAACAACAGCGGCCTGATGGCCAACTGCCTAACGTTCTGGCCCTTGCTGCTTCAGGTTCGAATCTTGGTTTTGCCACGGATGCTTGTTAGTGGTTCGGAATTCACGTTAAACTGTAGGTCCCAGTCTAATTAGGCTCAAGTGTGCAAGAAATGACCGTATAGCGACAAACCAAACCCAAAACTCTTGAAGTTCAGATCTTATTATACTAATCATTTTTGTAGAAAAACGTACCGAACATTATTCGCAGTTAGTTAATAGCTTTTACAAATATTATTTACAGTTAAATTCTAACTCATACCCAACAGTTGAACACAGTTGGCGATTTCTGCCAAACTAAAATATGAGCACATATTTAAATACAGATATAGTTTCACAATGTGTTGCAAGAATTGTATTTTTTGTAAGATTTTGAGTAATTCTATTTTATAAACCAAACACTCTTTTATCATGATCATCTATACATTTCAATCACACAGATATCTGTGTATATGTCTTTTTAATTTATATTCATTGCAAAAACATTTTAATATCTTGCAAAATGTCCCTATAATGAAAACACTTCGAATTTCAACCCTTTCTGTCCCTTTTTTAATATTTTTTTTTTTTTTTTTACATTAGAACATCATTTTGTAAAAACTATAAGTGCTACTGTATAGATCGTTATTCTAAGAAAAGGGTATTCAAAAACTATCCAACAAGAGATTTTTCCATTCAACATACAATTATGATACCTTTCAAACTCATATTTCGTTGATTCTCGTCTTTGTGCACAGAAATAAGTGATGAAGATTTTTCAAGTGTACAATTAAATAATAGGGTTTTTATACTTTAAATCATCGTGTGCTCAAGACTTTGCGTAACGAAATTTAGTCAGTGTGATAAGGTTTTAAAGCAAACTCGTTAAATATGTAAAAAACTTTAAGTAACTCTAAATGTATGAAATCTTTTCATTCTTAATTTCTCAATGACCCTTATTTAACTAAATTACGTGAAAATTGCATCTAAACGTTTTGACATTGTTAAATTCCAATAAAATAAAACGTAAAAAAAAAAAAACTCTTAAAATGAATTAGAGCAATTTGACTGAAATCTAAAATAATTATAACTTATTTATAATTTGTCAAAAATTATTTTTACAAAATTCCCATAATTTTTAATAATTGCGTTTTTATTATTTGTTTAAATTTTGGCTGATTGCTTAAAAGATTATAAATCGCGAAAAAAATTACTTGTGATATCGTGAATTATTTTGTGTACTTATTTAGTCTAATGTTTTTTTGAATTGCTGGGCTATAAAATATACCGAACGGAATCAAATTAAAAATTTCGTTAATTCATAACTTATCATTTATAATTAATAAAAATTATTTTTACAAAATTTCCATAATTTTAAAATTTGAGATTTTTTTTTTTTTTTTGCTGATTATATAAAAAACAGTATAAATAGAGTAAAAAATTATTTGTAATAACGCGATTTATTTTGCATGCTCGTTTATTATAATATTTCTCTGAATTACTGAGCTATAAAATATAATTAACGCAATCAAATTAAAAAATTCTGTAATTCATAACTTACACTTTATAATTTGTCAAAATTATTTTTACAAAATTCCCATCATTTTTAAGAATTGCGATTTTTTTCCTTTTGTTTAAATCTCGGCTGAATGCGTAAAAGAGTACAAATCGCGTGAAACATTACGTGTGGTATCATACTTTATTTTGTATACTTGTTTATTTTAATGTTTCTCTGAATTGCTGGGCTTATAACATAAACCGAATGTAATCAAAGTAAAAATTTCTATAATTCATTTTCTTTTTAAAAAACCTTTTCTGAAGAGGCTAAATTTACCATTCATACCCATTTTATTTGTTTTCTTTTCAGCAATAATCCTCAGACTTCAGACACAAAACCCGAAATAAAATAAATTGAACCAGAAAAGGAAAAACCCTTCTCACATTAACCAGAATCCAAAAGCTTTGAGACTACCAATGATTCCCAACAACACAGCTCTCTCGCAGCAGAGCAATTGAAAAATATTCCCCGAAAGCATCAGCACCAGCAGGAAAAGGGTAGAAGAAGCAGAAATAAAAAGTTATTAAAATTCGTGGAATCTTTCCCCGCTAATCCTTCGTCGGGGGAGATCTGAAGTAGCGGAGCTCGAATCCCGAGAGTCGGCTGCCAGCTGAAATTGATCGAGCGAAATATGGGTCAATCTTTCGCCAGAGGGGGAAAGACCCATTTTCTGCTTCTGTTGGCCCCCCGCGCTATCTCCTGCCATTCGTGACGGGGGTCGCAATGCCTTCTGAGAATGGTGAGGAAAAATCGAACCATGAATTACAAGTTAAAATAAACAGTGGTAGGGTCGCCCTGTAAGTTTTTATTTAACCACAGACATTGTTTGTATTCCACAAAAGTATTATTCATAAACCTATCAGGCACACAATAAAAAAAATGTATGGGTGGAAATAGATTAAAATAAATTTAATAATAAAGAAAATACTTAACATCTAAGTAACAAAGGTTGATTTATTGCTCTACGGTCATTTTTTTCACACTTTGGACTAATTAGATCGGGCCCTACAGCTTAAACTGAATTCCAAACCACTAACAAACATCCATGCTATAATCAAGATTTGGAGTTAGAGTCTATGGTGCCAAAGGCCAGAGCAATAGCCACTTAGCATAAGGTGGATAAACCAGGAAGATAAACCCTATAAACCTGAATCGAACTAAGAATAATTACAAGTTAAAATAAACAGTGGTGTATGGTTAGCCTATAAGTAGTTTCAGTTGCCAAAATTATCTTTTTTTATTTAAATCAGTTTTATCAGTATAGTCATCATATATCAGTTTTATTTTTATTTAACCACAGGCACTGATGGTACAATATAAAATTATTATTCATAGACTTATCAGACACACAATAAAAAAATTTATAGGTGGAAACAGACCGATTAAAATAAATTTAATAATAAGGAAAAGAGTTAGCTTATAAATTTGGTTTGTCTCTCTATGGTCATTTATTGGCACACTATGGCTAATTATGGTTTATTGGCACACTATGGCTAATCTACTGTTTAAACTGATTTCTAAACCACTAACAAATATCCATGCCAACGTCAGGATTTGAAGCTGAAGCCTGTAGTACAAAGGGCCAGAGCAAAATAGTCACTTGGCCACCAGGTTTTGTTTTGTTTGTCGCTCTAAGGCCATTTTTGCACACTTTGGGATAATTACACCGGGCTCTATAGTTTCAGTAGAATTCCAAACCACGAATAAACATCCACGTCACAGGCAAGATTCAAAGCTGAGCTATTGCTTTGATAGCATGATACTCAAAGCTGAGCTATTGATTCAAAGTTGCTGAGCGTCAGCTATTGATCTGGCCTATGGGCCTAGCCATTTAGCCATCAGGCCGATAAATAACACAGGTCGGAAGAGTGTGTCTACCACATCAATAAAGTAAAAAAATAACACATTTTGCAATGTAAAAAAAAAACACATTTTGCGAAGAAAAAGTATAGGATCATTCATTAATCACAACAATTCAGTAATTTCAGAAAACTAAAAAGGCTAGTCTTATTTCAGCAGATGACAAAGACAACACAATTTTATACTTCTTCAAAAATGTCACTACATAAAATATTTGACTTGAATTGAAATTCTATAAAGATATCCACCAAACTTACCATGTCTTGATAGAAACGAAATTTTAAAATTCCAAAAGGGTTATACTGCAATGTTTTCAACATAAAAGTAAAAGATTTCTTCACAAGGCCTGTTTTGGAAGGTAAAGTATAACAATTCCCTTCCTTTTATTAATAAATGAAAATGCAATTACTCGTTATCAAAAATTTTTTTATTTTTCCATTCAAAATCTCATGTGTTTCGAGGGTTAGAATAGCCCCACTGTAACCCACCATGTCGTAAAAGGCGACTAATATGAGTACCCAGTGTCCGGGGGGCGTATAACTGATTGAGTAAAGTCGGACTTCTCCCTTTGGGTGCCCCATGTCCATGAGTGCAAGGAAAAAAAGAAGCTGGCCTTTTACTATTTATTGTTTGAGAACACACTGGTTCATGGACTTGGTCTAGATGTTGCTATCCACCAAGTGTGATAAGAAACAACAACATTCATTCAAAAAAAAAAAAATCCATTGTATTTACACATTTTGTGTGTTAATTTAGACATTAGTATTTTATTATTTTTTATGTAAATTTTTGTAATTAAATAGCATTTAAAGAAATTACTAATTTTTGCTACAAGTGTAAATCGCAACACATTTCAAACTAAATTACCACAATTAGATAACTTTTTTTTAATAATTAATAATACATGCATTCATTTTTTGACGTTAGTAAAAGGTTGGTAACGATTGATCAACTGCTATCTATTCAGTACTATAAACTAAAAAAACAAGAAAAATATTTAAATATTGAACTGTGGATCATAAATTTTTTTTATTTGCTCGAGTATCTCCTATTAGAATGTATTGCTCCTATTAGTTCTTATGTTACACCTTTTAATTTATCAGTAGGTCTCGTTCTAATTAGCCTAAAGTGTGCACAAAATGACCGTAGAGCGCCACACCAAACCTTTTAATTTCTCCTTACATTTTACTGCCGAAGAGTATTTGTGCCAAAAGTCTTTGCGACTGACGCTTCCTTAAACGATCCAAATGTTAAATGTCATTTAAAACATGTGTACTCGGAATGTACTAACCTTAAAGCTCTAATTGGATTAAAAACTCTTTTTCTAGATTATGATGCTGCATTTCCCTTTCATTTTACCATCTAGGCATTATAAGAAAAGTGACAAAAATTTAAGAGTTTTCTAGAATTTTCAACAAAAGGAAATACTTGAAGTGAACATTTTCTTTCTACTTGGTCGTAGTTTTTAAAATTTCCTTCATTTCCCAATTTTTGATGTATATATATATCAAAAATTTGGAAATTAAGAAAATTTTAAAAATTATACATACATTTTATACGTTTTTTATACATTAATTTTATATTCATTATACATTGTTATCATTTTCAATGGGCGCTTAATCCTTTTGATTAAGGAGGCGTGATGGCCAAGTGACATGTAGTTGACAAGAGACAGGGGTTATTGAGATTTTGTTTGTCCTCTACTGTCATTTTGTGCACATTTTAGGTTAATTAGACCGGAATCTACAGTTTAATTTGGATTCAGAACCACTAACAAACATCTATGCCTCCGGATTCGAACCTGAAGCCTGTGCTACCAAAGGCCAGAGCGCCAGCCAATTGGGCAACAGGCCTCTGAGCTTGTTGAGGAGTGACATGGGGCTACTGTGCCAATGAAGAAAATAATATAATAATAAATTATGAATATAAAATTGATAATTCTAAAACTTTTAGTTTTCAATCACCAGTAATCAAAAAACGTTCAAATTATAGTAATTCAATTTTATAATATTCAACACGTAACAGATAATATATTGCAATTTAGTCTAAATAAATTATTTTAATGTGAAACGACAATGACAATTTTAATAAATATTGTAAGAAAAGAGAAATTAATTTCAAAATGGAAAAATAATCATTGTTTATTTTATTTATCGTATTGACATTTATTAATAATACTATTTTTTAAGAGTATATTTTTGTCATTTATACTAAAAGTGAGAGAATATAAAATAGTATTCAAGTCTGAAAATATTTTCGATCAATAAAAGTTCAAACGTAAGAATTTAAAAATGGTATTTGCGTTAGGAAAATTTTTAATATTTCATTTTAATTTTTCTTTAACATTTTAATGAATGATAAACAAAGTTTAAAAATGCTCTTGCATAACTTGAAAGTGATTTATCCCAAATTTATTAATTTGCATCAAGAATTTATTAATTTGAACATTTTTTTGTTTGTGGGTAATTGGAGTTAAAAGATTTATTTTTTTTAATTTCGCAATCAATTTAAAATTTATTTAATACATCAAGTTTTCTTGAATGGTTTAAAATGTTTGAATATAAATATTTATAAATGCATAGAGGGTGCTAAAATGCAACAAATATTTTCAGGTTTCTATTGATTGTTATACGTTTAACATCAATACAGACCTGACGTTACGTTTTTCATATTTAAAAACTATTCTTAGAATAAATGTATGCTAATCACATCTTCCCAACCAATTATGATAAATATTTGCTAAAATTTATTAAAGAAATATTATTAGTGTTTTATATAAAAAACAAAAATGTATGCATAGAGTAATACTTGATTACATATAGTGATATAAGATGATGATAATAATTAATGATTATATGATTACATATAATGATAATAATTAATGTTGATACAATTACATATAATATTTCATTACATACCGTAGTGCTTAATATATTCATTTATGTATATAGTGTAGAAACATAGTAATAAATGAAAGTACCGCAATAATACCAGATAATATAGAATTTAAAAAACAAAAATTTATTATTCATATTTGATATTATTTCATATCCTTAGAAATTTTAATTAAAGCATATAGTAAATTCGTACATTGTTACAATTTTGGATAAAGTCACAATTCTTAAATGATTTAGTTAATTTATAATGTTAAAATAATGTCCTATATTTTATTGTCTGCCACAAAATAATTAATTTTCAACCATCATTTATTATATATTAAAACTGAATATTTATCCATTGGCTTATCATTGATACGGAACGACTGCATGTTATTGGTTTGAGCCCAACTTCATTTTTATGTTTCTACTCAACTTTTATAGATTTGGAATTATTTTTACTACCAACATAGCGAAAGACATTTCTTATTTATTGACCCTACGCTTCAATAAAGACATGTTGTTTGCTCAACCGTGCCAGCAAATGCGATGCCTTATTAAATTTCAATGCAGGTTTAACCAAAGTGCTTCTACAACAAATTGACCACGATTCGTACCCTTTAATGAGATGGCCCCAATTTCTGATGGGAGTTTGTAATCAACCTCATGCAATTATTACACCAGTGTTGGATTTATCTAAATTAGAAATTTTGTATTATCACAAAATTGGACGGCTTATTTGGGTGCTAGATGCATTTCTACTGATTGAAAGTTGGAAATGAATTTATCTAGATATATTTATCAGCAATTTTTAACACATGGTATAAATTAGTTATATAAAGTGAAACAATATTTAGTTCTTTATAAATTCAAATAAATTGTAATAAAATAGAAACAAAATGTTTAAAGCAAACGGTTTTTTTCTGGTAAAATGTAAACATTTTATGCAATTAAAGTATATATACTTTAAAGTTCGTTAGAAAAATAAAGTAATTTTTTAAAACAACATATGTAAATTTAATGGGAAAATAGTCAAAGGATAAAAGTAAAAGTAAAAAACCGCATTATAAAAATAACCTCAAAAACATTTTTTTTTTAATTTTTTCAAAAGCGATTTTGTAATTTTTTTCTTATTTTTTAGTTTACCACCTTGACGTTTTTTGAGTTTAAATTTTTCTGGACGTGCAAACTACTTTGAAATAGAAAATTAATTAAAAAGAAGTAGGTTTTGAATGTATAAACAGTTTTTTGTAATTGCTATAAAATGTAAACAGCAGTTTTAAATTGAAAGATTTTGTACGTTCTATGTATATATGTGTTTGAAAGAGTTTTATCTTATTTCTATATCCTTAACCAAACGGCCTGGTGGCCAAGTAGCTAGCGCTCTGGCCTTCGGTATCACAGGCTGAAGTTTTGAATCCTAGTGGTGGCATGGATGTTTGTTATGGAATCTTGGTTTGGAAACCACGTTAAACTATAGACTAAACGAGTCTATAGTAGAGCTATAACCAAAAACAGTTTCAGATATATTTCATAAACTTTTATTTTGATTATTTAGTCATTCTTACAGAATATTATCTCAATTTTTAAAAAATAAAAACATCATGCATGTATTATACTTCTTCATTGGCGCAACAGCCCCACGGTGAGTCAAGGACGTCTGCCTTCTGGCAGATTTTGAGACAGGTTTGGTTTGCCTTGTCACTCTACGATCATTTTTTTGCACACTTTAGGCTAATTATACCGGGACCGACAGTGTAACGTGGATTCCAAACCACTACCAAACATCCACTCCACTGCCAGGATTCGAACATGAAGTCTGTGGTACCAAAGGCCAGAGGACTAGCCAGTTGGCCATAGGCCTTTTTTGAGCCAGGAGATGTTCTCTTTTTAGGTGGTAGAATTGGCAACTCTATGCCCAATGCTGTACAGTTCCTGTTAACGCTGTATCTTAATCCACTTGGTAGACAACCACTACCTACACCAAGTCCCGTGTGGTCAAGAATCAAGCCCGTGTGGCTTTTCTATCAAGAACCCGTGTGGTCTCATGATAGAAAAGCGTGGCAGCTACTGTTGTGATGGGGCACCCGTAGGTAGAAGTCTGACTTGCTCCATGACGCAGACTTTGACCTCTCTACATTAATATAAGACAAGGACCTATTGTTTAAAGTGGATTCTGAACCACTACAAACACCCATGGCACCGCTGGGACTCGAACCTTTGATTTGTGGTACCGAGCATCAGAGCGCTAGTCACTCGGCCATCAGACCCGCATACATATATTATCAATATAATCAATTTTACAGTTTATAAAGTAGACGCTTTTAATTAAGTAAATTAATTAGTTGATATTTATAAATATAATTTAATTTTTATAATAATTTTTTTGGAATTTTAACATTTGATTCTAGAACAAATTATTTTTTTACAAAAATTAGTTTAGTATTTAGCGGATTCATTGCAGTACGTTAAGTGAAAAGAGTAAAACTGCAATTCCATAACAATAAAAGAAAATCACTTTCTTCCTTCAAAAACGAGGATACTTTTCAAAACTTAATTTGCATAACTTTCATTGACGAAAAACAGAAAAATGTTAATTTCCCAACGCAATTACAGCAGCGTTTCTCGTTTAAAAGGAGAATCCTACCATTACTGTAACGAAATTAGCGACATGAACGCAGGCAATACTTTTTCCTAACAACCAAAAAATAAAATCCATCCTTTTAAATAAGATTAACAAGATTCGTTCTTTTTTCCCTACTAAACTAAAAATTTGCATAATTTATTTTAATGGAGAATATGACCTTTAAAACCGGGGGTTGATAGTTCAAGTCGGAAGAAGCAAAAACAAACAGTGAGAATTGAAACAAATTTGATTTGGTGCTTCATAGCATACAGAACGTTAGAAAAGAAAGTGATAAGATTTTTATTTTTCTGATAATTTTATTAATCAATGATTCATTTGAAAAAAATAAACTTTAAAGGAAACTTTAAAAAAAAAAAAAAAAAAAAAAATTTGACGCTAAAGGCTACGTTAGGCTTATTTATCGATAAATTTTAATCAGAAGATTTCAGTGATATTTGTTTGGTTATGAAATTATTTAAAGTTTAACGATACGATGAATTAGAATTGATATATTTTAGCATTACTTATTCAAGACGGAAGGCACGGATAATTTAATAAACATAACTTATCCGTTTATGCGATTTAAAAGTATTATTCAAAGAATATTTATGGAATCTTTCAATTTTCAATTTATAATATCAACAAAAGGTTTATTTCATTACACGTTTCGTGATCATACAGACGCTTTAACAATTTATTCCTTAAAAATAATTCTATCAACAATTTTCAATTCCCTTTTGAAATATGGATCTTTGACATTCAATTTGTTATTTATTTATAAAATGAAAATTTGTTGAAGAACAGATTTTCCATCAAGAAAATAATCCAAACGATTAAATATTCCATGTTAAACAATCAGATTTTTTTAAGTATTTATTAAAATTGTTCTGATATATCAGTGAAATAATATTTTGATGAAATTAATTTTAATTAAAATTACTGATTTTATATCTTTTACAATCTTTCTATAAACACTTTGTAACCTTGCTTCCCTATTCACTGCAAAGGCGACCCCTGTGGCATTCGGGGTGAGATGGCCAGTAGGCGTCGAGACTCTCACCAGAGAGGAAATACAGCACAACCCACGTTTCTGCTGAGAAACATTTAGTTTGTAATATCTTGATTAAATATATTCAACACAACCTGCATATAAGTTGGCCTTGGCCTCACCCGGATAGGAAGTATATTTCAAGCACCCTGCGTATACTTGAGTATCAGGTTTTCGGCTTATATGTGGAGTCCTTCCAAGATTCTATAATTATATGTCTTTAAATGTGTTAAATGCTGTCTGTAGTTAATTGTGCGTATGTGGTGCTTGTACATGAGTAAATAAAGCTGTGTGTTCTCAAACCTGTGTCTCAAGTCTCAGCCCAATCACACCCAGTTACAATCCAACTGGCACAACACTACAAACTTTATTTGTTAATTTTAATTTTTATTTAATGATGGAACCTTCATCAGCAAGTAAAGACACTTTTTTTCAAAAATAAAAACTATAATTATTTTATTAGTAACTCTAAAATATAAAAATAATAATGTCAACACTACAAAATAAAACTTTCTCGGTGTATTGGATTTAATGGTAAACTAAATCCTAAAAACCAAGAAAATATTTCGAAAATCATTACATCTTCTTTTATTGCAAAACTCAACGATTTTTTTTCTTTAGACTAAAATTTGTATGATAACCGTATAATGCAAAATGGTACAGTTAATGAAAAGAAAATCTAATTAAATTTTAATTAAATTATTTATAAGGATAGCATAAAAAAAACTATTTAAAATAATTGATGAAGATTTGTTTAAATCGTATCAAAAAACGAATAAATTTATAAATTATTCCCATTTAATTGTAGACATTTATTAGTAGGTTATTATTCTGCTTTAACGGGAACTGAAACAAAAAAATAATAATCCTAAATCCAATCCCTATAATTAAGATAAATTATTGATCTATAATCTTCTTCATTAAGATGGATTTTGTGTATACTAAAGAAAAATTTATATTGAATTTTATTCTATAAAGTTGATAATAAGATTTATATATAGAAAGATATTTTTTAGAAAGATACATATTTGCAGAAAAACAGCATAAAATTTAGAAGAGAAATGCATTTATCCAGTGCTATTTTTAGAATACAAAGTAATTTATTATTATCTTTCACTATAATTAAACATCACGCATTTTTACTGGTAGATCTTAATTAGGTATTTGGCACACTTTTTTTCAACCGATGACCACACTTTTTGGCCAATATTCAAAACGTCACTTCGAATTTGGCGCCGGCACTCAAACGGCGTTGGCTGCCGAAGTCCATCATAACCCTGCCAAATTATCTGCTTTTTTTTTCCCTTTAATTCATCAAGAGCTCCGAAATGTAACCATACTTCGCAACACTGGTTTCCTCGCAAAAGCGAGCCTAGTCGGAAAGATATAGATTTTTATTTTTTTGGCGACGCAAGTGTTTTGAATTTGGTTACTATGGCACTGAGCGTGCCATAGCTTCTATTCTAAATCATGTGACATCTGCATGATATGTCTCATATTTCAGGTGGGATTTTTTCACGTTTTTCGAACCCTGCTCGCTGTAATGGGAATACTTTTGATAGAGAAAAGTTATCTTTTTCTAGGAGGTCCGAACGTAAGGAAGAGGAGGATTTAGGAACTAAATTCTTATGCGGGTTCTTTCCATTTAAGAATGTTTGCTTTTAAAGCAAGCATGTCTTTTCAAATAAAAATCTTAATGTTTTATTTGATTAATATTCACATACCAAAAAGATTCATGAAGTAATATTCAGTTGTTATATTAATATAAAAATATTGATAATAAATATAAGTTATTTGGCACAAAGCAATCATAAAGAAATCGTACAATTTTATAGGATTCAATAAATACATGAATTCTTCATGTGTTTGTTATTTTTTATATTTAATATTGCTTCAAAACTTTAATGTAACACAGATATTAATAATTTAAAAATTACAAAAAATTATGCTGTAAATATATAACAAATTATAAAAAAATGATTAAAAATAAAAAATAAAAATTAAATAAATCGGTATTTGAAATTTTCGTTTTCAAGTCCATGATTGTTTTTGACAAATTACGTTTTGCATAATTTTTAACTAGTTCTTTAACATACAAATAATTATTATTATAAGCTATTTAACATAACATTTTTAATAAGTTCTTTAACATAGAATTAATTATTAACATAAGTTATTTAACATAAAACAATCATGAAGAAATCGTATTTTTTATAGGAATCAATAAATACATGAATTCGTCCTGTATTATTTTTCATGTTTAACATTGCTTCAAAATTTTATTGACACATATAATACTATTAATAATTAGAAAAATTACCAATAAATATATAACAAATTATATAATATGCATATACAAAAAATTTTTTAATAAATTGGTAATTGAATTTTTCATTTTAAAATCCATGATTGTTTTTTACATAAACATTTTTAATAAAAGATTTTAATATTTCGATATTAAAACGAAAATTATACATTAAACGGATTAAAGGATTATTATAAATTAACAGATTCTTTTTAACGGATTAATAAGTTAAATTCATAAAATTGTGATAATTAAAAATTAAATATTAATAGCTGAAAAATTAACTTGAAAATCCTTCGTATATTTTATTATTATCTTTTTAGATTAAATTTATTCTACATATACTGATGATACTAACAAAAATATAATTTAATTTAGTCATGAAAAAAGTTCTATTTTCTTAATTAAATAACACTAATTTTTTTTAATAATCCTGTGATTTAGTCATTTTAATAAATTTTATCTAGTATAATACATTACCATTAAATTTATAAAATTAAAAAAAATGTCTTATTATAATTAAAATTATAAAAATTATAATTTATTTATCTCTGTCAGAGAAATTAATTCTTCAATAGTTTATGTGAAAAGTTAAATACCTCTGATTATAATATAATATATAAAAGTTAAATACCTCTGATAATTTATGTGAAAAAAAACCTCTGATTTAATAAATCAATAATTTCTTAATTATTTTATTCTGCCTCATATCAGATGTAAAAATAGTAACATCTCATTTTCAATAAAAGATTTTCTTTCACTGTCCTAGAAAAAAATCTGTCTCAAAAAAAAAAAACTTTTTAAAATATGCATTTTTCTTCCCGGTAGCATATTTTAAATTTCCATATCAACTTAGCTCCGGTTTCTAAGAATTAGCATTAGTTTTTTGGGAAATGATTTGCGATACTCAGAAAATAAGATATTGGAATATCATTTCTCTCAAAAAAATTACTGAATATAAGCTGTTAAATAGATTAAAATATTTTTTATGAATTTCCAAGAGTTGCTGATTGTTAATCTAAAATATGTATCCATAATTGTATTACTAAATATTCAAGTATTTGCTGGAATTCATTTCCATCGTTGATAAATATCAAGATTTTATCAAGAGAAAAGTCAGATTATTTAATATAAGTCTTTAAAGATTACGCCTGAAACACACTAGATAAATTCATCAGTATAACATAGATAGAACTTATCGTTTTTTCGTTTTTGTATTTACACAAACGTATGAATATAATTTTCTCTTTAATTTGACTGTGTAAAAATAACTATACAAATATTTAATTGGTTTTATTTAATATTCAGAATAGTTTATAGTTACCGAAATTTATTAATAATTTTTCTAGACACAAAAATATATAAATAATGTGATTTTTTGCTGATAAATCTTTTTTTGATCTTACACATTTGTTTAAATAAAACAATTCCGAATTCGTATTCCCAATATTTTAAGATAATATTCAAACATTTATTACAAAGATGTAAAATAACTTGATCATTAAGTGTTCTATTTCTAATTCTACATATTTCCCCAAGAATTTCAGAAAAAGAGATAAATATATGAACAACTTATGTGTTGTGAATTATGGTACTCATATTAACAGATCTAAATAATATGCAGTATATCCTTCACTTAAAATATTATATGTTTAAAAACAAAAATATTTTATAATATTTTCGGAATATAGTATTCAACGAGAAATAGTTATATAACAATTTAAGTGAGTTAAAATGATAAAACTTCTAGATACACTTTTTATTGCATCTTAAAACAATATATTGAAATCTACTTTTGAACAACTATTTTGACAATGTTTTATCAAATTTAAAATAAGGAATTTAAGATAAACCTTTTAAAAACATATGTTCCGTTTATAATCAAATGGCATTAAATCTTATTCTCCTCTCTAAACAAAATATTTTTGTCTTTTATATTATATTTTTTATATCGTACAATGTGAAATGAATATGATGTATAATACAACTATGAATTAGAAAATATATTTCTAATATATTTATTTGAATATTATTTATGGGTTAAATAAAAAATGCTAAGATTTACAATTTTAAAATGCAATTTTAGCTTATAATTTCTAAATATAATATAGACTAAAAAGATAAAATAAAAAATAAAAAAAGGTATACAAAAGTTATTAATGTTAAACTGTCTCAACTTTATTATTATCAAATTTTGTTCAAGTTAAATTTTGTGGAATATAAAGTTCACTATAGTTATTCTCTTTTTTCTATAAATATATATAATTTGTACTACCAACAAATATACAGATGCCAAAATATATAATCAATTCATTATTTTTATTTTATAAATAACACTCTAAATATTTTAAATACACGAGACGGAAACTATTTCATTATAACTCTATATTGTAATACTTAACAGTTTTGAAAATATAAATTTATATTCTTACATCCATTAATTAAATTTCTTGATGTATAATAAATCTTCCATTAATCATTTTATCAAAGAAACTATTATAACATCAAAATCAGCTTAATTTTCCAAATTAAACAAGGTTTAAGTTAAATATAATAAATATTCTTGTACACAAAAATTCAATTACACGCATGGCCATTAGGGAAAATTTAGTGGTTAGCATACGTGCATCATTTTACAATTGCATGTAAATAAATGATTTCGCAACACATAAGCTGTGTAATCTGGAATTTTCAGAAAAGATTGTATATAATGGAGTTCTAATTCCGTAACATAGAATTTTCCGAGTTTACTGGTGATTTAAAGTACAAATGAGGATATAGTTAATATCTCTAGATTTTACTTAATATATATATAAATAATATTTCTGTATAAAATGAATTATGATATTAGTATGATTAAATAAATGATCATCACATTAAATTGAAATAATATTTATTTACTGGTCACTAATGAATTGAATTCAATTAGAATATGTTATTAAGGATGATGAAAATCTTTATTTTATTTCTAAACATTCTTTGCCACTTTAAAATTGTAACAATAATATTACTAACTAATTTTAGAGTGTTTTTACATATCCCAGGAAGTTAAAATACGTAAAAGTGTCATATTATATAAATACATTGTTCCAAAAAAAGATCCATTAATAGTTTCAAATAAAAATCTAAATTCTGTAAAAAAAAAAATTTAAAAAAAAAGGTTAAAAAATGATTTCATTTTTTTAAAAATTGCTTTCACATATTCATTACAATTTCTATTAAATCCGTGTCTACACTAGATTGCAAAAGAATTCTAGAAAATTCGTTTTACAAACATGGCAAATTGAAACGAAAGTTTATTTTAGGAAATTTAATTATATAAATACTATATTCTGTAATACATTGCATAAAACTGCGAATTGTATGTTATTTATCAGTATTATATGATGTTAAACTTCAGTAAAACCTTCATAATACAAAAACATGGAAGAAAGGTCACAAAAATTCTCATTTTCACTCAGATGTTTATAATATTGACCACATAAATTCGTTCTGTTTTATAACACATACATGGTACAAAACATCAAATTGTAAATGTATATCGTACAGGATTTAAAAACATATATTGATTTCCATTTAGTAAATATCTACCAGAATAAAATAACATAAAAAATAGAGAAAATAATTGTTTTTGTTTTAAAAAAAATATTTTTCATTAACAGCCTGTTAAAAGCTGATTGAGGATTATTTTTACATAAATACTTAGATAATAATTAAAAATAATCAAAACAATTATTAAAAAACAGTAATAAAAATGAATTACCTTTAAAGTGATGTTCAAAATTGTTGATTTCAGCTGAACAACACAAATCGTGCCTTAACATTAGGCTATGCCAAGAGTTTAATTGTTTGTTTGGGTGTCTGTTTTTTGCACCAGAGCTGGACGCTGATTATAAGTGCTGATTTTAAATCAATTCCGCGAAAATACCCAAGGATACCCCAATACCATTAACAATTAGAATTCGAACCCAATAATTAGCGAGTTAAGATTCTTCAATTTCAACTAACTGACTTATCACCATCTGACCTTCATATCCTTTGGATTGATTTGGAATAAAATTCGAATTAGAACTGAGTAATTGAAATAGATGGGACTATTTGAAAATGATCAAGAGACATTAAACTATTTCATGAGAATCACAGACAAATACCGATATTTAAACCTGAGTAATCACTGTGAAGTTTTAAAGTTATTATTTAAAATGGGGAAGTTACAGAAAATATTTATAAAACACTACTTTTTTTTAATCTTTCCAAATTTGGGTGTAAATTTTGTAATACTCTCTCAGATATCCCATTTATGAAAGTTTTTTTTTTTTCAATTATGTGAGTTATGAAGTAAATTGTAGCTCTATTTTTTTTTTTAATTATTTATTGTTACAATCTTTAGGACTTTAGGTTTGGTTTGGTTTGTCGCTCTACGGTCATCTTCTGCGCACGAGGGCTAAACAGACCGGGACCTACAGTTTAAAGTGGATCCCGAACCACTACGAACATCCATGGCACCGCCGGGACTCGAACCCGAAACCTGTGGTACCGAGCGCCAGAGCGCTAGCCACTCGGCCATTCAGGCCCCTTAGGACTTTAGGATAATAAAACTATCATTTATAACTTTTATTTAATAACTTTGCCCCATGTGAGTACAGGTTAGAATAGCCCCACTGCAGCCCATGCATATCATAAAAGAGCACTAAAATGGGTACCCAGTGCCAGGGGTACCCATTCGTACCACTATTTCTACCAGTATTTCTATTCATAGTGGGGCAAAATCAGACTTCTCCCTTTGGGTGCCCCATGTCTTTGTGCCTCAAGGTCAAGGACAAAAAGAAGCTGCATTTTTTACCCTTTATCATGACACGTCGTTTTAAGACACGGGTTCACGGACTTAGACTAAGATGTTGTTGTCGACCAAGTGGGATAAGAAACAACATTTAATAACTTTTTCCTAATAAATTAATTTAAAGTGCAAGTTTATTGTTATAAAACATGTCCTTCCCCGTTACTTCTTTAATTATAACCTTTTTCTAATACCAATTTTTCTTTTATTTGATGTTAAAATTCTAATAATCAGTAATGTCTAATAATATAAAATTGTATTATTTGATTTTAGTTAATATAATATTGGAAAAAAATTTTGACGAAAGTTTGTTTGCATAGAATTTAAAAAAAAATATAATAAATAGTTATTGATTTGTTCTAGATTTTATTACTTTGGCTGGTTACTAAGTCCAAAAGCTGCCTGATGGCCAATTGACTAGTGCTCTGGCGGTTGGCACCACAGGCTTTTCAAATTCGAATCCTGGCGGTCGCATGGATGTTTGGTAGTGGTTCAGAATACAAGTTAAACTGTAGGTTCCGATCTAATTAGCCTAAAGTGTGCACAAAATGACCGTAGAGCGATAACCCAAACTTAAGTAAAAACATATTGTTTAAAAATCAATATATTGAATACAAAATATCAAAAAAAGTTACGTACATTATTTTTTTTATCTATCGTCCTTTTAGAAGAATGCAGTATTTATTATCAAAGTTATTCTCCATTACACCATGTATTCCTATTCTTTACTTAAAGGACAAAAACATTTTAGAAACATCTGTAAGTTCCAATATAATATCTGTTCCAATATCTGTAAGTTTACAAATATCACTCCAGAATCAACAACCGGAAGTGGACAATCATAATTCTACAAAAATAAATTATAATATATATGTTCTGGGTTCTCATGGATGGTCGAAATTAGAGATTACTCAAGTCGAAGAATATAGTATTTATTTTCAAGTTTATTCTTAATTATACCATGTATTTTTAAGTTTACTTACTTTTGAAACATCTGCAAGATCTAAAATAATAAAAAAAATATTAAAATATTTTCATAAGTAAAAAATATCATTCCAGAATCAATAACTGGAAGTAAACAATAAAAATTCTACAAAAATAAATAGTAATAAACAAAATAAAATTTATATATACATATTATATATATATATATATATGGGATTCTCGTGGGGTCAAGATTAGAAATTACTCGACCTTTCGAATTTGGAGGGGGGAATTCTGCTGGAAGACATTACACTGAAAGCTATTAGATGGATAGCCACGAAGACTACCGCTACATTACTTACGCGTACGCTAAGAAAATAGAAACGGAAGTAATTAATGATAATGGGTGTAAATTACTCTGAAACCAACAATTAAGCTAATGGGAAACAAGTAAGCAGAATTAAAACCCCCTCTGAAGGCTAAATATAAAGCACTAGAGTTATTAAAATTTTTATTTAAGGAATTAAGAACAAAATTATGCATATTAAATTATTTTAGGACACTGAGTTTTGGAAAAGGATGGCCTAAAGGTAATTTAATTTAATTTTTTTGTGGTACATCGATGGGCTTAATTTTTATTTATGATATGTTATGTCACGAACATCCCACCGACAGTAATGAAGGAACCACATTGCCTTCCAAACTGACTTTTATAATTAGCTATTACTATTGTGTCCAAATAGTAAGACCAATTTTCAATTTAAAATTCGCAGGACTTATGAAATTTCATTTTTTTTTCTTTTTTAGGTTGCTGGCACTGTCTTTGACATCTGTGTGAAATTTGACGTCAAAATATTCATTAGTGTTTGAGGTACGTGGCTTTGTGAGACGCTAAAACTGATTCCGGAGATTTTTGAAATGTCTGAATTCATTGAGCAAATAACTTGCATTCAATTTTGTTTGCAGAAACGTATAGAATGTTGCAGAAGGCATTTGGTGAGCATTGTTAAATTGGAAAGAAATGTTTACAAGTGGTATAAACAGTTCAAAGGAGGCAGAGAACGCGTTGAAAACAAAGAGCCGTCTGGTCCTCAACCTGAAGTTGTCCAAAAATTGCTCTTGCAAACCAGTGATTTACAAAAGAATTGCTGATGATGTTGGAATTTTCCATTTTTTGGGCCTCAAACGCGTCAAATCTCGATTGGTACCGAAAACACTGAATGCGCCAGCTCACGCTACATTAATTCTTCATGACTTTTTCGACAAAAATGAAACCCATATCGTTTCACAACCCCCGTATTCCCACCGTGTGACTTCTGGCTATTCCCTAACTCAAAAGACCACTCCGGGGACACCGTTTTGAGTCGATTGAAGAGATTCAATGTGAATCACCTCGCGCTTTGAAGACCATCCCTGCCGATGACTTTTTAGCATGCATTGAGGATTGGAAAAAAAGTTGGTATAAGTGCATTGTGTCCGTATGGGATTACTTTAAAGGCGATGAAATAAATTTGGAAGAATAAATAGTTTAAAAAAAAAAATTGGTGTTACTTTTTTGGTTTTGGGCACAGTAGTATATGGGAGAAACTTTGTGATTACTAAGCAGCTTGAATATCGATGCAAGACAATTATACATTGTCAGAATCATCATCTAATCTTCTCGTTTCAGAAAGCAATAATTGCAACGGATGGCATTAGTGGTTTCGAACATGAGACTTCTTTCTGGCCAGTAATGCTCTTACCCCTTGGACCACGATTTGAGCCAAAACTAATTTATACGCTTTTTCCATTGAATTAAATAGCATTTATCAAAAATATTTTCGGTTGTATTTACCCTTGTCTTACTTATTTATGTGAAATCCTTAAGGCTAAACTATTAAATAAATCCTTACGATTCAGAAATCCAGTAATAATTATTGAAGAGCATGCAAGTGCAATTTCCTTATATATATCCTAGAAATTTCTATGAATTATAAATTTTATTAATATTTTGTGACTATTATTATTTATTATTTATTTTCTAATTAATTAAATAATTATTAATTTCATTCTATACCATATTTCATAATAATTATAAAAATTAATATAAATTATGACTATTCGTATTTGAGTGTTTTAAATTCAATTAATTCATAATTTTTTTATAAAAAAATTCAAATAATCAGATTTTTCTCCTAATGTAGAAACCATTTCTATGTCCAAAAATCTGTTATTTTGTTGAAATTTTTAATCTTGGGGCACCATTTTGGAGAGTCAACACAACCTTCTATGAATAAGAAATTTTTTAAGGTTTCCTACATGAAAATAGTTCACATTACATGTGAAATAAACTAAGAAAAGATCTATGCAATTAGCCTAATAATGCACATTAGCCTAATAGAAACATCTGTTAACTACTTTATGTGACAATAGTATATCAAATACAGGGATTGTAGTCAGAATTTCCTTCAGAAAACATACACAAGCCAGCATCCCCTATCAAAACAACAAATCCTCTTTGAATTGTAAAAAACTACAAATAAAATTTTTATTTAAAAAATTTTGTTTGGGAGACATTATTTCCTCATACTGTTAATTTCTCTTACTATACTTTTGCATGTATTTACAACTACATTACTCTCCTTCATCAGACCTATTCAGAAATGCACTATTTTAGAACACATAATATTCTAAATCTGAACGCTGTACATATTTTAAAGCTTTTGATGTATTATGATGTATAAGAGGTATTAAATTATCATACAGAATTCAGCCATTTATCAGTGCTATTTTACGTACAAAAAGTAGCTGTTTGAATTACGGCATGTTCTATGAATAGATATCTACAGAAATGACAAAAGTAGAAAAAGTACTGAATGTTCATCATTCCGGAATCTACAATGAAACTATATTCCCAATACTAAAAATTGTCCACCTTTAATGCATTCTATAATGATATAAATGTATTCTATAATGATATAAATGTATGCTACTATGACACAAATGTATTCTACGATGACATAAATGTATTCTACAATGACATAAATGCATTCTATAATGATATAAATGTATTCTACAATGACAAATGCATTCTATAATGATATAAATGTATTCTATAATGACATAAATGTATTCTATGATGATATAAATGTACATAAATATATGATACATAAATGATATACTATGATACTATTATACTATACTATGATAATATTATACTATACTATAATACTATTATACTATACTATGATACTATGATAATATTATACTATACTATGATACTATTATACTATACTATGATAATATTATACTATACTATGATACATAAATGTATTCTATGATGATATAAATGTATTATATGATACATAAATGTATTCTGTGATGGACATTAGGTGTAGATTTAACGTTTACTCATGGTTTCTTTCTTTACTAATGTCTTCTTTTTTGGGTGCATGTAAGTCATTGGACCTCGTGTATCACTTAAGTAGGTCACTAATAATTCACTGATGTTGAAAACAGAAGAAAATTGTCTTTTCGGGTTGTGTCGTTCGGGAGAAAACCCAGAAAACTTCGAGTATACAATCTGATGATCGATGCGAGACGCTTACATAAAATCCCCATCTACTCTTTTCTAGGAATAGTGACTACAATAAATGCCACCAATAGATTTGAATCAATCTCCTTCTGCACATTAGTTGCATATATTACTATTACTTACAACTATTTTAAATAAATTTCGACTGACATTTACTTTAAAGGTACTGAATAGCGCATCTGTTAAATGACAAGATAATTAGGACCCATTGTTAAGCCTTGGGAGTGTTAAATTACAGTATCTTGTGTTACTTATCAACCGGTTTTACAGAGCTAATTATAAGTCATCGAAGTCTTTAAATGTGTCACGAACTTTTAATGAACCTTACTTCAGATTTAGCTTTTAAAGTTTGGATATAAACTGCGATGAAGTTTCCAACAATTAAAAGCTAATTAAAATGGTGGGACTTTATCGATTCGTTTCCTCAAATCGATGCGACCGAAATTCTAAATTGGTGAGGTTTGGATCCTTTTTTGGGGAAGCAAAGGTATTTCTACAATAAATTCAAAAAAAATATTGTAAAAACATATTGTATTAGACGAATTCAAGACTTTAAAGTAGATCCTTGCTTTTTAATACGCTTTTATTAGCTTCACCTGTATGTTTGTATGTATGTATGTATGTATGTATGTATGTATGTATGTTTGTATGTATGTAACTGACTTTTCCCCCTGGAGATCTGTTTCTCCTCATATACACTATTTAAGCTGCAAAGAAACATTTACAGGCATCTTTCAGAAAGAAAACAGTTGATTCTTTTTAATACGCTTTTATATTAGTTTCACCTGTATGTTTGTTTGTTTGTTTGTAACTGACTTTTTGGGCTCGATTTTGCCCTACTTTAAGCGATCAGATTTAGTTTACACGTTGTAGACTTATCAAGGACACTAAAAGATTTTGATAAGTTTATTATCTCATCAAGATTAGGATCGCCAGGATTAGAGATTTTATTTTAACTTATGAAGAGCAATTTAACCCATGTAGAATTAAATTATTCATTAAAGACATTCAAACCTACGTGGGACAACGGATGACGCGCCGGACTACGGATCAGGAGATTCCCTGTTTGAATCCTGGCTGGCTCGATATATTCGCATTTAGCCTTTGTTTTACTCACAATTACATTATTGTAATAACTATAGTTCCACTCCTCCGTACCGGGACCTCATTTAAATATTATAATTTAAAAACACTAAAAAACATGCTTTTAGAGTTAATCAAACTAAAAAGTAAAAAATAAATTAATAGTTTAAAAAAACTAAAAAACATGCTTTTAGAGTTAATCAAACTAAAAAATAAAAAATAAATTAATAGTTTAAAAAAACTAAAAAAACACGCTTTTAGAGTGAATCAAACTAAAAAGTATTAAAAATAATTGTTAACATAAGAATAAAATGACTGACGAGAAAATGAATGCCACTGTTCTAAAAGCGTGGGGTGCTTTGTATGACATTTTTAAACTAACTCTGCATTTCGGAATGAACTAGTGAAAAATTATAACGATTGATATCGAGCACCCCACGCCTTAAGAAAAATGACAGTCATTTTCTCGTCAGTCATTTTATTCTTATGTTAACAATTATTTTCAATACTTTTTAGTTTGATTCACTCTAAAAGCGTGTTTTTTTAGTTTTTTTAAACTATTAATTTTTTTTTTATTATAAATAATTTATTGACAAGCTATTCAATATAGCAAAATTTCATTAATTTTGTATCTTTAAATATGATATCGAAGTATTAATATTATATATAATATGACAAAGTTCACATTCAACATATTATTATAATAACTCAAATAAATAGTATAATATTTTTCAATTTCCAGATATTTTGAAGAAGTTGAAATTGTAGCAAATTCAACTTATTTAAGGTCCATCAGTACAATATACTACATTTACAAAAAGTAAAAGGGTTAGGGTAATGTTTAATTGAGGGATTAATTAGTCCTATTTGTATGTGGTATTTTAAAATATGGAAAATCATCAATCATGTAGTTTATTATTGCAATATACTCTATCGTAACTCCCTCGACTTTATGCCTTTTACCAATAAGTGATTGTAACTAGCGACACCAACAGAAATCAAAGATTTGCCTTCTGGTATTTTAAATAGAGCGTCCTATCACTAGGTAATGTATACTTGATGTTATGTATTGTTGTCATGCTATCACGATTTCCCGGCTTCTTTCCTCACGAAAAAATGATTTTTAGGAAATCTTGAGAACGGAAATGAATTTCTGAATTCTATGCTGTGTTTTTAAATTATCATGACAGTCTGTTTGATTAATAATTTTAAGTTTTTAATTTAATGATAAACCTTTCTAGTAAATTAATTTCATTTTAAACATTAAAAACGTAAATTAAAAAAAGGGCTGCTGATGATAAAAAAAAATCATAGAACTATTAAATTTCAAGCCAAATTTTCAAAGAAATTTGAAATATAACTTAGTTAATTTAAAATTTCTAATTCACCTTCTTCCAAAAAAAAAAAAAAAAAAAAATTCACAACATAAAGCATAATTAATAATGCAAATTAAATATCTTAATTTAATCTTTTTTGGGTAAATTTTTTTGTCCAAAAAAACTTTTGCTTAAAAAAATCAGAAACATAACTCCAATAAGTATTACACCTAATAACATCATCTTAGATGTTAACTATTTGTTTTATAATATTTTTATAAAAAATAGTTTTGGATTTAAATAAAAATAACCATCTGAAAGTTGGTGCACATCTACTCAGCAATACTTCAGTTTAAAAGGTTTGAATAGGTTGGAATCCTAGTGGTTTTGAATCCATGTTAAACTGTACCCCGGTCTAATTAGCCCAAAATATAACCGTAAAGTGACAAGTCAAACCTAACCTGAACGACCTGGCTGATAGTACGATATGTTTCCGAACTATGTAAGTATGAAAACCCTTGTGACTATGTCGGAGATGATCATGCAAAACCTATACACCAAAATATCATTTCGTCAAGGAAAAAAGCTGTGAATACGCCACTTTTTCTATTTGTTTCCTAATCAGGTGGCAAAATGTGGGGTAATTGTATCAGGATTCTGAGTATAGTTGAATCTACTATATATCTGCCTGAATCTGCTACATAACATTAAGTGGTGATTAATGTCAGGTCAATATGCTTTCCTCAAAAGTAACATCCACATTAAACTGTTGGCCCCGGTCTAATTAGCCTAAAGTGTGTAAAAATTGACAGTAGAGTGAAACCAAAAAACTAGTCTCGAAAATAACAACTTCTGTATACATTATTAAAGTTATTGCTTAAAAATATTTCAGTATAAAATAAATGATAATTTGGCACTAATAATGCATGACAGTAAACATGAGAATGTGCGAACCATCAGATATGTACTTATTTTTTCCAATTAAATGCGTTTGTTACTGTCATTCTCATACATTGACAAGTTTATAACCGTTTCACTCCTAGAAATAATTATGTAAGCCAAAACTAAGCAATATGCAGCCATGAGACTTCAGCTCGCATCCATCAGCCGCAACAATTAGCGTGCTGTGTCAGAGCGGTTGGCCCTCTTCTGAATGGGAGGGCACATTTTAAGAATGGGCTTGAGAGGCAATCGATAAGTGCAGCACTCGTCTTGCCAGACGTCGATGGCGCACCCGGTCAGCGGCAATTGAGGCCCCCAGTAAACAAATCATTACACGCCGAGCACCTTCCTCCCCCTCATCGATTCGATATCGATGAGAATGCTTTTAAAACGACGCCAAAGTAATGCCCTTCTCTGTCATGAAATCCTACATCTAAATTGGTGGAAGTGTTGCAATTACATACTCGGATATATAAATAAAATAAAATGGTTATTTTGTTTTTGAACAAAAGAGTATGTTATAAATAGAGTATGTTATAAATAAGGACTTTAATATTATCCAATATCAGCCATCGATTAATTGTATCAAAATTCTTGGAAGTGCTAGTATTGCAATTGCATATTTGGATATATAAATAAAATAAAATAGTTATTTTGTTTTTGAACAATAGAGTATGTTATAAATAAGGACTTTAATGTTATCCAATATCAGTCATCGATTAATTGTATCAAAATTCTTGGAAGTGCTAGTATTGCAATTGCATATTTGGATAAATAAATAAAATAAAATAGTTATTTCGATTTTTAACAATAGAGTATGTCATAAATGAAAAATGTATTATATGATGTCATAAATGAATACTACAATGAATATACTGGTAAGAAAAATTATAATACTATGAATGAATAATTCATAGATTAATTCTACCAAAATCAAAATTCTTGGAAGTAAAATACTTTTTTTTAACAATAGAGTATGTCATAAATATTGTTATCCAACATCAACTATCGATTAAATCAAATGTTTTAGTGCTTGGATATTTTGTTCTGAAAATAAAGTAAAAATACTAATATTGCAATTGCATATTTGGATAAATAAATAAAATAAAAATAGTTATTTTTTTTATCAATAAAGAAAAAGTATGTCATAAATAAAGGACATTAATGTTATCCAACATCAACCATCGATTAACTGTATCAAATGTTTTGGAAGTGCAAGTATTGCATACTTGAATACATAAATATAAAATATTTGACTTTAAGAGTATGTTATAAATATGAACATTAATATTATCAGACATCAACCATCGATTAATTGTATCAAAATTGTTGGAAATGCTAGTATTGCAATTGCATACTTGGATATATGAATAAAGTAAAATATTTATTTTGATTTTTAACAGGGAAGTTACAAATATCGTTATCGATATTATGATCTAAAAATGGCTAGTATCAAATTGGTCAACTAATAAAAACTAAATGCTATTCTATAAAATCATTGCTTATGAGGTTACTTCATTCAAAATCTCTAATTCACCTAAATTCATTAAAATCTTCACTCAAAACCTCTAATCTCTAATTCTTTTTTATATGTCTTGTTTGCGTTTGATCTTAATTTGAATTGTGTGAAATTAAGTCGATCAAAGTAACTGGAAGAATTAAATTTAAAATTTAATAAATAAAGTAAAATATTTATTTTGAATTTTAACATGGAAAAAACGACATCGATATTTGATAAAAAAATGGCTATTAAATGGATCAACTAATAAAAAATAAATACTATTGAATAACATCATTGCTTATAATGCTACTTTATTAAAATCTCTAATTCATCTAAGTTCATTAAAATCTCCATTCAAAATCTCTAATCTCTAATTATTTTTTTACATGTCTTGTTTACGGTTGTTCCTAATTTGAAATATGTGTGAAATTAAATCGATCAAATTAACTGAAAGAATTAAATTTACAAATTAAAAGCAAAAAAGAGCTTCTATTTTTGACAATTCTTTTATGAACTTTTCGTTGTTTTATTGTGAATTTCCGTAAATGTCTTTTTATAAGACATAATTCAATTTTAATGAAATAATGTATAAAAATCTTAGTAAGCTGATATAATTATAATCTCTTTTTCTAATTAAGATGTCACTATTAAAAAAACATATGTATTTGGAAAATAAAACAAAATATGCATATAATTCAAATTTTTATTGTTAAATTATATATTAATAAGCTTCTAAATTTTTTAATAGCAATAACAAAAATAATAAGCAATATCAAAAAAAAAAAAAAAAAAAATTTATAAGCAATATCAAAAAAATGTACAAAATGTTTCCATCATTTTGTGCAATACAACAAAGAATTTTATTGAAGATTCATTATAAATTTTAAATATTTTAGTACTTATAGATACTTATGTTTTAAAAAGGAAACTTTCTGAATGAAATATGTATTCATTCTTATTATTCTTCACTCAAACTCCATTTAAAAAGTACGTAATTAATATACTTGTTCGAATAGCTATAGACGAGACTGGAGGAATACAGCGCAGTGGGCAATTCCGATCACCTACTGTTTTCGGTGGCAAAAAGCGTAAGAGATAACTTACGACTTCCTTCCTATAGCATGAAAGGAAAATGTATTAAGTTAAACTTCCCTACTTTCTCATTTCTCATCACTGTTAGAGCATTATCCAATATGAAAAACTTGACGTTTTACTGAGAATTTAGGCTCTTCGGTTTTCAAGGTAAACTTCCTTTTGTTAGCATTAACAAAAATTTCCATCTGTAAATAGTGTCAGACCCTGTGTTTTACATTAGAATATGTCATTTTTTTTGGGTGAATTTAGTCTTTTTCAATCGAATGTAGAACTGTTTAATGATTATATTTGTTTTGAGGTGACTCCACGCCCCGTGTCAACTGGTGTGAGAATTTATTCCATGCCAAAAACTGATACACGATATTACCCCCTCCCAAAATCCTTTACCTTTGGGGATATTTTGCATATTTAATAGAGGTCTATAATTATACGCGACATACAAATTAGGGATCTTGGAGGTAATCTCAGTTAGATGCAGGCATTGATTTGGTTTTTCGCTCTACGGACATTTCATGCACACTTTAGGCTAATTGGATTGGGACCTACAGTTTAACGTGGATTCCGAACCACCAACAAACATTCCGTAGATTCCTAACCATACCAACGGTCAGAGTGCTAGCCAATTGGCCGTCAGACTGCTGCAGGCATAGAAGAAGTTTTACAAGGAGATCGAAAGATCAATACGGCATATCTTTTGGAATCTTTCATCTATCTAAACAAGACCTTTTGGGTGATTATACTTGTTTGGGCAATTGGTGTGAGTTATTATCCCATGCCAAAAATCATTTAAAGGATATTCCTCAGGGATATTTTGGAAATTTAATACATGTTTCTAAATTATACGCGACCAACTTCATAGGGAATTTGGAGACAATCTCAGTTAGAAGCAAGCATTAAAGAGAAGTTTACAGAGATAGAAAAATCAGGAAAGTAGGGATATCTTTTGGAATCTTTCACAAGACAAAATAAAAAAATATCCCCAACTTTTAAAAATCGCTTTGGAAAGAAGCCAGTTTTCAAAATCCCAATGTTGTACTGTAACTGTAGTGTACTAATATATAATTTAAGAAGCGAAAGTCTACTCAGTGATCGGTAAATTATTATAAAGCCCCAAATTAGAATGATGAAGATGATTTTTTCATAGTGAATACGTTTCTTAATCGTAATTTTATTTCCAAAACTTAAATAAAAATTCTACAATCGTCTTCATGATTTTTTTTTCACACTCTTGGTTAAAAAAACTCCCCCAAATAACAAAATTTACAATTCATGAGTATATACATTTTATTTCAATACTAGATATTATTTATTTGCATACAAGATCTGGGAAACTATACATTATGTTAATCAAACCGTTACTCCATACCACACTACAGCAAGCAAACAAAAAATCCGTACATTATATCATTATGCTTATTTCGACAACACTCTTCTCACTTCAGTACAGTGGAAATCGCAAATGAGCATTGCGGAAGATTTATGGCCTGGCCTCAAACGCCTAAATAAATCCTGGAAAAAATCTTCCTGCATTTATTTTCCTTTTTCTTGGCAACAACATCCAAAATAACAAGAGTCGCAGGCCGCAATGGAAAAACACCCTAATCCAGTGAGGCCACGACAACTTTCCCATCTGATTTCGCTTCGACATTTTGTGATTTTTTATTATTACATTCTATTTTTTACTTGGGATTGATTTATTTTTGGACTTTGCGCCGCTTTCGAGTTTTCAAAAAAAAACTAGTAAAAAAAAAAAAAAAGAGTGGGTAGTAGTGCGATCGATTCGAAATATGCATGAGGCCGACTGACGTTCTGAGATTCCCTGCTTTATTGTGCATCGGTTGTGACTTCAGCCTTTGGTTGAGATAGGAGACTGCAAATATGGCATTCATGAAATTAACCCCATATTGAAAATTTTTTAAACATGACTTTTTTATATAAATTTATACTTTTTCAATTCCTTCTATTAGCTCACACTCTCCCTGTATATATATATATTGTTCAAATTTTCAATCGTTCATAAAATACTTTTTGTTCATCCGCACAAGTTCGAATACAATTTTTCTGAACTTGTAGTGGATGACACTGGATGTTAATACAGTTTTTTTAAATGTTAATTCAGTAATTAAATTTAATTCATTAATTTTAGTTTTTTTTTTTTAGATTTAAGTTGCATGTATCTACCAATAGATGGCGCCAGATAAACTTGAAAAATGAATGAAAATTATTTATAAAGGACTTTCTGCAATATAGAGGGAAAAAAAGTAGGAATTGACTTAAAGATTTTTATATTACTTGTTTTTAGTGAAAATGTTGTAAATTTCTATGCATTTTCTAAACTATGCATTGATAATTTTCTAAACTATCCATTGTTGGAATCAGAACAAAAAAAGTTTTAATCCTGTTTTTGTTCTTTATTATAAAAAAAAATCAAATACAAATTTAGAGATTTCGATTGCATATATGAATGAGAATTATAATCATTTGATACATTCTGAGTATTCACTACTTTATTGTTTATCGGTTGTGACTTGAACCTTTGGTGAGACAGATGTGGTTTGGTTTGTCGCTCTATGGTCATTTTGTGCACACTTTAGGCTAATTAGACCGGGATCTACAGTTTAACATGGATTCCATCCGAAACATCCATGTCGAACCTGAAGCCTACATAAATGGTACAAACGACCAGAGTGCTAGTCACTTGAGAGTGAGATAGGAGACTGCATATATGACATTCATGAAATTAACCTCATATTGGAATTTTTAAAAATATAATTTTGTTTGTGATCCATTTATAATTTTTTTTCAATAAATCTAAACTATGCATTGTTAGAATCATAACCAAAAAGTATTAATCCTGCTTTTTTTATTATAAAAAAATTCAAATATAATTTTAGAGATTCGGATTGAAATAGATTGCGCATTAGAATGAGAATTATAATCCTCTGATTCATTGGCAGAAATTTCGAGATCACTATAAAATGCATCGCTGTTATTATCACTTAAAATACCTCATTTTGGAAAACAAATAACGAAAAAGAAATACTATCTGTAAAAAACTGTAATTAACAGGCAACTACCTGTTAATTATAGCTTTTTACTATTCGTTATTTATTTTAGCTATTCGTATTTACTTTAACTATTCGTTTAGGTACAGAAGGACATTGAGTCGAGTGTCTGGATTTCGTTTCGCATAGACAATCAAGCTGCAAGATGAGGATCTTGTGTTTTCTCCTATAAGACAAGGAAATACGGGCCAGTTACCCATAACAGTCTTCTATGAAAGGCATTGTCCTCCCTTAATCCTCGATGGGTCTTTTTGTTTGAGGTATATATAAAGGAAACATGAGATCCATTGATATACAACAAAAAGATCTACATCGCATTTAGGACAAATCCCAGCAAAATCCTATCAGTCAGCTGGAATGATTCCAGACACTTGCACACATAGCCATAAATGCCGTTGACTGTCTTTATTTTTGAAAGCAGTGACTGTAATGGAAACTCGTATCGGATTTAAATCTTCCTTCACGCTAGTTTTTGCTACTTATCCACCAATCTGGGTAAAATGCAGAACTGCTTAAAGCCACTGTAATGCCATTGCTTAAAGTCAAATATTTTAGAATGCATCTAAAATATTTGACTTTAAGCAATATAAAAGTTTTTTCTTTTAAAATTAAAGATGAAATTAACATAGATAATGAAATTAACTCAAATTTTATTTTAAATTAACACAATAAAATTAAATCATTTTTTTTTTAAATTAGCATAGTATGTTAGGTAAATTAGCATATTTTTGAAATATTAAACCATTATTTACCCCTACCAGATAAAAAAAACAACATTGAAAGAACAGATAAGAAGGTCTAAAAGATAAAAATAATGCAGCTGTACAAATTAATACCTTTTATTAAAAGTTTTATAAAAATATACATATTTTTCTGGATATAATATTTCATAAGTGAAGATTTTTATAATTAATTGCTTATTACATTGATTTTAGTAGATTTATTGTAACTTTCTTTTTTATGTTATAAATGTTCCATTAATATTGTATTTTAAAAAATTTATAAAATTTTTATTAATCGATTACAGCTTATTTATATAATTTTAAGAATGAATTCAAGCAAGGAAAAAGTTATTTCATTTTCTTCATATCCAATTTAAAATCTTTTTTAAACATGTATTTATTTATTTATTTATTTTAATGATAAATGTGGAATCAATATTCGGGAGATTAGACAAAATTAAAAATACCGTTTTAAAATATCGCCTAAAAATTTACAACACATTATGAAATAATTTAAATTTTGGCACAGTGCCAACTTACAACATATTAAAATACCAAGCTACATATTGGGAGACTGGACTTTATGTACTTTTATTTTTCTTATTTTTATAATACAACAGAAGATGTTTTAATCTCAAAAGTTAACTCAGATATTGAGGTTGTTCGTTTTAGAATTATATTCTTTGTTTAAAAGTCTTCAAAATCTGTAGTTGTCTGAAGAACAGGAGATTATTGATTTTAATTTTGTATGTTTACATCAGTGGGTCTCGTGTTCCACTTAGTATGTGTAGATCAATCCAACAATGATCAAAGCAGGAAGGATATTGCCTTCTGGGGGAATTTCAGCGTGGAATTTCTCCTATATGAGTGTCTTATGGGGAAAAACTCCTATCAAACAATGTGACTGTTGGTGTAAGACACTTACATACCCTACTTAAATTGTCATCGATTTTTTCGTTTTTGAAAGCAGTGACTAGAATCGAACCTAATTATAATAGGTTTAAATCTAAGCCTGTGAATTGGAGTCAGGGGCCTTTTAGCATATACGTTAGGCACATTACCATTGAGCAACGATACTACTCATTTGAGTTCAAAAACAAAAAAAGGGGTATATAATTTAAAATATTTTCCATATTACAATCTCCCTTCATGTGTAATATAAACTCATATTTGTGAAAATTGCAACACCATGAAGCACATACGCGAGTAAACTGAAATTTTCAGGAAATGCAAATTAGCGCATGATATGCGAATGATTAGAATTTCAAATCCGTAGCGTATGCGTATGCTGAGCAGCGCCCTCTGAACGGCGGATGGATCCGAATAAATAGACGGCTGTAGCGAGGCGTGTAGGGTTATCGGTGGTTATCTGATAGTGGTAAACGTTAGCTCAATCGTTACTTATGCTTCTTCGACGAAAGAGAGCGAGATTTGAACAACTTATAGAGTTTGAACGGGGGAGAATCATCGGCCTTCGTGAAGCTGGATTGTCTTATCGTGCAGTAGCCGCTCGTGTGCAGCGTAACAGCAGCACAGTGATGCGTCTTTGGAAGCAGTGGACGGACGAGTGTCGGACAACTCGGAAATCCGGGAGTGGACCCCGAAATGGGACATCAGCTCGCGATGATAGACACCTGGTCCGCATGGCACTGACGGACCGTACAGCTTCCTCTAGACAATTGGCAGCACAGTGGTCAACAGCTACAGGTGTTTAATTGTGTGCTTCATCAATTCGTAGACGTCTGCTGCAGCGTGGACTTCGCGCAAGGATTCCTTTATACAGGATCCCTCTCACGCTAAACCATCACCGCCTGCGGCTACAATGGGCCGCTCAGCATAGAGACTGGCGTGCTGATTGGCAGCATGTCGTGTTTTCTGGCGAATCCCGCTTTAATTAGTGGTATCATAATGGCCGCATTCGTGTCAGACGCTATGCCGGTGAACGCCACCTTCCGGAGTGCATTATCGAACGCCACAGTGGACGAACACCCAGATTATGGTCTGGGGTGCCATAGCATATCATGGACGATCTCAATTGCTAAGAATTGTGGGCAATCTGAACAGCAATCGGTACATCAGTGAAGTTCTACAGCCCCAAACTGTTCCCTACCTTCAGAGCTTGCCAGGCGCTGTATTTCAACAGGACAATGCCCGCCCTCATATCGCTAGGACTGTTCAATCCTTCTTTGCAACGCGGCAGGTACAGCTTCTTCCTTGGCCTGCGTATTCCCCGGATATGTCGCCGATTGAACATGTGTGAGATTTCGTTGGTCAACGTCTCGCTCGGGATCCTCGTCCTGTTGCTTCTGCAGACGAACTTTGGGTGCGCATACAAACAATATGGAATGCTCTTCCTCAGGCAGACATTCAAAATTTGTTTGACTCCACACCACGTCGTGTAGCAGCACTTATTGCGGCGCGTGGTGGCTACACAAAATACTGATTCCGATCTCTTGTTATTGTTTGTTTGCTTTGAACATTTAATCATTTATTTGTAACACTACCACTCAACTGTGTATTAAATTTCATTCAATTATGACGATTCCTTCATGGTGTTGCAATTTTCATAATTATATATATATATATATACATATATATATATATATATATGCAAAAATATATACAGGCTTATGAGCACTCCTACATTTATATTCCGCATGATAAGTTATAAATTGATCGTAAATTACGTAGCTACCTCGCACAGAGTGTGAGGTTAGATATATTGAGGATATACATTGCAGTCTACCTTCAGATACAATTAAACTCATTGGTGAACGTGACAGTGTATGCGTCTCACATCTATAATCAATTTACTCATATTTGATTGCCCATGTGAAAAAAAATACGGAAACTTCTCACCAGGCGCTCTGATTGTCGATGTAAAAAGCTTACATGTTGCCGCAATTCTCATTTCTGAAAGCAGTGGTAGCTGTTGTCTGCACACGAACCTGAGCCATCCTCAACGTTGACTACACACTTTACCACTGTCACAATTCTGGTTAAAAACTACCGTAATTTCCTGCCTATAACCCGCAGGCATAATTTTTAGCCAGACGTAATATCAGATCGAGGTCGGACGGATGAGTGTCTGGCTCTGGCGCTCGATGCCACAGGTTTCGGGTTCGCGTCCCGATGGTGCCATGGATGTTTGTAGTAGTGTGAAATCTACTTTAAACCAGAGGTCCTAGTCTAATAAAAATGTAGGGTGTAGGCCTGACAACCCTACCCCGTAAAAAGAAAGCATCTCATGCTTGAGTTTGTCAGTAGGCAGACGGCTTTGGCCTACTATGGAGCTGTTGCGCGATTGAAGAAAGGTAACATATCTCGTATAATTGAATCTAAGGGTTTCCAGTATATCAAACATTAACTGCGCAATTAGCGTGAAGGTGGTTTTAGGTTTGAATCTTCTGTGTTGTAATTTTCGATGTTTTTCCCATACGACACACAAATGCACAACTACGCCTGAAAGTCGTTTTGGATGTTCGGTCATAAAAGAGATGTTGCACGCCAAGAAGTTGCCTGTTCATGGCATATATATGGGGAAGACGAAGCCCATCGATGTACACCAAGCCAAAAATTTGCAGGTCTTTCTTGTTCTTTGACGTTAAATGGTATACGAACGTTATACCAACCAATCAAGCATTGTTTTTATATCCAGGCAATCAAACTAACAAAACATTTTTCAGTCTTAATTATATTTAAAAAAATTTATTATATATTTACAATAATGTTAGTTGAAAAAAAAGATGTGCATTTGAGAACTGCTGTGAAAACAAGACAGATAGCATTCGACCAACGATTTGTAAGTTTCGTATTGATCAGTCTCACAGTTCATTATTATTTCGGTCATCAATAAAGAGTTTTTAATTCTTATTTTTAACTTCATTCTAGTTTTTTTGCCTCTTATATGACTATCATCACATAGATAGAATAGCAATTAAACTATCCACTAGCTCATATCGATGTAAGCATTTATCAACGATCCCATTTTATCAACTTCCACATAACTCCATCTCCCTTCCACCATTCCACAACTATACACCACAGGCTTCAGGTTCTAATCCTACATGTGGCATGAGTGTTTGTTAGTGCTTCGAAATCCACGTTAAACAGTAGGTCTCGGTTTAATTAATCCAAAATGTGTACATAATGACAGCACAGAGACTAACCAAAACAAACAACTGTTAGTTTCCTTTCTTCACGTTTAGAAGATTGTTTTATTTTTCACTCATACAAAATCTTGGCATTTTTTTGTTGGTGAAAAGCATTATTAAGTGGCAGTTTTAAAGAAAATCATAATCATAAATTTTCATATACCTTTTCAAACAAAAATGTTCAATGGTTGTATCCAAGTCATTCCTAATAATCCACACTTTGAAAAATTAAGTTTTTTTAGCGTATAATTTAATGATTATATGCAAAAAATTATGACAATTATTTACCACGCTTTTGTCCCTCAAATCCTTGATTTCCCTGGAGTTTTGAAAGAAAAATGTATTGAAAGTATAATACATTTTTCTTTCAAAAGAAAGATTATTTATTTTACATAAATAATTTGTATATACATAAAAAAATTCTTTCTGGAAACGGAAAGAATTTTCAACTTTCAACTTTCAACTTTCAACGTCAACTTTCCCAGGTAATGTCAACGGTGAATGTTTACAAGCATTATCACAATCATCACTTAATATAATTGTTTTACTTTATTTTGTATGCAAATTCAGATGGGAATTTTAACACCTCGTTAGCACATCATATATTATTTTATTCAGATAGTTGTGAGTTGTGAATCCTTCTAGTTACTCATTCACTAATAATTTATATTCCTAACGTAAAGGGAATTAAATACTTTAATTAAATATAAATTATTAAGCATTAAATTATTTAATACCTTATAAATTTCTTTTCTAGATGAATGGAAAATATTTGTATATTTCCAAATTCTTACTATTTTCACATATGAATGAATAACTTCATGCAAAGTTTAAAGAGTATTTCTGAAAATTTGAAGAACAGCAATTTTCAAGAAAACAAAAAGCTATTACTGTACAAACTAAAAGCAATGTCGAAACTTGCGTAATGTTTGGTAGTTGGCAGCACCCTCTATATAAATATAAATATATATTTGTAATTGTGAGTAGAACTGAGTTGGCATTGAAGATAAACACTTTCTAAAAGTTGACTCAAAACTATGGAAACTTGCTTAATTTTTGGTGAGTTTAAGGCAGCGTCCTCTATATAAATAGAAGTTTATATTATACGTTTGTAATTGTGAGTAGAACTGAGTTGAGAGTTGACATTGAAAACTTTTTAAAAGTTGTCTAAAAAACTGTGGAAACTTGCATAATGTTTAGTGAGTTTATGGCAGCACTATCTAAATATAAATATATATTATATATTTGTAATTGTGAGTAGAACTGGGTTGGCACTAAGTGTAAAAACTTTCTGAAAGTTAGCTAAAAATTATCGAAACTTGCATATTGTTTGGTGTGTCTATGGCAGAGTCCTCTATATAAATAAAAATGTATATGTTTGCAATTGTTAGTAGAACTGAGTTGAGAATGAGTTGGCATTGAAGTTAAAAATTTTCTGAAAGTTGGCTGAAAATTACGGAAACTTGCGAAATGTTTGGAGATTCTATGGCAGCACTCTCTACATAAATATAAATTTGTATTATATATTTGTGTGAGTAGAACTGAGTTGCGAGGGAGTTGGCATTAAAACAAAAATTTTCTAAAAGTTGTCTAAAAACTGTTGAAACTTGCCAAAGGTTTGATGAGTCTGTGGCAGCGCCCACTATATAAATGAAAATACATATTTTATGTTCTTAATTGTGGGGCCTGATGGCCGAGTGGCTAGCGCTCGGTACCATAGGTATCGGGTTCAAATCCCAGCTTGCCCATGGGGGTTTGTAGTGGTTCGGAATACACTTTAAACCGTAGGTAAAGGTCCTAATAAGAGCGTTGCGATGGCATTGTTACTCCGTGGCTTACCATCAAGTTACACGCGCCTCCTGGGTAATGCAAAGTGAGCAACGTCTGTGTAGCGCTTGCCTTAAGACAACTGTCTAAGTGGTTGCCAGCTGCATTAGAACGAAAAAAAAATGTTTGTAATTGTGAATAGAGCTGAGTTGACAGGAATAAATGTGGGTGGAAATGAATGGCATATATAAATAAACGTGGTTCACTTCAAAAGTGATAATTAGGATGTTTTTGCTCCAGTATACAGACATAAAAGCAAACATGAATAATTATAATCAAAATTATAATAATACAAATAAACAGGTATTTTTAAATAATTTTCAAGAACTTTTGCTTCTGTTTGAGTTTCTTAAACTCAAAAAAAAAAAAAAAAAAAAAAAAATGCATCACTGTAATTCTGCTGTATCACATCCCTACAGAATTTAATTTTAAATTATAATACGAAAATATACAATTCTTTAAATTAATGTTAATTTTTTTTAACTAATCTTGTAAATTTATAATTAATATTCTTTTACACATCTGACCAACTATAATTTCTACTGCGTTTTTTTTAAAAAAATTTTCCGTGAGTTTATTTCTCTCATCTCTCTATCCCTGTTAACTGTAACTGCGGCCTTTTAGATGGTGCTAAAAGTAGAGCATTATAATCAATCTAAATTATAGTAATACAAATAAACACGTTTTTTTAAACAATATCAAGAATTTTTACTTCTTTTAAGGTTTCTTAAACTCAAAAAATACACCATGGTAATTCTGTGGTATCACATCCATACAAAATTTAAGTTTAAATTATAAAACCAAAACATACAATCCTTTAAATTGATCTTAATGTTTTTAAATTAAGTTCATAAATTTGTAATTAATATTCTTTTATACATCTGACCAACTATAATTTTCTACAGTTGATTTTTTTTAACAATTTCTCCGTTAGTTTATTTCTCTCATCTCTCGCTCCCTATTAACTGTAACTGCGGCCTTTTAGTTGGTACTAAAAGTAGCGCATTAACTTAGTTCTGGAAGTTGGTGGTACGTGTTGTATTTAAGAATTCCGCTGACATCCCTGTTTCTTTCAGTGCTTTAATCTAATAGAAATGTATGTCGCCAAACTAATCGAAAAAGTTTCTTTCTCCGAATATACCACGAATCCATTACCTAAGCAGTAACATTGCTAAATGATTGTGTTTAGAAATCCAAATAAGCAAAAGACAGAACGAGTTCCATTCTGCTTAATAGCGTAAGATAACTTCTCGATGAAAACGTTGCCGCAATTCTTTCATTTCATGCGTCTTCAGTACTTTAAATCAAATAATATATGGCTTCAGTAGTTAAACTTTTTAAAGATGTAAAAAAAAAAAACTTACGATTCTTGGAACTAGTTTTGATCTTTTAAACTTATCTGTGAGAACTAAAGATTTTTTTTTTCATTTTTTATGATGAAAATTGTATATCCAACAATTTGCAGCATAGAAAATGAAATCCCCAAAAGTTAAAAAAAATTAAGTTATTTTTAACTTTGGCCTTTTCTTAACTTTGGCCATCATATACCTCTAGTTTCCAAATAATATACCCCAAATGGATACTGACTATTAAAAAGGGATTAATTTATAGGATTAAAGGGGATTATTTTTTTTTTAGATATATTTTTCAGAGGTATTTCTGTGTAGTAATAAGAGAACTCCTATAAAGATAAAACACTCACTATGTTGTACTATATATCATTGCCATATGATATACGTAATAAATTATATTAAGCATTTACCCTCAATCCTACACTAATTTCTAAGCAGTTAATATAATGAAAATAGGCAAATATTGAATCCTCTACCACTGACGAGGATAAGGATTGGTTTGGTTTGGTTTGGTTTGGCTTGGCTTTTTGGTCATTCATTTTTAGCACACTTTATGTTAATTAAACCGGGACCTACAGTTTAACGTGGAGCATTCCGAACTACAAACATCGATGCCACCGCCAGGATTAGAACCTGAAGCCTGTGGTACCAAAGATCAGAGTGCTAGTCTATTGGCCATCAAGCCGCGAGAATGAAGGAGGACAACGCGACAGGACTACATTTGGTTGGAAACTTTACAATTGATGCCGAAAAAATGGTTTCCGTATACATGCTAGTGGGGCCTGATGTACTCTCTGATCTCGCTCTTTGTACTCACTGTTTGACCCCATAATTTCCTGATGGATAACAGTTTGGACTTCAGGACCTTGGTTCAAAAGCTAAATCAAACTTTCTGAGCCTATGCCGAGTAGGAGCACAATAAATCAATAGGCTCGAAAGTCATTCCTTTTGTTCGGAAAAGAACAATGAGATTCTATCACATGCCACCATTGGAAATCTTCGATTCAAATTATGATGGAATAATGTGGATGTACTTTTGCAGGTTTCCCACGGTTCATCCTTAGTAACATTGAGTCTGCTACCTATTTTATGTTAGAAGTTTGATGGTTTAACAGATCGATATTTGTCTGCAATATATTAATAATAAAATTAATTACAAAGAAATCTATTAAATACTTATTAACCGTTAGTAGCAGCCTTTGCAACTTGATAAATCACGAATAAAAATATTATTTAAATTTCATTGCATTAAAAAAATTAGTAATAATATTTTTGAAAGCAAATTGATTGAACTGGTTGATTTAGTTTGATCAAAGTGATTTAATTTCAACACTAGTAGAATCGACGATAATTGGTGTTGTGTTTTCTTTATTAAAATTTTAAAATTATCAAACGCAACCTACAAACTGTACTACTATAGAGATATGTAATAAAAATATTTTTTATATAAACAACTCAATAATATCTCTTAAAAGGTTTTTTATGGTATACAGTAAATAGTTCATAAGAATGTACTCCTGGCACGTTATTCCGCCATTAATTCGAGAAATTCTTTCGTATTACCTCACTTATTTACCGGGAAAATGCCACTTTTATAGAGAAGATTCGAATCAATGCGAGACAGTCGTAGACGAACTCTATTTGTGTGTTGCTGTTGCGCTAACTGTTGCGTGTGTTGCTAGGGGGGTCTGAAGAACAATGTGGGAATCTCTCTTACCTTCAAAAAAGGGAAATAAAAGAGTGTCTGCCACATTGCTGCAAATATGCTTTTCTCCATGAAATGGAAAAATTCCTAACATGTTGGGCTAAAGATTATCTCATATTCTTCATTTATGATTCAATATCCTTTTATATGTTCTTAATTAATGACAAATTCTACTCAAAATTTAAGCAAGATATTTAAGCAAAATATAAAATTTAATTTGTCAATCGGTGTATTGCAAAAAAAGGAAAATATTTAATTAATTTGCATCGCAATGATAAATATTTATAACAATATTTTATTCAATATTTGAAACAATATTTACAACAACTATGTTTAAGTTATATTGCTATATTTATTATATTTATAAAAATATAGCTTAAGTAGAGAGCAACATTTCAGCAAAATATAAAAATAAATTTGTCAATCGGTATATTGCAAAACAGAAAAATATTTAATGAATTTTTATTGCAATGGTATTTATAACTTTATTTTATTCAATATTTATAACAATATTTACAACAACCATATTTAAGTTATATTGTTATATATAATATATTTATAATAATATAACTTAAAAATGCAGAAATAAGATTGGATAATTTCGAGATAAAGCAACTAATGGGCGATAATTAAAAGTCAAGTCTAGACATAGTGATTGGATTAGCGATTTACGTCTCATATTGCCGTTTCAAATAGAGTATTCAACATATTAGTTGATTTTGTTGTATTCTGGGCAGTTTGATCATTTATATTCGGTAGAAGATTCAGCTTTATCTAGAGAGGCACTACTGCATCCTACTATGTGGCATATACATTATGACAACACAATTGGGAAGGAACATTCCCAGAGATGGCATCTGTCAAACTCCTTTCCACCTCAGAAAGCATTTGCCCGTCTACGAATTTACAATGCTCATCTCTCGTATAGACTACGTTAAACTGTAAGTCCCGGTCTAATTAGCTCAAAGTGTGCAAAAACTGGCTGTAGAGCTACAAACCAAACCTGTATAGATTTGGAAGTTTTTGGTTTGCTTTTTTTGATCAGGTTTCTTATTTGAAATTGAACATAAGATATTCAATGCTAAATGTTGTTGTTGTGACTCATCATCATTGTCCGGCAGTGCGGGACGGATACTCCATTGGTAGTCCACTCATGAATAGAGGAAAAGGGAGGATCTTCTGTTGTGATGGAGCACCCGTAGGTAGAAGTCTGGCTTGACTCCGAGCCGCGGAAGAAGAAAGGCAGTACTTTCCGGGACGATGCTTAGGGAAACTACCCCGCATTTGCATATCGTAGGGGAGAAAACCCGGATAAGTCCCACCAGGTAGTCTGACGAATATGCCAAGATATTGAACAACCCAAACGCCATCCTATCTGCTAATTTTTTGAAACAATGTCTACAACAATGTTACCAGCGGGCTGAACATGAACCCTTATGGTCATCAGCTGCATGTTACTATTGAGCTCCGAGTAGGGCTCAATTCTAAATAAATAATACATATAACAATGATATTAAAATTGTAATTATTTTGCTTCATTAAAAATAGATAATCATCATCATAAATGAAATTTTCATTTTAAAATAATACATAAAAATAAATAAATAAATTTAAATATTTTTAAAGGTTTTCAAAATCTTTATTAATTTAGTTTTTATATTTTATAATAACGAAACCAATCCTTAAGGTTTTGATAAGGTGTGTATTTTAAACATACACTTATTATTAAATGTTTAATGTTTGTAAATAATTAGATTTCCTGAAACTTTAAATAAATAGTTAACTTTCTGAATAAAAAACAGCACTTATACAAAAAAACCATATTAGATTATGGCTAAAGCAATGGCCTTTATCTCCTACAATGGCCGGCCTGCCCCATGGTGGACCGAGGCCTTCTGCCTACTGGCAAATTCCGAAACATGATATGTTGTTTTAAAGAAACAACCTAAAGGTCTTACTTCTATTATTTATATCCTAATCTAATCTAATCTCATTGTATTAAGGTTACTTTGTTAATGAAATGGGAAAACGAAACTTAAAAAATTAGGCTTAGAAATGTATTACAATACATTTATTAATATTACAAATGAAAAAATTTAATAATAAAAACACATTTCTGGAATATTGCATTTACGAATAAAGTTTATGCATTTTTCGCCTTCACCTGTAATTGAAATTTTACTGATTTTTTCTTATTTTTTGGAAACCAGCGTATTTCTAAAAAATTTAGCAGTCTCTTAAAACATGCATTTTTCTGAATAATATTTTATACTACTTTTTTTCAACAAAAATATTTTAAAAGCCTTTTTTTTTTTCAACTGTTATCAGATTTGATTTAGAAAATTTTAAAACACTATTTCAAACGTTTAATAATAACAAAGAATTTTTTACTGAGAATATTTTACTTTTTACTTATAGCTGTTCTATAGTACAATAGTTAAAGCCTCAAGTTTGAAAGCCTACAAATTTGTTTCTGAACCATTCTGCACTTCAGCGATATCGAAACAGCATTAAATGTACAACAGTAGAAAGAAATTTTTGCAATCAACAGAAGGCTGGTAGTGGCATCATTTATTCTCTATTCTGGAATGAAAAACAAGAACTTTCTTCAGCTTTGTTTGAACTTTATTAATAGTGCATTTTAAAATCGCATGATGTTTTGAAAAGTAGTATCAATCTAAAAATCATTAATACAACTTTGGTATCTTATAAATAGTCTATGTTTTATTTAATTTAATGTTTTAGAAATTGCTTTATTGGTGTTTTTATAAAATTTGTTGTTATATCTAATCTTCAGTGTCCTGCAAAGCGAAACGTACATTCGATGAGTAATATACTCATGGATAGAGAAAAAGGGGCAGCTTCTGTTGTGATGTAGCACCCATAGGTAGAAATCTGACTTGGCTCCATGTTGCTGAAGAAGGAGGGTAGTGCCTTCCGGGAGGAATTTTTAAAAACTACCCCGCATTTGCGTATCATATCGGAGAAAACCCTGAAAAACTCCCACCAAGTAGTCCGACTAATGAAGCAAGATGCTGAACATCACAAATACCATCGAGTCTGTTTTTTGAAACAGTGTCTACAGCAAATCCGCCAGCGGATTGAACCTCATTCCTTAATGCTCCCCAGGAGCTCACGTTGCCACTGAGTCGGGCTTTATAAAATTAAAAAACATCAACTGAATCATCACTGTATAAAAAGAAAATATTTATTTATAAAAATCCAAATCGGTGATGATGAGGATTGCTTATTTTTTTTAAATGAGGAATAAGATATGTTTTTTGATTAAAATACATAAATGATAGCCCTATTTTAAGCAAAATGGTAATGTACGTAGGTTAACATGCAATATCCAAAAGTATATATTCGTGGCAATTATTCATTTTGGTCACCGATTTTAAAGATATAGAGACTTGATGTCTGTTATGAAAGAGTGTATAAACGTTTCACATCGAAAACCAGATATACTGATGGGATTTTTCCAGATTTTTGCTTTCATAAGACATGCAAATGCTAATCTGGTTAAACTAAAAGTTCTTATCCGTCTACATCAATCAACTAAGCTGAACATAAAATTATGCAAAAAAACGAATATTTAAAAGTAATGCATAGTGCCAAAATATCAATATGCTATACAAATAAATTAGTCACACTTGAAGAACAAAATGGGATATAATTATGAAAAAATACTTTTGGAGCATAGGCCTTTCTACATCAGAAATTTCTACAAAATGATAGTACATCATTCTAGAAAAATTGCCCTTCTACATAAGTCGTTTATAGCTAAGTTTAACATGAAATTATGTAAAAACGAAAATTTATTAATAATGTATAATGCCAAAATATCAATATGCAGTACAATTGAATTTGTCATACTGGAAAGACAAAACGGAATGCAATTTTGAAAAAATACTTTTGGAACATGTAATTTTTTTTAAATGAAGCCAAATTTACATGTTAAGCTTTTAAAAGAATTTTAAAATAATTGAAAATTATTTAATATTTTAATTAAATTTAATCTATTTTAAATTCAGTGATTAATTCTAGGGAATTATTTCATGTTATTATTTAGAATCACGCTAATTATGATATAGATTATAGAGTTGCAGGTCAATTATCTATTAATATGCTGTTATCAATTATTGTAGTTCATTATGCTACTTTTAATTATTGTGTGCCATCTGTTAATTATATTGTAATTTCCAAATTTCAACAATTCAATATCCTTAGGAAAGTAAGCCATTGCCTTTGTTTACATTTATTATTATGAACGATACTCATTTTGCGCCCACTTTGGGCTAATTAGACATGTCAGGTACCTACAGCTTAACGTTGTCATTTTTGGAGAATATAAGGATTTTCTATCTTTACAATAAAACCACGAGGAATAGATAATCATATCATTAATATCATAAAAACTATTAATGTTGTTGTTGTTTCTTATCCCACTTGGCTGGCCAAGCCCACGAGCCCATATGGACTCGTGATTGAAGGGGAAGGAAGCAGCTTCTGCTGTGATGGAGCACCCGTAGGTAGAAGCCTGACTTTTGCTCCGTGACGCTCTTACAGTCATAGAAGACCGGGACCTACGGCTTAAAGTGGATTCCGAACCACTACAAACATCCATAGCACCGCCGGGATTCGAACCCGAAACCTGTGGCACCGAGCGCCAGAGCGCTAGACACTCGGCCATTCAGGTCCCAAATTTGCCAACGGCACGCGGTGTTCCCAGGTGGTCACCCACCCAAGTACTGACCGCGCCCAATGATGCTTCACTTCGGTGATCTAACGAGAACCGGTATATTCAGCATGGTACGGCCGTTGGCTAAAACTATTAATAATAATATGTATGATAATCATCAATCATCATAATAATCAATATCATAAATATTATTTGAATCTCCAATCCATGAAAAAATAACAATTTCAAAGTTGTTTAAAATATTTATATCATAATTATAGTAAAAAAATGTAGTTAAAAGGCTTACATTTTCTTCTAGGGAAACGAACAAATTGGGAACTTCTCTGATTTGGGGGAATTCTTGTCTTAGTTTACTGGAAGAAGTCCAAAATTTATTGTTTCCCTTGTGCACTTAAGGATTTTCCAGTATGGGATTTTTTTTGGCGATATATCCAAAATAACTAAAGCAGTATTTAAATTATACCATCATGATTCACCATAATCTTGCCATTTTTTTTCTAATTCCGGATGTAGTTTATCCATTAATCTCTGTACTTCTCATTTCGCTGTTAGTTTTAAAAAAATAATTTTTCGAATGGCAACGCTACTCAGTTTTTGAAACGGAATCGATTGATAACATTGTTTTTCCTGTTTGTAAATGGAGAAGTAAAAGATAATTTTTAATAAAATTCATCACCTTATTCTGAACATCTGTAACTCCATGCAGGAAATAATCCATGTACCATCCTTTCTTATAAATTTCATTGATCAAATTTAACCTTCTCAAAATTAGGATTTTATTTATAGGTTAAAAACATATGAAACACACATAAAAACTCCTACATACTTTGTTGTAATCATACAATTCACGCGTATATAATTTCCTTTATTTATAAGCACTCACATATAAAAATAATATGTAAACATATGTAGTACATTTCATGCGCGTATATATATCTATACATATATAAACGCACATACAAACATATCTACAAACACACACACATATATTTACACAAGAACACGTCCATTAATACAGATATATAAACACGCAAACACATATGCATGCGGCTGCAATTAGACACACATGCATACATGCATATGCACATACATATACGCATGCACAGACATTTTCATAAACACATTCATATATATATATATATATATATATATATATACACACACCATACGCGCATACATATATCCACATGCATATACATGCACTTGCGCAAGCACATTCATAAGCAAACACATGCAAATACGTACACATGCTTACATACATGTACATTCATATACAGCCAACGGCCATACCATGCTGAATATACCGGTTCTCGTTAGATCACCGAAGTTAAGCATCATTGGGCGCGGTCAGTACTTGGGTGGGTGACCACCTGGGAACACTGCGTGCCGTTGGCAAATTTGGGACCTGAATGGCCGAGTGTCTAGCGCTCTGGCGCTCGGTGCCACAGGTTTCGGGTTCGAATCCCGGCGGTGCCATGGATGTTTGTAGTGGTTCGGAATCCCCTTTAAGCCGTAGGTCCCGGTCTTCTATGACTGTAAGAGCGTCACGGAGCAAAAGTCAGGCTTCTACCTACGGGTGCTCCATCACAACAGAAGCTGCTTCCTTCCCCTTCAATCATGAGTCCATATGGGCTCGTGGGCTTGGCCAGCCAAGTGGGATAAGAAACAACAACAACATTCATATACATACGCGCACATACGTATATATGTATATATATACATATATATATATATGTGTGTGTGTGTGTGTGCGTGCATTCACACACACAAATCCAGACACATACGCACAAACATACGAATACAAATACATCATACTCAAGGGCATATATGCATGCTCATGAACATATACGGTCGCGCATAAACTTACATACATATTCACAAACACAAAAGCATACATATCCACATATACAAAGGCACTAATCTACATGCATGTGTATACATATACAAACAAACATATAAACATTTGCATTCGTATATATATATAATCGAAACACGGGTAAACCCACAAATACATACACACTTACGAATGAATGCATGCATAAGTAAATATGCAGTTATAATTGTGGATATGTGTATATTTAACATGTATATCTAAGTATTCATCTTTACCCATACCAGTGCATCACTATTCATACAGAAATACATATTTAGACGTACATATACACATACATTTTGATAAACATGAGCATGTACAAGTACCAGTCTACTAATAAAATCTTAATTTTGAGAAAGTTGAATTTGATTTGTAAAAGTTTAAATTTGACAAAGCTATAAAAATTGTTTTAAAAAGCTTAATAAGAGCTTAAAAGCTTTAAAAAGCTTAAAAAATTTGCAAAAGCTTTAAAATGACTTGCCAAACCTGAATATGCATGCTTATAAAGGTATAATTCGTGAGTTTTTACATAAATATATATCATTTCAATTTTATCAAAAGGTCATTATAAATACTTTTAACAATGATCTGATATTTACCATCGAGAAAAATATATATTTAAATAATAATTAAACTAAAATTAAATTTTTTCGGTCCTTCTTTGATAGGATTAACATTACATTTGTATCAGAATTTGCATCAAATTTATGTATTAACCTACTTTTATTACAACTTCACTTATTTTTTCTAATATAGTATTTTCGATGACATACAATTCAAGAATGTTAACATAATCTTTTACACAATACCTAAATTTTCTTTTTAATTTTTTGCTAAATTATTTATTTATATTTTCAACAAACCTCTGTACTTCAATAGTTTTAAAGAATGAAATGTACTTTTTAACTATACATTTTTTTACATCTTAAACATTCCATCCAAAACGAAAAAAAAAAAAAAAAAAAGATCTCATTTATAAATATTCATTTCCTTCCTCAACTAAATTGAAAAAAAAAAAAAAAAGGAAAATTATCAGGAATATTTTTTTTTTCCTATTTCCTGCTTGAAATGACTTTTTCTCATTTGCACCAAATGAAAAAAAAAAAAAAAATTAATCGATCTCTGTTTTTATGAAACCTTAAATGTTCAAGAAAAAATTATGTTTATTAAAAACAGCCAAAGTGATTTTTCTCTCACAACTAATAAAATAGTTTCATGATGTTTATAACCTGTAGAAAAAAATTTTCTTTTTTTAATTTGTCAGACTTGTAAAAAAATAAACAGCGAAAGAAAGTTGAATTGTATGCATAAATATAGAAAATAAATTAATTTCTGACGATAGCAAAATGCCAAACATTTCCTAAAAAAAAAAAAATTCAATTAAACAATGTCTTTATTTTAAAGAATTTTGCTTCACCAAATGCACCTAATGTATTTATTGTTATTATTTTATTATTTTCAAAATTTAAATTTTTAATATTTCATATATAAAATAAAAATAAAAATAGAAACAGGAGATATTTTTTAATAAATATCCCACTCCGCATTTCTTCAAAATCAGATGTAAAATGTATAATCTGTCAGTTTAAATAAAAAATATCATCTTTACTACTTAATAATTTCAATTTCTCTGGATAACAATTGCCGAATACACAGTTCCTTACATATTTACTTAAATTATTGAATCCGGATTCAATATTTTAAGCAAGTAAAAGTGGTACCTGTAATTAAGATTATAATTGGTGTAAAATGGACTAATTGGTGAACGTTTGATTGTTAATGACTGTGATAAGCAACAATTCTCGAAATTATTTATTATCTTTTCTTATGTCCACACGTAAAAGTCTTATACTCGTGTTTCTTTTTTTTCTTTCTAATGCAGCTGGCAAACACTTAGACACTTGATCTTGGATGCCTTAAGGTAAGCGCTGCACAGACGTTACTCACTTTGCATTACCCTGGGAGCGCGTGTGACTTGAAGATAAGCCACGGACGTGGAGTAACAATGCCCCCGCAATGCTCTACGATCATATTAGACCGCGACCTACGGTTTAAAGTGGATTCCGAACCACTACAAACATCTATGGCACCGCCGGGACTCGAACCCGAAAACTGTGGTACCGAGCGCCAGAGCGCTAGTTACTCGACCATTCAGGCCCCTTATACTCGTATTTAATTGATTTATTTTAATACATGTTTTCTATTAACTTAATATAATCTGGAAAAACTTAATTGGACTCAATACTTTCTGTTAAATTACTCCATGTACCCTGTCACAGTTCTTCTATTATGCGCATGGCTAGGTGTCCTATTGTAACGACTTACGCTATATGCTATTAGTCGTAACAAAGTTGAAGAATTTTTGGAATTTATGATGACAATTTTATTCAAACTTTTAAAATATTTTCGAGTTTCTAGAGGTTTAAAAGTATAACTAACCATTTCAGAACTAACAGTGATGTTGCTAATTCAATAAAGAATAAAAACTGGCAAAAATAATCGTGAAAATCAACAAATCAATGAGCCAAACAAGGTTACCAAAATACCCTTAATAACGAATATCACGCCAATACCTTAACTTCGGATGATATTGGTTACTTTTTTGGATTCAGCAATATGTACATATTCTTGTAGACTTTTAAAAACTGTCTTTAAATAAATATTTCTCTATATTATAAATGATCTTTAAATGAATAAAATGAATATTTCTGTAACTCAGTTTTTCCCGTTTATATTTATTTTTAGATTTAGTAAATTTTATTAGGGGAATGTATCTGAGCAGTTTTAAAGGTTTGAGATCTTAAACAGGTAATAGGGGGCTTGATTGCCGAGGTAATTAGGGGCTTGACAGTCTAGTGACTAGAGTTCTGGAGCTTGATGCCACAGATTTCAGGTTAGATTCCTTGCGGTGTCATGGATGTTTGCAGTGATTCAGAATCATCTTTAAACCGTAGGTCCCGGTCTAATATGATTGTTGGGAGTAGGTCTGACAACCCTACCCAGTAAAAAGAAAACAGCTCTTTTTTCAAAATCTTCCATTAGGCAGACGGCCTGCCATGGGGTTGCTGTGCCAATGAATAAGGAGAATATAAACCTTAAATTGTATGAATTAGCATAATAGATTTATATTTTAGGTAAGTGTTTAAGGCTGTATCATCTGATAGCAATAAAAAAGGTTTTAATTAATTAAAAATAATTAATGAAAAATGTAATAATTTTTATCTGCGAATTTTCGAAACGATGTAATTAAAGTAATATCTAATATAATTGTTATTGTTTTTATAGTTCTATTGAAACCTATACAGATACATATATCTATTTTTATAAATATAGATTATTAAAAATCTAAAATTCTTCTCTAATTACCTTACCATTTCTGTTTTAGCACAACATTGTAGTAAACTTATTAAATACAATCAGTTTATATCTAAACTGAAATAAAAACACTTAAAAAGAACATTTTAAATGAAAAAATGATTTAAGTTCTATGAGACATAGGCAAAAAATATTGAAAAATAGCTAATCAAAATATAGTATAGACGTTATAATATTATCTAATTACTTTATTAAGCTGTAATCATCACTTTTGGTAGTGACGATAAAGGCCTAAATGGAATTTTCATTCTCATCTTGAATCATGTTGGGATGGTAGCTTTTTCTAAAACTGCTTAAGTTCGGCAGCAGAAGAGCTGGATTTTTTTTATCTTATAAACATAATTAAAGAGTTGCTAAGTACAAACTAATTGGCGAAGGAAGTTGTATCGGAAGGGAACGCAGGTAAATAAGATAAAGATGTGACACGATAACATAATTAATAATCGCGAAAAAATCTTTTAGGGAAAACTTAAAGGAAGTTTTAGTTTTCTAGTAACTTTTTCCGTTGTAGCAAAGAAAATATTAAAAAATAAATAATCTGACATTCAAGGGTGGGGAGATGGAGAATTCTGATTTAATAAACACTTCATAAAATTACTTTTTTCTATTAAAACAAAGTTTTATGTAGATATAAGAATAGATTGCACATTATATCTTATATTCATAATAATTCAAATCAATTCAATTATAAATTTTAATTGATTAAAAAATTGTGTCTAGAAAATTATTTCCTGCTTAGATTTAGCAATAAACTTTATAATTCCTCCATTCATTTTATCAATCGATTCACCAAGTGCAAATTTAAGATTGGTTTGGTTTGGTTTGTCTCTGTACTGTCACTTTTTGCGCACTTAGATCAACAAATTTAAGAAGAAAATATTTTTAGAAAAACACTTCTAACAAATGAATCGACAAAAATAGTGGCATACGTAGCAGAGGATTTTAATATTATTAATATTAATTTAAAATATAAAATTCCTAACCCCATTAGCATTGTATTTGGTTATACATTTTTGTGTTACATCGATGGTCTTTGTGTTCCCATAAATATACCACGAGCAACCCATCGATGGTCGATGAAGACACTACATTGTCTTCAGGGATAACTTACAAGAATAAATATACCATATTCTTTATGGTATGGAAGAAACGTTGGAACTTCCACCATGCAGCCTTACTGTCAATATCAGACGCTTATAGCAATGATCGATGGTTTTTGTGTTCCACATAAGTATGCTACGAACAATTCACTAATGGCGCTGAAGACAAGACATTGTCTTCCAGGAGGACTTACAGGAATAAACATGCCATATTTGTTTATGGTATGGGATAAAACCTGGAACTTCCACATGCAACATGAATGTCAATACCAGACGCTTATAGCAATGTGGCAATCTCCATTGAGTCTCATCATCTCTGAAACGAGCTTCGCCAGTACATTCAACGTCGAATCCTCCTGCATATTTTGTAAGCACATAACCACTGAGCCTTGACCTTGACCATTGAGCTTGGACCTTGGATATACATTCAATTTTTATTACTATTATCAATAGATACCACGTTTTGTTTTAAAACATATATGAGTTGATTCATATTCAAACATTAGCATCCTTTATTGCTCAGTGGAAATTAACGTTTACTAAATTAAGATTAGATTTCCATTGGTGGCTACATATTCTATAGACATTCCTTTGAAAAAGTGTATACTTGGATATAGTTGTATCGTATAGTGTATTTTATCACGATATATTGGATATATATTGTATCGTGACAGATAATCTCGTATCAACAGCTAGGTTGCTTTGAGAGTTTTCTCTCATATAAATGCAAATGTGAGATAATTACCTGGATATAATATAGTAGGAGGATGTATGTAGGAGTTATGTACAGTGGATGTTATGTGGATATATTATGGATGGTTAACTTTTAAAGTGTCTTTCCACTTAATATATACCTGCTACATAAAATCTTGTTTCGAGAACAGAAAGTCAAACCAACTGGAAGCTTGATTTCATGTCCATCCAGGCTTCCGATTGCCTGGCCTTCTACAGTGTCAAATTTTAATAACCTATGATAACCACTCTCCTTTAATATAATCTGAATAATGTCTAAGCAAGTGCAATTTTATTGTGCCAGTCAGTTTAAAATGAATCTCAATTTAGATGCTTAGTATTGGAAGAAATTGCTTGGAGTCTTAAAGCATGGAAACACAATACAACATCATGATTCAAGGGAATTTAAAAAAATTCTGTAAATGCATTTAGATTAAATTTTTATGTGATTCAAATAGAGGTTTTTTTTAAATTAAAATACTGTAATAAATTAGTCAGGGATAAAATGCTGACAACATAATTGAAGCATATACTAACATGACTGATAGTTTTTCAATCCACATCTAAAGCATGATATTGTAGCGATTTTAACTAATAAACTTAAAATTTTGGAGTATTATTAAGTTCGAAAGTACCTATTACAATTATAGCGATATGTTTCTTATACTTCGCATGTGATACGAAAATATTCCAAATTTATTTAGAAACCTTTCAGAAATAACTTCTTCTTCTTCCCACAATCTTAAAGTAGAACATTTTATAAAGCTTTGGTAAAAAACGTTGTAAAACAACGCAATAAAGGCTCTCCTTAAAGAGTTAAACTGATCGCTAAAGAACTACTCTCACAATAGAAGCTATTTACAAGTTCGAAAATATTTTATAAGTAAGGCATATAAAGATAATTTGGTATTCAATTATTTTCATAGTCATTTTATTATAAATGAAATAGAAGTGGAAGAAAGTACTTCCACTCATCGTTCGTCGGTGAGTTGTTCGTGATTGACCTAAGTGTCGCACGAGGTCCACTGACGTTCAGCAAAAAAAGAATAAAAAATTACCAGTTTTATTAAAGAGAAAAAAGTAAAAGTACTGCTGAAGTGTATTGCGAAATGTTGGATTAGTATATATTTATAAAGTCTATTGCGAATTGCTGTTGCATATTACGAATGTTGTTATTAAAAGCGAAATGACACGTGACTCAATTATATCATTAATCCAACGATATCTTTGTATTTTCATAATAAATTTACATAAAATCTTTCCAATTAATAACATCATGCCATTTAGATTTAGCCACTTTTTAAAGTAAGTGATAAAGGGAAATTATCATCGTCATAAATATTTATAATTTTCCAATTCCTTCTATTAGCTCACACCCTCCCTATATATATCTTGTTCAAATTTTCAATCGTTAATAAAATACTTTTTATTTATCCACTCAAGTTCAAACACATTTTTGTGAGCTTGTAATGGAGGACACTTGATGTTAATACAGTTTTTTCAAATATCAATTCCTTAATTAAATTTAATTAATTAATTTTAGTTTTTTTTTAGATTTAAGTTGCATATATCTACCAATAGATTGCGCCAGATAAACTTAAAAAAAGGAATGAAAACTATTTATAAAGGACGTTTTTGCAATATAGTGAAAAAAAAGTAGGAATTGACTTAAAATTTTTTTTTTATATTACTTGTTTTGTTGTATTTTTTTCCCTTGGCTCTTTAAGTAACTACCGGCATAAAATAAATGAAATGTAATCATAGAAAAAAAATAACATTCCCTCTTTACTGCAAAATATTCCTTCTTGGAGACATTAAAATAATCATAAAGTAAAAAGAAATTGACTTTAAATTTATAAAATAGGTTTACTTAATAATTAATATCAAAACACTATTTTGAAATAACTAAAAAAGCATCTAAAAAATCTCAGTTTTTATCACTCACTAAATCAAATATCTTACTCCCCTTCCCCGATCTATAACTATAAACAAACCCGAAAAGGAAATCTACCCTTTTATATTCATCTTAATTTACTTTCTCTCATTTCTGAGTAACAGTTTACGAAAAAAACAATTGCAGCAATTAAATGCTGCCTGACTAATTAAAGTTCTTCGGTAAATACAATTTAGGAATATTAAAAATTATAATACAGATCGACTACATAATTTACATCAAAACACCATGTATAAATAATTAACCAAACATTTAAAAACCACAATTGGTATCACTAAATATTTCATTCATTTGTATCTATTATTAAATCTCAAATCTACTCTTTTTATAAATTCCACTCAATTTTTTTACATTGCTGAGAATAAGTTTACGAAAAATACAATTGCAGCAACTAAATGCGGTCAGACTAATAAAAATTACCGCAAAACTAAATCAATAGATATTAAAAATAAAAATATCGATCGACTGTATAATTAATATCAAAACATTACATACAAATAAATAATCAAGTACTTATAAAACGAAGTTTATTTCCATTTAATCAAATACTTCACTCATGTGTACTATTAATAATCTCCAAAATGAAATTTACCCTTATTTATGTGCAACTCAATTTACTTTCCCACATTGCTGAGACTCGGTTTACGAAAAATACAATTGTGCAATTAAATGTTTTCAGACCTACTAAAAATTACCGCAAAACTAAATCAATAGGTATTAAAAATTAAAATATCGATCGACTGTATAATTAATATCAAAGGCATTGCATATAAATAACTGACCGGGTACTTAGAAGTTGCACAGTTTGAAATTGCAGATATAAGTGAGGTATTTAACTCAAATATTTCACTGATATGTACAATCAACAAACCCCAAGCGAAATTTATCTTATTTATTTATATGTCACTCAGTTTACTTTCCGACATTGTTGAAAATCGGTTTACGAAAAATACGATTGCAGCAATTAAATGCGGTCAGATTAATAAAAATTATACAGCAAACTAAATCAATAAATATTAAAAATTAAACTATCAATCGACTGTATAGCTAATATCAAAACATTATAAATAAATAACCAAATACTTTGAAGTCGCAGTTTATTGCCATTTAATTCAAATACCGCACTCATATGTACTTATCAATAAAACGAAATGAAATGTACTCTATTTATATGCGACTTAATTTACTTTCCCACATTGCTAAGAATCGGTTTGCGAAAAATACAATTGAATACTTTCAGACATACCGCAAAACTAAATCAATAGGTATTAAAAATTAAAATATCGATCGATTGTATAATTAATATCTAACCATTACATATAAATAAATAACCAAATACTTAGAAGTCGCAGTTTATCGCCATTTAAATCAAATACTTCACTCGTATGTACTATCAATGAACCTCAAAATGAAATTTATTCTATTTATATGCGACTTAATTTACTTTCCCACATTGCCAGAATCCGTTTACGAAAAATACAATTGCAGCAACTGAATGCGGTCAGACTAATCAAAGTTCCCCGAAAAACCAAATCAGGTGATCTAGAACCGGGAGTTAAAGTGTCCTGTAGTCCCCTAGTCCATGAATTAACCGTGTCTCCATGGCAACCACCGTAAGGCACGCCGTTCACTGTAATAGGAGTCCGGAATGCATGGGTCTGGAAACCGGAGTTTTCGGACCACTTAATGAGTTCATGAAATGGTCGACTTGTTTTTCAGTGTACCTGTCCAGTACAGGTACACCAAGAACCTTTACGCCTTTTCATTTGAGAAACGACTTAAAAACAAAAAACGGCGAAATATTTTAACGTTGAAGTCGCACAAAAGAGCTCATTTGTTTAACGGTTTTTTTGGGGGGAAAAAATTTTTCAGCGAGATTATTATGTTTCGTACCCGGCACAAAAATTGTCATTCTTTTTTTTTTATAATTGTGAAAGTTTTTAAGTTGCATATGCAAAAATTGTTCAATCGGCTTTATATTTAATGGGCATTTTTTGTTTATTTTAATGATTTTTTTTTTAAATAAATGAGTCTATTAGAAAAGTAAAGGCTTTTCATCACTGAATTTGTTTAACTAAATTATTCAAAATGTTTCAACAATAGAAATACAATGGTTTAAATAGAATTATTGTTACATTCTACAATAGTTTCAACAATGATAGTATTTAAACCTCAACAATAATCGAATTTAAACCATTGTATGTGTATTGTTGAAACATTTGGATAAGCAATTTTAAACAAAATTATTGTTTCACATTGGTTGTATTGCTTTAATTATCAGAACACAATAGGGTACTTAAATTATTAAATGAATATTACAACTCAAATAATTACGTTTAGTACCTTGATCAAAATTCTTCGTTCTTTTACAATTGTGAAAGTTTCAAGTTGCGTAAGCAAATATATTCAATAGCTTTCATATTAAATGAGCACTCTTACCATGCTTATAGAAATAAAGGAATCTATTGGAGTAAAGAAGCATTCAAAATCTTCATCACTGAATTTGTTTAGATAAATTATTCAAAATATTTCAACTAAAACACATCAAATGGTTTAAATATGATGATTGTTTCACTTTAGAATAATTTCCCGAAAACATTATGTTACTTAAATTGTTAAATTGATATCACAACTTAAATTATTACGTTTCGTTGGTTCAAAAAATCAGTTGTAAAAAGTTTCAAAAGTTTTTTTACAGTTGTAAAAAGTTTCAAGTTGCCTATGCAAATATACTCACTAGCTTTTATATTAAATGGACACTTTTTCATATTTATAGAAATAACGGAGTCTGTTGGTGTAAAGCAGCATTTAGGGTTTTCATTACTGAATATTTTTAGCAAAATATTTCAATAATAATCATATAATGGTTTAAGTAGAATTATTGTTTCACTTCACAATAATTTTCTGAAAACAATGTGTTACTTACATTATTAAACTAATGTTACAACTTAAATTATTACGTTTCGTACCTGACTTATAGAAATAAATGAATCTATTAGAGAAGTAAAGTGATATTTAGGTTATCGATAGCTGAGTTCATTTTAAAATGTTCAAAATAGTTTAACTATAGACATTAAATGGCTTAAATCTGATGAAAAATAATTTCAATTTTATTTTATTATTCTTTCCTGGAAAAAACTCTTTTTATATGAACATCAAATCGATGTTGCAATATTTCACTCAAATTTTAAATTTTTGACTGTGTCAACACAAACAGCCTTTATTTTTGAAAATACTTTTTAATTGAAAAAAATAAACGAATTTGCTGTCAGTTAATATTTAAAAATGCAACTTAATTTAACTCGTATGTGAAAGAATATCATTTAGTTGTGAATAATAACATAAGTTTTGCTTATTTTATTTTAAAGTTACTTTGTAAAATAAAACTGATGCAAGCAACTAAACATTGCTAACATACATAAATATTTTATACGATATCATAAAATGAATAATCAAAGGAATAAAAAAGAAATTGCACTACAATAAGAAATATTTCACATGGAAAAATATCAGTATGTTAAAATTAAAGAGCAACTAATAATTTAGATTTATTCCACAACGTCCTATGGAGTAAAATCTGTCAATATTTGTTCTAATCTTAGCGAGCTGTGAGTATATAAAAACAGTATAGAAAGAATGAAATTTCTGGACATCCTCTATAAGATATTCTACAGTCCGATTTCGCTCTAAGTTGGCTATTGATTTGTCAACTACCTCATCCACATAACACAACAATTTAATTTTTGAGAGAAATTCCTCAACAAAAAAGGGATGCAATGAGATGTTTTTAAACAAAACAACAATGCTTCTACATTTTTTCAATTGGATCGATTTTATGTACATTTCAAAATGACTCTGACCATAAATTCTTAGCTGGGATCATTTTGAATTGCAAATATAATCGATCTAGCTGAAAACAATAATAAACTTGTGTAATCTATCGGAGATATAATTTTTATTACTGTTAGTGTCAAGCACATTCAATATTTTCTTTTGAAGAAAAACCAATGAAGCAAATTTGGTGGAAATGTTATCAGCGATCAATCAAATTAATCCAAAAGAGCATAGAACATAGATTATAGATTAAGACAATTATTTTAAGCATTTTATTATAGCACATTAAGCATAAAAACCTTTTTTTTTTTTCTAATGCAGCTGGCAAACACTTAGACAGCTTGGTCTTAGATGCCTTAAGGCAAGCGCTGCACAGACGTACTCACTTTGCATTACCTAGGGGGCGCGTGTAACTTGAAGATAAGCCACGGACGCGGAGTAACATTGCCCCCGCAACGCTCTACGATCCTATTAGACCGGGACCTGCTTTTTAAAGTGGATTCCGAACCACTACAAATAACCATGGCACCGCCGGGCCTCGAACCCGAAATCTGCGGTACCGAAGCGCTAGCCACTCAGCCATTCAGGCCCGCATAAAAACATACAACTAAACAATTTTAATTATATTTTCTACATGAAGATTTTTCCATGAAAGAATCATACAGTATAAAAAAACTGTAGAATGTTTAATTCCAAACAATAAAACTAACAATGATTTTTCAATCTACAAATAGCTATCAAAATAATCTTTTACAAAATAAGAAAAGCATAAAGCTCAAGGTTTTACAGAAGAAAACTCAAATATGGATATTTCAACTAAAAGGTTGTCGTTTAACGATTATTTACATGACTTAAAGAAAAAAAAAGCACTATGTATTTAATATGTATTTTTTGGAACAAGTATTGTTTAAGTATCTTTCTTAATTAGAAATTGAAAATAATGTATTTTAAACCCCTTGGATCAATTGCTGTTTTTGAACTATTTTCCCCCATAACCTGAATTTGAATAATATATTATTTGTGTTGGGCTTAATGAGCATGTTGTAATAAACTATACATAAAACGTATCTATACATGATACGGAAAAATTTAAAATGAATTATTTTTCATAAATTCTGCAGTGAAATTTTTATTTTACTTTTGTTGAATTAGAGAATAAACTGCGAAAATGAAAATATAATTTACAACACTATTGTTTGGTAATTTTGTAGAATTTACCGATGATTGTTTTATTCATCGCTGGGCCTCGTGTTCCACTTAGGTATGCCAAATAGCCCATCGACGAGCGAGTACTGTCTTCCAAGAAGACTTTTGTGAGTAACTGCTCGCATTTGCGTGTCATATAGTAGAAATCCTGGGAAGCTCCCACCAAGCATCTTTACTATTCCCGTGGGGGTCGGTTTATGGGTACCCAATGCCTTGGGATATAACCGGGTGGGGTGGGTAACCCTTTGGATGCCCCATGTCTCTGTACCGCAAGATCAAGGACAAAAAGAAGCTGCATTTTTTACCCTTTATCAAGACTTGTCGGTGTAAGACACACGGATTTATAGACTTGGTCTGATTTCACTGTTGATTAAGTGGGATAAGAAACAACACTATTCATGAGAGATATTTTCAACAAGTTATTATAATTGTAATCCAGTTTCATATTTCCTGAAGGCAGTGACTCAAGCATACTTCGTCAGTGGATTAAAAACTAAAGTCTTTCCACATGCTACCTGCCTACTTTATCACTGTACCACGATTTGGCAATAGAAATACTAAAACACGATATATAGTATGTCGCTTTTTATAAACATTACAAATAAGCGCTACATAGAATAATTAACTTAGCAATCATCATCATCAACAGCGCAACAGCCCCATGGGAGGCCAAGGCCGTCTGCCTAATGGCAGATTTCGTGACGAGAGATGTTTTCTTTTTACGGGGTAAGGTTGTCAGCGCTACGCCTAACATTCTACAGCCATATTAGACCTGGACCTATGGTTTAAAATGGATTGCAAACCACTACAAGCAAACATGGCACTGTTGGGACTCGAATCCGAAACCTATGACACCGAGCACCAGAGCGCTAGTCACTTGGCCATCAGGCCCTTAACTTAACAATACACTACAATACTACGAAACAATTTTTGTAAAAATTTCGATTCATCAATTTAAAATAAAACGAAACAAATGAACCATTTTATCTAACACTGAACCTGTTAGCATTTATTTTCATATAACCGGAAACGAAAAAAAACAAAAACATTTTAAGTAATGGTTTTTTGTCTTAAAATAGATGGTTTTCCTGGAGCAATGCATTACAGATATAGCTTCCAGTGAAAATATTTTATACTTTAGAATAATAATAAAAAAAATAAAACAATGAAAAAAAGGAGGAGCAATATATTTGGTATCTGGTTGTACGCTCAATTTATGAGTTAAATGGAATGCAGTGGGTTATTTTTTATCTCTAATAACAGCCAATCTCGATTTCTGGAAATTCTGTTTTCGTGATGTGTGTGGTCAACGAAGTCTCTTCTAAGAAAACAGCTGGAAATATTTCGTCTTTATGTATTAAATAAATGAACAAATACTATAAATATTCAGATATCGCATATATTTTTGAGACGTTGTAAAATATATATATATTAATAAACTTTGCATATATACTTTGCAAATTCCCCTGTTAATGAACATTTGATTATTTATATGATAAAAATTTTCCAAAATGTAATCTATTAGAGATAATGCAATTTTCACAAATAATGTAATGTGTTAGAGATAAGGCATAATGCGTAATGTGTTAGAGATAATGCAATTTTTCACAAGCAATGTAATGTATTAGAGATAATGCATAATGTGTTAGAGATAATAATACATAATGTGTTAGAAATAATGCAATTTTTCACATGTAATGTATTAGAGATAATGCAATTTTTCACATGCATTGTGTTATAGATTACTCTGTACCCCGAATTGGCAATAGAAATATTAAGACACAATATATTTTCCTTTTTACAAATATTACAAATAAAACACTACATAGAATAATAAACTTAACAATATATCTATTAAAAAAATTATTTTTTTTTTTTGTAAAAATTTCAATACATCAATTTAAATTGAAACGAAACAAATCAACCATTTTATCTAACACTGAACCAATTAGCATTTATTTTCATATAGCCGGCGACGAAAAAAAAAAAAAACATTTTAAGTAATGGTTTTCTGTCTTAAAATAGATGGTTTTTCTAGAGCGATGCATTACAGATATAGCTTCCAGTGAAAATATTTTATACTTTAGAATAATAATAAAAAAATAAAACAATGAAAAAAGGGGGAGCAATACATTTGGTATCGGGTTTGGTACGCTCAATTTATGAGTTAAACTACCGCTCCTGGAACTCAGAGTTCCTGCAATCTGTGCCTGCAATCTGACAGTTTTGAGTCCATTCATCATTCGCTAAAACTGTAAACGGAATCCCACAGGAACGTTCTCTCCCGTTTTCCAACATTAATGAACAATCATGGAGCTTGTAAGTATCTTTGAAAAAGAAGAGTGATAAAAAACAACAAAATTACAAATGTAGTTGCACTGGCTCTTTTTTTTTTTTTTTTTTTTTTTTCCCGCAGAAAATGGAATGCAGTGGGTTCTTTTTTATCTCTAATAACAGCCAATCTCGATTTCTGGAAATTCTGTTTTCGTGATGTGTGTGGTCAACGAAGTCTCTTCTAAGAAAACAGCTGGAAATATTTCGTCGTCTTTATGTATTAAATAAACGAACTAATGCGATGACGATTCAGATATCTCATATATTTTTTGAGACTTTATATAATTAATATTTATATTTCAAATAATATAAAGCATATTTGCAAAAGGCAAAATATGCTTTATACTATTGAAATATAGATATTAATAAACTTTGCATATATACTTTGCAAATTTCCCTATTAATGAACATTTGATTATTTATATGATGCAATTTTTAACAAGTAATGTAATGTATTAGAGATAATGTATAATGTGGTAGAGATACAATTTTTTACATGTTTAATGTGATTATTTACATATTTAATGTGATAGAGATAATACATGATGTGTTAGAAATAAAGCAATTTTTCACATGTAATGTATTAGAGATAATGCAATTTTTCACATGTGTTACAAATTACACTGTACTCCGAATTAGCAATAGAAATACTAAAACACAATATATTTTACTTTTTACAAATATTGCAAATAAAACACTATATAGAATAATAAATTTAACAGCATATGTATTAAAAAATTAATGTAATGTGTTAGAGATAATGCATAATGTGGTAGAGATTCAATTTTTCACATATGTAATGTGTTACAGGTAATGCAATTTTTCACAAGTAGTGTAATGTATTAGAGATAATGCATAATGTGGTAGAGATGCAATTTTTCACGTATGTAAAGGGATAGAGATAATGCATAATGTGTTAGAGATAATAATACATAATGTATTAGAAATAATGCAATTTTTCACTTGTAATGTATTAGAGATAATGCAATATTTCACATGCATTGTGTTACAGGTAATGTATAATGCTTACATTGTTAGAAATAATGCAGTTTTTTACAAGTAATGTATTAGAGATAATACAATGTAAGATTCATTAAAATTTAATTAATTTTGTACATTCATTGCTCTAAAATTGAAATATTTTTTAAAAAGTTTTTTATTTGTAATGCTGTATAAGAGATATAAATTTTATTACAATACTTCAACAAAATTATTACATTTATTTATGAAAAGCTAAATAGTTTTAGTTATACCTTTTGATTATGTAATTCTCGACAAATATTGAGTTAGGGATAATAACATAATATATGAAGTATCTAAATTTAGTGAATTTTGTGATTTTATTATAATTCGTTGCAAAAAAATTTTTTATTAAAAATGTTTTATCAACGATAAAAAAATATTAGGTACTGGAAAGCTTAATATTTCTAATTATATGTATATCATAAAAAGGACGCAATTTAATAAAGTTAAAAATTACTGCTATGGGAGATTTTTGCATTTTTAATTAAAATTAATAATAAGATAAATATTTGATTTAATATTAATAATAAATCATTATTTTTAATATTAATAATAAGTTCAGATATTAAGTATTAGTTTAAGTTGATAAATTATTAATAGTAAGTATTAAGTATTAGTATTAATAATAAGTATTAATACTTATTATTAATACAAATACTTAAGTATTAGTATTAATAATAAGTTAAGTATTTGTTACTAAGGGTATTTGAAAGAATTATTTTGAAAGAGCTTTATATTGAAAATTTATTAATTGTTCTTTTATTTTCACTAAAACATACTTGCAAATATGGACAACTGATCGTTCTATACTAAATGACAATTCTTTTGTAAATATAACTAACAGCAATAAAGTGATGCAATAACTGGTTGGATAATTATTTTGCATAACATAATATCAAAAGAAAATAATATAATTAAGAACATATTTTGGCTCGAATATTCACTTTCTTTTTTTTAGAATGTATTTATAAAATAAAATGCTTCTATTAAAAGTTTCTAAATATTAATTTATAGCTATTATTTTGATTAGATTTATTACTATTAATATATTTACACGAAAATTAAGCTGCTTTAAATGAATTAAGTAGAAAATTCAATTATTTAATTTACAATCCCACAAAATATCTCTGTCTATGTCATTTAAAATACTCAACTCGGATTAGATTTTTGTGAAATGTTTTATTTTATTGCTGTTAGTTTTAATGATAAATGCTCCTATTTGTTACGAATTTATATAAAGTAACTCGATTTTTCTGGCAATATTTATTGATGAATTAATATTAAATACATTTTTAGTGAACTAGAAAAGGAAACTTAATGTCAATAAAACTATGTAATAAATGCATAATATGCATATATACTAAAATTAATCATTTTGAAAGGTGTTATTTCATGTATTGGCAATTGGAAGCTGATGTTAAATATCGAATAAAACATTACCAAAAATCATTGATTTGAAAAAATCTCTTAGAGGGTGATAATGTTATGATAAACTAAATATAATATGAAATTCATTTTTATAGCTAATCCAATTATTTAATAAATTTATTCCAGTTAAATCACATTCGAAATAACATTAATATATGTTTTTAAAATACGAGGTAATTACTTCAAAAATTCTTCCAGTACATTATAATAGTCTTCTCCTTGCTCCACCCTAGATAAAACTGAACCTGCTACCAAAATGAACACAAATCAAGTGCATTGTACTGATAAAATGCACTTATTTAACATATATTACATTACATATAGTAAACCTACAAATCACAATATGAGAATACAATAATTAGATATATGGTTTGTTACAACGAATATAAAATTTTTTCTTCAAATATGATCATATCCATTGGGTTATAATAATAAATGAGTTATAAATTAAATTTAATCCAATTACAATTTAAAATCAAAACCATTTAAATTTTTTAATTGTTTGCAATTTAATCGTATAGACCAGATTTTCTTAACTTTTTTTCTTTTGTTTCGTGGAGTTTTTTTTTACCAGTTAGGTGAAAGTGGAGAGCTTTCTTCTCTAGATAGTAATTTTAAAAAACAAAATTAATTTAAAAAAATTTAATTATGTTAATTAAATGTTTAAAACAAATATAATATTCTAAAATATATATAAAAAAACAAATTATAAAATGTATGATGTAGTTATAATACATATGCTTTATTGCTTTATCCCTGTGTTCGTTAAAGAATAACATAATTCTTTATGAAGTACAGGATAATTTTTTTAAACATTTTAAATTATCAATGCGAATATGCTCTTTTGGATGAATTTGTTAGCTGATAGAAAGCAATCTTATTTCTACTAATAATAACAAATACTACCAATAGAAGAAGATAGAAAGCAATCTTATTTCCACTAATAATAACAAATACTACCAATAGAAGAAGATAGAAAGCAATCTTATTTCCACTAATAATAACAAATACTACCAATAGAAGAAGATAGAAAGCAATCTTATTTCTACTAATAATAACAAATACTACCAATAGAAGAAGATAGAAAGCAACCTTATTTCTACTAATAAAAACAAATACTACAAATAGAAGAAGATAGAAAGCAACCTTATTTCTATTAATAATAACAAATCTACCAATAGAAGAAGATAGAAAGCAACCTTATTTCTACTAATAATAACAAATACTACCAATAGAAGAAGATAGAAAGCAACCTTATTTCTACTAATAATAACAAATACTACCAATAGAAGAAGATAGAAAGCAACCTTATTTCTACTAATAATAACAAATACTACCAATAGAAGAAGGTAGAAAGCAATCTTATTTCTACTAATAATCACAAATACAAACCCATAATATATTTTAATGTATATATTTTTGGAATGAAGGAAATGCTAAATTTCATTAGATATTATAGAAACTAAATATAATACATTTTTTTTTCTCATCTGATCTCATTGATCCCTAAAACAAGCCCACCCTTTAAGGGGTCTGTGGACCCTTGATAAAGGCTGATTTTCTGGTTTTTCTTTGTTTTTTACACGTAACCTTCTATAGAAAAAGCCAAATGAGTCTAGTAATTAAGGTACAAAGCTTCACAAAAAAAGGATTTTTTAAGCTAATGTTAAATAAAAAGAATCTATAGATTGCGAACAATTTTTTTTTTAAATTACTGAAGCCAGATGTTTCAAAAGAAGGACAGGATTTTGAAAAAAATGTTCAATAAAATATTAACCTACAAAGAATATTATTTTTTTTTCAACTTTTAATAGAGAAATTTTAATGAAATCATCTTAAAGAAATTAATAAAAATGTATTAAATGTATTAATTTATTACTTATTATTAGAAATTTACTAATTTAATTACAACCACCGTTCGATTATAATTTAGAAAATTATTAAGTGCACCGGAAATAAAGTACCATCATTAAAAATTCTTTTAACGAAAATTAATTTATTTGAAACTTTTTATTTATCTAAACTTTAATAAATAAACTTAATTAAAATTTAAACTTTAAAATATTAATGTAAATTTTAATTTTTTGTTTTCAATTGATATTAAAATGTATATTACATTCGTGCATAAGTTAATTCAAATAAGTGTTATATAACTTTACTATTAAAGAAACTTAGATGACTTTCAGATAAATTAATGGATGTAAAATTTATTTGAAAATCTGTTTTTAATAATTACAAATTGACAAAAAAAAATGACAAAATTAAAGTTATTTTTAATTTGGTTACTGTTTATTATTGATTTATTAATTCCTATAAAAACTGTAGAAATATTCATATTTTAAATTACAAAAAAAAATGTTTATAAAAAAATATTGGTAGAAGATTTATTTATTTCACTCTAATATCATTATATAAATCGAGAAATCATAAGTTATGAAAATCATAATGTGTGTAATAAAATAAATTTTTAAATAATTTATTATCTGTTCAATACTTCAATTTTCAATAAAATATCCTTTACTATTTACTATTCCTTGGAGATCAAGGATATACAGTCCAAATAAAATATTTTAATGTGCATAAATAACAAGAATAAAAATTTCATATATTCTTGCTATTTATTCGAATAGTGTATAACAATAGAATATTATATAAAGAACTAATAGTAAAAATATTTCGTTCAAATAGTATATAAAGAACTAATTCGATCGAATTAAACATAATACATTATAAAATTTTTAATTTCATTTTAAAAATAGTTAGCTGCATTCATGTTACTCCAAAGAAAAAAAAGCAAATTTATTTCAATCAAATTTTAAACAAACTTCGATTTCATCATAAATTCAAATAATTTAATTCTCAAAATATGAAAATATTTATTTCAAAATTTATCTGTTTCAGAAATAACTACATTACCATATTAAACTTCATGTAATAATTTAACACAGTTAAAAAAATTAAACTTAATAAAATAATACATGGTTAACATTTTTGAGCTTTGTAATCATAAAAGTTTGTTTATTATTTTGGCAAATAACATTATATTTATAAATTTATTCTTGCTACGTATAGTTCACATAATTAATGCATGATATAGCTAAACAACTGACTCAATATATATATATATATATAATATATAATATATATATATATATATATAATATATAATATATAATATATATATATATATATATATATATATATAGATAATATATAATAATATATATATATATATATATATATATACATACATCAAAATTTTTATAAATCAAAAGTGATTATAAAAATTTAATATTTAATTTCTGTAAAAAAGAACATGTAAAAAATAAACTATTAAAAACTATGTAAACTTCTGTTAATCCATTAATAATTGTTTTAAAAATTAAATGAAAATTCATCGTAATAAACACTTAGTCTGTATTTTAACAAATATATA
>BPLQ01010130.1:0-10339 GCA_021605075.1 Caerostris darwini
AATTATTCATTCATGGCTGCTAAATCTCAGCTTGCATAAGTAAATTCTTTATAATTTCTGATTAGTTCACATTTTTCATTCAAGTGTAACAGAATTATGATTTTAACATCTTTGAAATGGTTCTGAATGTATTAAATTTTTAATGGTTTTTATATGAATATCTCCTCAGACTCTTAACTAACTTAGGTAGAAAAAAATGTTGCATTTTATCACTGCCTACAGAAATAGTACGAATTCCTTAAGCACATCTATTTCAGAGAGTAATAAACATTTTCAAAATGAGTTACATTTAAGTTTTAGGGACTAAGAACTACTTTCAATATCTTAGTAATCAATAAACAGGCAAATGCTTAAAATGGGCAATTTTTATAATTATGGAATACATTTTTCTATAATAAAATATTTTTTTATTTAGAAAACAATTATTTTAAAAATTACTACCCACATTTTAATCTTTAAGTTGATTGATTCCCAACTTCATAGCAGAAAAAATATTTTGCAAATAAAATATCTCAATTCGAGTCAAACAATTACATTTCTTAACTATATACTTTATTAATAAGTGTATAACATTTTAATTTTATTAAGTATATTTTATTTGTCGCCTACTTAATGCAATAAATTCATCAAGTTTAAAATGGATAGTTATATATTTATTCTTATCTGTACATATTCTTTCATGTGATTTAATTTACCTAAAATCCTTTCCAGATATTAGATAATTTTCATTATCATCACAATAAAACTTTTTATTTTATTTGAAATTAAATGAATTATGTAGTTCAATTGTATTTATCCTCTTTTGTAATATATTGATGTAATTTATTGCAAGATAATATTAACATCAATGGTAAATCAAATTTTTATTTGTCAATCAATCATTTTTTTACATGTATGTTGAAACAAATTCATATATATTGATAAAAGAACACACAGACACATTAATTTAAATTAGATATTTATTTTTAAAAAAATGCTTTAATGAGTGCAGATACAAAAATATTAAAGATGAGTACATATACAAATTATTAAAAAAAGATGTCAGCTTCTTGACCTACGCCAGAGTTGATCCATAATCACGAACAAAAAAAAAAAAAAAAAAAACCTCAATATCTTGCTCTTCTATTGAATTATAATTATTTGGATACTTTTAATTTTATTGCATTTTATAACATTCCTGTGATTTTTATATGCATATATTCTCTAAATAAGTAAGTATTACATTCCTGCATTAAAGATAATTTATTTATTATCTGATGTGCATAATAACAGATATAAACACCACAATTAAAATCATCTTTTTGAAGACAATGATTTGGAAAAGTTATTTGCCAATGACTGCTAGAATTTGATTTATCTTTTAAAAGTAAACACCATTTTTGTAGCAAAACCCTAACAGCATCATTTGGAGCATTACCTAACGGATCATAATATTCAAACGTTCTACATTTTACATCTGATATAATTAATGTCCAATGGCAATTTATATTTACTGGAATTAACAAGAAATTAGTTTTTAATACATCATTAATCCAAGAAAAATTTAAAATGTTTGTCCCAGATTGAAATATATAAGAATCTAAAGAACTAATAACTTTAAAATCTGTCGAATTTTCAGTTAACTTGAATAAAAAAGAATCTACAATTGTATCATAGAGCCAACCTTTCCTGAAATCTGGCGACACTGTTTTCATTTGTTTCTCTTCCTCCAGAGTAATATACGGATCTAGCGATTTTAGCATGTAAAATGAAATGGTACAATTATTAATTTTCAATATTGTATTGTCAGAATTACAAAATTTATCTTCTTTTAATCTGGAAAACACACTATTACTAACATGCAAACATGATTTGTTCTTCCCTGAAATTGAATCTGATTGTTTTATATTGGAATTTAGAATTGGTTCATCAATATTTTCTGAATTAAATACTCTTAATCTTTTATTAGAATTAGAAAATGAAATGTTTCTTTTACGTTTCTTGGATGTTTGAAAAAATTGTATTTGAGCCTCAATTTTTTTTATTGGGTGGAACATACGAATGTGGATCAATACGTAATGGATCAGTTTTTACATTTACAGCTCCCTGCATTCCAGCTACCAATGTGTTTAGGGAACTCAGTACGGTGTCACGCATTAATTCTTCAACTTTTGGGGTTTCAATTAATTCCATTATTTTAATACATAAGCGTTTACACTCTTCTTTTTTAGATACATGACTAACCTCTTTATTACAGTTCGTTGTAAAATCGTTAGGTGTTTCTACAAAGTTATCACCACTGAAATTGCTAACAGTTTGCCTTCTTGTGTTAATAGATAGTATATGAACTTTATGAATATGTTTGCATAAACTATTTACATCTTTACAATTACATTTATATTGATGACTACATAGTGGTATACATTTAAGTGCTTTGCATTTTATGTAACAATGGTCTAAAAGAGGACAAATTTTATTAATTAACTGTACAGTATAAGACTTTAATTTATTAGATTGAGATCTAACTTCCCAAGAATTACTATTTATTTGAATAACATCTCCATCTGCTATTTTAATTTCCTTATCATGACTGGCTTTAATTTTATTCATAGAATTATTTTGTAGAGGAAAATTATTGTTTATATTACACATATATTTTAAAAATGTGTCCCTCTCCATGTTTAAAAGAGTTTCTATCAGGTTATCAATGCGTCTATTGAACTTACGCTGAAAATAAACGGATTTTAACTGATTATGGAAAGTTTCGCAGTAATTATTGGTATCAGTAAAACCATGTGGAAATTGCCTAAGACAAGCTGCCCAAAGTTCAAGTCTATTATAATAATTGTCTAGAAAATATTGAATAAATGTGTGAGTTTTAACAGAGGTATCATTTATAAATTCTGAAATTAAAGTTTTAAAATTTGAGTGGCATTTTTCATTTAAAATTTTCTTCAGTTTTTTTCTTAAAATATTACGTAAATCATTACTATGAACTTTACATGCCAGTTGTCTATTCCATGCACGAAATACATGCCATTTACCTAATAAATGATTGAGGTTAGGGCCAAAAACAGAATTAAATGCTGTATAGCAGACATTATCATCATCAGTCATGACATTATGCACCTCAAGGTTTGAAATTCTACATTTTAAACTATTGAATAGAGTTACTAGAGTGTCATAATCTAAATAATTACAAATAAAATGTGCTACTGGATAACCCTGGCCATATTCATCTTGAATATGTATTGAAAGAAGATAAAAGCCATAACTGTTAGTACCATGGGTAGAATCAATGTAAATTATCTTATAGGAATGCTTTATCAACATTTCCTTTTGAGTTTCGGTTTGTATGCCAAGGGCAAAAGATTTATCACTATTTAATAAGGCATCCAAGCCAGGTGGTCCATACAAAGTTTTAGAGTTTTGAGGCTTAAATAATAAAATTGGATTATATTCTTCAGCTTTTAATCTTTCTACGTTGCACATAACTGAAAGAGCATCATTTTCTGGATGAACGGAATTTTGGAGCCTTCTATAATATGTACGAATGCTTCTCCTTGATATAAATGCTTCTTTTGAAGGAACAAAAGAGCGATGACCACGAAAACCTACATTGCCTCGAATTAAATTTTGTATTTGTACAATAGGAAATGAAAGTAATAAATAAGATTTTATTAAATTACGAGTACTATCTTTGAATCGTTGGTATTTGGTATTATGAAATCCAGTATGGTGATTATGAATAGGGTAATAAGTTGCAGACACTAATCCTTTTTCCTCGCAGACATTAATTTTAACAGGACAATTTAAACTAGCGGGAATAACTCCTTTTTTATTTCTAAAACATAATGTTGACCTTGATTGATAATATGGATTGTAAAATTGGCAAGAATAATAATGAAAATTTTTATTTCCCCTTACTAAATTACCATTTAATTTCCGGAAAAATGTAAATGTGGATGAACTTTCGGCTTCCAACCATATTTGGAAATTTGCCATAGAATCAAATGAAAATTTTTTAATTTCAAGAATATTATGTACATCAACTAAATGTTTATTTAACAATCCTAGATTATTAAAAACTTCTTTGCATTCAGGATAAACACAAAAATGGACTTTACAGTTCTTATTACAATTCTCATTACAATTTTTTTTATGGTGATAAAAGGTAGACTTACTTTTATAAAATTTACAACAATTTAAACATTTTCTGGGATAAATTATTTTTTTAGAAATTTCTGCACTCAAAAGTGATGTTGAAGTATTGTTAATATTACTCACAGTATTGTTAATTTCATCTTTTACAGCAGGATATGGTACACCTGGTTGAAGACATTTAAACCTTTTTAAATGATTAGAAAAGGAAGATTTTGAAGAATAACTTCGTTTACAATCCTCACATTTTAAAAATTTAATACTTACTGGAGCACCTCCAACACAATTTCTTTTTGGTATATTTATATTCTTAGTATGCAAAGCAGCAAATGTAGTCATTGTTAGAGATGCAGGAATAGTTATTGGAGGATCTAGAATACAGACTGCTTGTCTGTCCACATCATTAGATGACTCAAACATGGTCTAATAAGGAGAATAAAAGAAAAAAAAACATACAAAAGTTAACCTCATAAGTTCAAATAAAATGTTACAATATATAAATACAGATATATACCTTGTTAGAAAGTAGATTAAATAATTTTAAGCCTAAATATGAAGAAGCGTTTAACTTGTTTATATAATTGTTATAGAAAATACAAAATCATATTAATTAATATAACAAGATCAATCATTAATCAAAAACAATATCAATCTTAATAATCAAAAAACAATAAACTTTACAGAAGTATATAGCAAAATTAATTTTAAGCCTAAATTGGAAGATGCTCTTTCTTTGTTTATACAAATATTATAAAAAAATTATATTAATTATCATACTAAGGACATGTATATTCTTAATAATCAAATACAATAAACATTAAAAAAAAATTTATTAACTTACATTTTGCATTACATGCATATCCATAGCAGCGTAATTATACATGCGACGTTTCACGAATCAAGGTACAGAACCAAATGAACGATGTTAATTAATTATTCCTTAGCGCCAATTGAAACTGACGTCATGGTGACATCAAAGTGACGTGACGTCACGGCAAGAATGAGGAATCATGGGAAAAGTGAACAGGAGGGTAGTCCGTTTCTGCAAAGTGCAAAACCCTTCTTTAATAGATCAAGTGATGCCAACAATTTACCTATTTAAATGGTAAAAACATTATTTAATGTTTTTTATTTACATTAGAATAAGTGTTAGTCAATATTAAGGAAAAGTTGAAGGTAAATATATTGAAACTATCATTTCCGGTTACGAAAATCAGTACTTCCGGTTCAAAAACTCGTCTTCGAGAGAAATATAAACTAACATAACTTTAATTCTAATAAAGATAGAAACAAACTGCAAAGATATTTAGAAAGGTTAAAATGCATGCATTTCAAAAATGTAAAAATTGTAACATCGATATTTTGGTTGAAAATCGCATTTTAAAGGTGTTCGTGTACCTTAACAATAATTTTTAAAAAGTTTAGAAGAAAAACTGAGTTCTTATTTTCCATAACTTAACACTAAAGAATATTATTGGGTTAGAAACTCATTCATGGAAAGTACTGGTCTTTGAAAACACCAGAGTAAGATCTGGACATCCTTCACTATTGCGGTTTACGAAATGTGGCTCTGATTCTCAATTACTTAAAAAAGGGAAGTTATTTCCTGCTAAGAACTCTTCTACTAACACACCTCTTGCGTCTTCTTAATTGTTAACCAAATTTGTGTCTTGTGCATTGAGGTCTGCTTAATAAATATTTACTCATTTTTGATCGGAAAAGTAAAATTGTTGATTTTATTTAATATATTTTAGAAATTATCTTATGGTGAACAATATTCTGAAATTTAGTAAGAGACCGATTTTTATCAGAAATATTTATTGCTACTACACTACTGACTGTCTCCAAAACAATCGGCTGTTGGATGTTTGGGAGAGCAGCAATGCCTGCTTTTCCATTTTAGGATAACCAAGTTTTGTTAAGTTTCAGGAAATTCCTTTAATTCGGTTATTTTAACATAAAGCCTTTGGACGAGAATTAAATCCGTTTAAAATTTCTGAACAAGCTGATTTAATTCTTTACAAGTTGATTTCTGAACAGTTGCTTTAGCTTTTTTAGATTAATTTAAACAATGTTTAAGTTAATTGAATTATAATCTTGAAGTTTCCATTAGGAAAATTTGTTTGATGTTATAGGGCTATATTGTATCTGAGGACGGGATATTTCCTAAAATTTGAGCTTTATACATTTTTTGATTATCTTGATGGTTTTTACAAATTAAAAAAAAATAATAATAATAACTAATTACTTGCCTGTTGATAAATAATTGTTCTTTTGTAACAAGAACAATTTGCATCATTAGCTGAATGCCCTTGATCGCAGATTGTTCTTTTTTTTATCATTAGCAGTACGTAATTCATGCAGTACTGTTTAATTTATTTGTAATTATGTGAGCTATTTTTTTGAAGAGCAGAAAATGCAGTAAGAGCATTTGTTTGGTACAGATACATAGGCCCAAAATTGTATTCCAATTATCAGCCATCGGTTCGCTGTTCGCGTGACACGTACAGTAGAACCTCTGTAAGTCGAACTTCAAGCTAAACGCCAAATAATTCAAGTTATAGATTTTTGGACTTATGTAGGATATTGACTTTCGCTGATTTTGTATGGAACTATTCGACTTTGTTTAGGTTCTTTCTAACTTATTTTGAGTTAGAGAGGTAAAATAAATAAAAATTCAAGTTACAGAGGTAATAAACATGTTTATTTACAACTTAAAAGTTATATTATGTACTACAATAAAAAAACAAAATAATTCCGAAACAACCTTAAAATTAAAAATATTATGTATTACAGAAAGTCAGTTATTATTATTATTTATTATTATTTTTTTTTTTTTGCTGTCGACAATTCGATCGTTCTCTATCTAATTAACTATATAAACTAATTTTTCCACCTCTCACTACGATATCGCTAAAGAATTAGCAAATATTAAGGATGTTTTGGGAGTTCCGGTTAAAGCATCGCTTTATCCGTAAAATATCTCCACCCGATTCCTATTTCACAATATTCCGACAGACATATCGCTTTCTGAACTCGCTTTAGAATTGGAAGAAGAAAATAATCTCTCTTTCACAGAGCTCAAGAGATTTGCAGGTAAACGAGCAACATCGACTTTCATCCCCCCCGTTTGCGTTTCTATATTGGGTGCGATCTTGCTTGAATGCATAAGATTGCGGCTTACTCAGCAAAAAATTTCTTTATTTGTTGATAAACCCCGTCAATGTCATAATTGCCACTCTTATTCTAATCCTTCTTCAAATTGTAAAAAAAAACCCTTGCTTGTGAATTCTGCAGCTCTAATCATCATGTTGACTCTCGTACTGAACAAATTCCTAAATATATAAATTGCAGTGAAGCACATAAGCCACTGACATTAATTGTCCTAGTCGTAAAGCCGAAGAAAAATGTTTACGGTTTAAAATTCTCAACAGGTTTTCTTTTTCTTTCGTAGAAGCTTGGAGACTTTATCGCGTTCCGAAAAAAGACTCATTTTCTGCTAAAGTAAAAATTGCCTCTACCTCTAATTACAAAACGAAGGAAGAAATTACTAAATTATTCCAACAGCAAACTATGGAAACACAGAACTTTGTTAAAGAAATATGTCAGGCACAAGCTTCCAGGAATCACTAAAAATACTCACAGAAAATATAATATGTCTCAATACTTTAAATCAAGTAATAAAGAAACTCTCTTTTCCTCCAGTTACAAACTTAGTATCTCCGAGTAAAGAAAAGAAAAAAATTAAAACCAAAGTTTTGAAACCTTGCAAGGTTTCGATTATACGGGGAAAATGTTGATAGAGCAAGGTAATTCTTCTTCAAATTTCTTTACTTCTCGTTTAACATAATTACTGATATTGAAAATTAAAACTTTGCATCTTAGGCTCATTTGATTTTTTGTTTCATTGTTATTGATCATCATCATTCAACATTCACGGAGTACATTGGTCGGTTATGGCCTTAAACTCCTAATCCAGTATGCTAAGGTTCATTGCGATAAGAAAAAAAAACATTGATAACAAAAGGCAGTGAGTGTATTTATGTCCATGTTAGTAAGACAAAAAATAAAAAATAAAAATAAAACAAGAAGGAGTAATTAAAAAGGATGGCGCAATTATAAAATAATTAAATAGGAAGCAACAAGCGCAATTAATTGAGGCATTTAAAAAGAAGTTGTAATTTGTCAATGGGACTATTAGCATTTTTAAGTTGCGTGTAAAAATTATCTAGACCTCCTAGCATGTTAAAGATATTTACAATTTCTGAGAGTACATAAAGCGCTTTAGTGGCTGAATCGGCAGTAAGATTAGAAGGGTTAGAGTTAGTATTGTTTACATTAATATTTTGTAAGGGTTGCTTTGAGACCGATGGCATGGTGTTAGAGTTTTTCGGGGTTCCTTGAAAGAGACTTGCAAAGGAAACTCCCTCGGAAACTGACCGGCTGCTGAAGGTGGGTCTTGATGGTGCTTGGCTCTGGTTGGGCGGGAGGCGTGGCTTAGGAAACATTGGGAAGCCTCTCCAAGCGGCGAGGTGCCTCATCTGGTGGCAGTTTATGCAGGTGGGGTTTTCGAGGCGCTCTTTAATGTGGCAATCCTTGAGATGGTGCTCACCCCCGCATTTGAGGCATCTTTTCTTGTAATTACAGTTCTTTGAGGAATGGTGGAACAAATTACATGAGAAGCATTGAGATGCTCCTGGTCTTCGGTTGAATTTTTCAATTTTAACCGAAAAGTGCAGTAGTTGATTGACCTCAAAGATCTTAGCGTTCTCTGGGGCTTTTCTATAAATAATTTGCCATACCGGGATGGGGGCCTTCGTCTTGAGATTAGTTAGTTGTCTGACTTGGTCTAACTTGAGACCAAGTTCAGAGAGTCCGGCGGCGATTTCTTCAGTAGAGTAACTGGCCGGGAGTCCTTTAAGCACCGCTTTGAGCGGGCGTTGGTTTTTGGGCGTGATTACGTAGTATTCAAGCTGTTGGTCCGTGAGGTATCTGGCGATGGCTCTATGCACGTCAGAGTTAGCTGGAAAGATTTTAAGCTGCTCACCGGAAAACTTAATTCGGATGTCATCTTTATGCTGGTGGCTGATTTCAGCAATCTGTTCTTTCAGTTCGTCCTTGTAGCGCACCATGATGGGCGGCAGTTTAGGTTCTGTAGCGACTGTCATATCAGCATTAGTTGCGGCATCGGTCTCATCAGCAGTTAATTGAGCAAAGTTATTATTAGTTTCAACAGGATTATTAAAATTTGTTTCGATACTAATTTTAGCAGTGTGCCTTTTGGGCGGTTTAACGTAGCCATCATTATCACAAGTAGCAACAGCAGCGGGTCTTTTAGATTTTTTAGTTTTGGTATTAACGTTACTTTTGGAGTTTAACTTAACTTGAGCATTACTGTGCCTAGCGCAGTTAGTAAGCGGACATAAACCAAGCTCACTTACCCTTTTTGTAGCTTCTGCGAGAGCATCTTCGGCTTTCTTGAGTCCATCCATGGTGGGTTTTACGGTATGTGGTTCAATAAAACCTCCGTCGATAAGTATATTCTGTTTCTTTATGATTTGGTGCATCATTTCAACGGCCTTTTCTTTATCTTCAAGCTGCGTCTTAGCTGCGGTGATGTTCAAGCAGTGGTCAGCTTCCGAGTTGAAGAGCTGCACGGCGGTCATTGATGATTCAGTAATCATAGCTTCAGCGGCAGCGCCGGGACTGGGTACTTCCAAATGGTCCTGAGGAGGACCGTTCCCCGTCGAAGAGCGAACATCCTGTTTGGGTGGAAAATTGCCTTCAAATTTGGAGCGAAATTCCGCCATCGTTCGGAGTAGGTTATCCATTGCGAAATTGTCTGCCATCATTGAACCGGAGATCAATAAGTCAAGACTGGTCTGTCTATTGTTAATGATCAATATTTATAAACTCGTATAGGCAGTAACTAATACAATGTTTAAAGGGATACAATGGAATGCTCGTAGCATTCGAGCCAAACGTCCCTTTCTGATCCAATTTTCTTCTTCTATGTCAGTGTTAGCTATACAGGAAACATTTCTTAATTCTGAAGATCATTTTCACCTACATGGCAAATTAATTTATAGAACCTATCGTTCAGACAATACACTCAGAGGAGGACTTTTAATTGCTGTCGATTCCAGTATTCCTAGCAGAGTCTAATTTTGTTAATCTTCCTGCTTCTGATAATGAAATT